>LPNX010489855.1:182870-229528 GCA_001517045.1 Pseudotsuga menziesii | reverse complement strand
TCATATATAGTAGCGCCTCCCTTATATTTGGCTTTGACTTGTTGGTGCCCCACTAAACTTGGGTTTTAAACTTGGACATCCTCTAGTTTTGGCTTTGACATGGACGTCTCCTCCAATTATAGCTCGGACTTTGCCATTTTCCTCCAAAAATGATATTTAACCCTTAGACTTAGGATAAGTATTTAAATTCACCTTAGATTTAATTTTCCAATTTAATTTTTAAAATTTCCCCATTTTTAACTTAGGAAAAATTAAAAATAACTTGAAAAAATTAAATCTAGGCCATGAGGGGGTGGAAAAATTATGAAATAAATTTTCCTAGGCTTAACAACCCCCAAACAAATTTACCATGGCATTATTTGATTTTTTCCTTCAAAATCAAATAATATGAATTTTTTGACTTAAGAAAATTAAAAATTTCCCTAGGGGAGATAGACCCCTCCTGATCAAAATTGGTCTATCTCTTCAACCGCTTACCAGAACGATATGGGACTCGAAGCAATGGCTTAGGGGGTTTCATAGCAATTTTATTTTGCATTCATAGCCCCTATTACAAAATGCCATGCTTGAGTCATTACATTATTACATCAAAACTCAGTTAATTAACCACCAAAGGCTGAAATTAATTAACTGGAAAAAATAATAAAATTTCAAAAACATAACGAAACTCCGCAAGACTCTAGACAGATGCCTAGCATGGTCATGAATTACATTTTAAAACCTTAGCCACCTCATGGACTTGACTGGTAGAACGCCCGTCACCACTTTGGAGGATTTTGAGTGAAAACCAAACCGATTAAACTCGTTTGTTCAAGAAAATCAATTGGAAAGGGAAAAACACTCGATGAGGGGACTTCCCTAACAACCAGTTCCATGGTGTGGCCTCCGTATCATATGATCCACACTAGTACACAAAATTACATTAATTTTCCCACGCAGGGGAGCGGACGTTTCGTTTTACAAAGGGGCAATTGCCCTGCAGAAGTGAAGAAATCCTTAGATTTTTTCAAGGTATAATTATGTACACTTCATGTACATGGAGTTGCCACCTAGTTGAAATAGGTGGGCAACATAGCCCAAATCGAATTCTTCAGTAGCCATTTTTATTATTTTAAATCTGCCTTGGGAAACGTGATATGGCCAAAACTGCCTCGTAGAGTGCCAGCGTTGTCAAAGTGAGCTCACTAGGCTCTCTTGATGGGGGGTAATATGGTAAAAACAAGTGGCTAGACCACCCCCTCCTCATAGAGCACCGTAGGTGAACCAAACAAATCATCTCTCTGTTCTGATAGGCCATTCAGCATGGCAAAACTATACCCGAATGGTACATTGAGACAAATCATCACTGCAATTGCCCGGAACTGAAAACAAGCTGTCTCATTAGACTCGGTGAGTCCAAATCCATCTAAGGTGCATACTCATACACCCTACCGATCTCTGCATGATCAAGAATAATATCCAATATGCCCAGATAGATAAAATAATAATCTGTAAATGATAAATAATATGACCCAGGCTAACATCTATCTGCTGCAAGTGTTTAAAGGTTAAGACATGTTCTACAAATCATTCAAATAACAATTATAACAAGTAGCAATCATTTCACTGGCGATCTATCAACCAAATATAGAGTTTCATTAATTATCTATAACTTAGATCAGACTTTCAAGACCATACTCACTTCATAGTTGTAATCAATTTGCTAGTGAAGGGTGAAGGCTAAAATCAAAAGGCTAGGCTAAAAGGTGACTACCAACTCGACACTGTGACACTTTGAATATGGAAAGGGGATACTTACTCTAGCATATGCCGGACAAGCAACAACATAGGGGATGGTAGTGTCTCATAAATGGATAAGTTACGTTCAGAGATGCTTATTCACCTTGACAAATGCTCACAATCCAAATCAAATACAAATGAGGCCAGCAATCTTTAGATATAACTTTTTAAGAACCATTGCTTTTTGGGCCTTTGAATTTCCATAGCCTTGGTCCATGCATTTATTACACGGATTTTTATTATTGAGGCTTCATGCATTCATGTGTGTTTGAAAACACTACTTTTCATGAATGGGTTTTCACAAGATATTCATTTCAATATACTTCAAAGCCAATTTCATTAGGCTTGCCTTGCATTCATGTATGTTTAAAAACACTACTTTTCATGAATGTGCTTTTTCATAAGATGTTCATTTCATTTCCAAATACGCTATATTGATGGCAACACTATTTGTTCTAGGTTTAGCCAACACGACCTATGCAGTTCAGAGCCGAGACACAAATAAACAGGGAAGCTTGTCCAACACAGAGGCTCTACTGGGGAAAGGTCCTCCATGCCACAAGTCAAGTAGTAGGTCGAGCTAAAAACATAACTGGAAGGTAATGGATGGGTGGAGGTAGTGAACAATGAAACCAACACTAGCAAGCCAAAGTATGGTGGGAATGATCACCTCTATTCTCCCTAAGGAGGGTAAAACCAATAAGTATGGGTTAAGAACTTCTAGGTCTAAGTAGGGACATACATACATAATATTAATACATCCAAGTCCACATATTTATATGATCGCCAGATCATGACACTAGATGCTAAGACATGTTACAAGAATGGATATAAAAGCAATGATAACCATAACACAAGATAATATCTGCTGAGCCATATACATGTAAATAATCAATTTAAACCAACATCTGTCCAATGAGAAACTACTGCTGCAACTCTGAGCACAACTACTATGCAAAATGGCTAAATGACTACATCAGTCCTCAAATCTGAGTGTCCTGAGACTCAATCATGGCATGGGAGAGTACTATAATCCATCATCAAATAATGATCCATCATAGATTCTCATCTCAACATCTCATATGTAAGGGAACTGGTTGAAAAGTGTATTGAAATCTGAAAAATAGAATATGGTAGCCCGACTACTATATATGTGACAACTATAACTTGCCAGCCTTTAAGAGCAGGTGCCCTGGAAAGCCTTCTGGGCTTCCAAAAAATGACTAAGGCTCAACCTTGAGGGGCTTGCCTCCCTGATACCCTGTGGGGATAAATGAACCTTACACCATACAATGGATGAGTGCTCATCTATTGGCCACTAGCGAGTTTTATTTTTCTATTTCCAGTAGTGTTTAAAGACACTTGTTTTGCTGGCAGGGCATTCATTTAGAATAGCTTTTAGCTCCGATGCCTTTGTGTCTAAAAACACTTTCTTTGGTAGGACTACTTGTTTTCGAGACCTAGAGGTAGACATTCCCTGTGATAAACATCACATAAACCAACATCGAGACACAGTTTTATACATGGAGACCTATTACAACATAGAGGTGAAGGTGGGGGAAATCCCAGATGTCACAAGTCAAGTTACAAGTCAAGGATAATCAATCAACATGGGAAGGAAACGGATGGACGGAGACAGTGGAGGTGATGCCAAGACTGGAGAGCTATGTCCCAAAAAATTGCATAAGATATAAAAGATACACAAGACACAAATATTTTCATCGGGGAAACCATAAAGGAGAAAACCCCGCAAACGTTTTTCAGAATAGTAAGATGATCAAAAGCAGTAATAAGAAATGTTCAACAACTATCTTTCTCTCCTCCTTTGACTGTCTCTCTCTCTCATACACCTTAGAGAGTGTGTGAGGTATATATAAATGAGGGAGAGCGCCTCCCTATTTATACTCGTTCAAGTCACTGACCAAATATAAGACTTGAGCCTACATGTCTTCTCACATGGGGCCCACTTCTCCTAGAGAGACCACAATTACATATTACATGATGTTACACTGGGGACTATTGCCTCGACTTACACAATTTAGACATCCCGTAAAGGGGTAACACACATCCCCAATGGGGGTACAACAACATACAATGACAATATACATCGAAATATTTTCCGAAGTTACAAATACATCAACACTCCCTCTTAACTAGGAAGGTATTCTCTCTCTACACAGTCATCAACACATCTGGTCAGGTCTTCATCGCATTGTCATCATCAAGGAGTCATAGAGTCTTCGTCATAGTTGCTGCCATCATCTTCTTATAATTTGATCATCGTCCCATACTATCTGTCATCATAAGTTTCTATAGTGCCAGCCCTTTTTCACGCTGGATGTAGGCTTAGCCCTCTTGCCAGTTCTTCATCATCTCTGCAAGCAAGCCATCAAGTAGGTACATCTCAAGACTTATTATATGCCTCTTGCAAAACCTGCAGGATCTCCCACGACTGATTAGATGCTACTGCAAAACCTGAAGGAGCATCCCAGGACTGATTACATGCCTTGCAACACTTGTGTACCCTACTGTTACCTCATCATCTTCAGATCATCTCATCGTCACACGGAGCAAATCCCAGATACACATAACACAACACTTACATCCACCGACATGGGAGGACAAACCTACCACCATTCGGGAAAGGCTCAGCATTTACATCAACGACCATGGGAGGACCAACCTACCACCATATCGGAAAAGCTTCAACATTTACATCAACGACCATGGGAGGACCAACCTACCAACATGTCAGAAAAGCTTAACATTTACATCAACGACCATGGGAGGACCAACCTATCACCATGTTGGAAAAAATTTAGCATTTACATCAACAACTATGGGAGCAATAACCTACCACCATGTCGAAAAAGCTTGGTAATTACATCAACGACCATGGGAAGCCCAACCTACCACCATGTCGGAAAAGCCCATGTGTATCTGCGTCTTCCGAACTCATCACTTCCCCTTGGAAGGAACCTCGATCTGAAGTACATCAATCTTCTCTCTGAAGTATTCAAACTTCACTCTGGCTATTTCTAGCATAGAATAACATCAAGAGTTAGGATTGATTACGTCCAAGGATAACCTGCAAGCTTCGCCAGGACTGATTACATCCGAGGACAACGTACAGGACTGATTACATTTGAGAAACCTATGAGCTTCGCCAAGATTTTATGCTCAAACAACCTGTCTCACCAGCTATGCTAGAACTCATCACCCCCTCTTTCGAGAGATCTCGATTTGGATCACATACTGGAGCTTCACTGCTCCTCTTTGCATCATACAAAAATGCAAGTCAGATCAATCAAAACAAATAGTAGCTTCCAAAAGAAACATACTACCACACAAATAGCTGAGCAAGTGGCAACATATTTTGCCTCGACTGTACTCAACGCCATGCAAAACCGCATCCTGCCAAACCAGTAGACCATACTAGATCTCAAATTTAAGAAGCAATCCAAGGTGCTTTTTTTCTCAGTGACACTACCAATCCGAATCAACATAACCATGCAGGTTAGTCTTCTGATTCATATCATACTTGAGCCCATACTCAACTGTACCTTTCAGGTATCTCATTGCATGCTTTGCAACTAGGTGAGCATGTGTCGGATCTGTCAGGAACTGGTTCAGGTTTTTCACAGCAAAGCATATGTCTGGTCTCGTATTCGTCAGGTACATCAATGAACAAATCATCTGACGATACATCGTGGTATCAATCGTCTCTAATGAAGTGTCGCAAAGTAGCTTCAAGTTCGATGCCATGGGTGTGGCTATTACCTTGTAGTCCATCATCCCGAACCTCTTCAGGATCTCTACTGTATACTTCCCTTGATCAAGGAAGACTCCATCTATACTCTGCCACAACTCCATGCCTAAGTAGTGTATCATATGTAGGTCTTTCATCTTGAATTTTGTAGTAGGTCTCCTCCTTGCATCTTTGATGAGTTTCTCTTTGCCTGTCAGAAACATGTCATAGACATATAACAGGACAATCACTAGTCTTCCACCTTCAATCTTGAAGTAAAGGTTGGAATCTGCTTTACTCTTAGTAAAGCCTAGGGCCATCAGTAAGCTGTCCATCCGATCGTACCATGTCGCACCTGAGGATCTTCTGCAGTCACTCCCTCTGAAGCGAAGCATCATTCTCCCTTTGCCTTTCGTACTCTATGTATTGAAACATTCTGTACTTGAGTGACAAGTAGCTTCCTCTGCTATTAATATTATATGTATCCATCTAGATTCACTGGATACCAAGATCCTCTATCTTTAACTTTGTTGAAAAGTTCTTCTCGCATCCATTTGTGAGCTTGTCATCCTCTATAGGATTTCATCTTCAACCTTGTAGAAAAGGTTAAGATCTTCATCACCCTAGGTGATCTTCAAGCTTCTCATGTAACTGTATGTGTTATCCCATGGGTGCCTTCTGAGCTTGTACAAGTCCTTCTTTAATTTGCACACATGAGTCTGCCTGTCATGTGTCTCAACTCCCAGTGGCTGCTCTACGTATACTTCCTCCTTGACTGCACCATTCAAGAATGTTGTCTTGATGTTAGTAGGTGTATCTCCCATCTCATACTTGTACGTATGGATCTAATGGAAGTGTACCTCGTCACTGGTGCAAATGTCTCTTCATAGTTTGTGCCTTCTTTCTGTGAGAAGCCTCGTGCTATGAATCTTGCCTTGTATCCCACGATGCTGCCATCTACTGCATGCTGGATCTTGTAGATCCATATGAAAGACACTACGGACTTTTTTTCAGGTCTCGGCACCGCATCCTAGACATCATTCTTCTTGAACTGGTACTCTTTGATCATAGTCTCCTTCCCTTTCTTCTTGGCTACTTCTTCATAGCTAGAAGGCTTTGCATCAATGATGTCGCTTAACAGTGTCACATAACCGGAATGTGTTAGAGGCCTCTTGCTTTCTTTGGAAGTCTCATCGTACTATTCTTCATCTTGGACTATTTCTCATGCCCAAGGTGGTATTCATCTCTCGAGGTGGATCTATCGTATTCTTTTGGAGCTCTTTCTTTCGCCACAGTGTCTTTGACCCGAGAAGCTTCGGGTTCCTCTTTTGAACTGTCATTACTTGTTCTTCATAATGTTCTACAAGTCAAGTTCAGTTGTTGTTGATGTATTTGTAACTTCGGAATGTATTCACTTGTATATTTCATATTATATTTCATTGTACCTCGACGAAGATTTTTGTTCCTCTGATCGTTAGAGTCATTAATATAATTAAGTCATGTAAAGTCATTGACGTTAACCCTTCATTGTATGTCGGGGCATTAGACCCCAGAGTTAAGTTGTATTGGGGTTATTAGACTCTCCTAGAGATTTCGGCCTTGTAGAGAAGAAGTCAAGTGGAAATTAAGTATAAATAGAGAGTGAGACTCTCTATTTGACACACACACTCACTCATCAATAGCGCATGAGTGAGAGAGGAGTAGCTCGCATAAGTGAGAGAGAACAACTGTTGGAGATCATATTTGTAATTTTGGGTTTTACTTTTGCTATTGGTGCTCATTCTATCTCTGAGGAAGTTGCAGGGTTTTCTCCTTTATGGTTTCCCCAAGGAAAAATATTTGTGTCTCTTGTCTCTTGTGATTATTGTTATGCATGTTATTCGCTCAGATAAGATCCTAGATCATATTGATTAAATGATAAAAATCTAACATGGTATCAGAGCTAGCCTAAGAAGAAGACACTATGTAGCGGCAGAAGCTAGGGCTTCTTAGTTTTTGGGTCTCTCTCCAACGATCATCAACAAAAGGAGGCTAGGCTAACTCTCCTTTGAAGGGCGCATCTTCCTGTCGAAGCAGAATATGTTTTCGGGAATTTTCAGTTTTTGGCTTGTCACTACTACGAGAAATTAGGGCTTTTCACAGAAGTGGATTTTTTGAGTGAGCCCAGCATAGGATTACTCTCCTCCTCAAAATTGAAATTTAGCGACCAAGATCGAAATTTTTGGTTGGGTAAAACTCCGAAAAAGTCAAACCCTAATTTGACCCCGAACCAGAAAACCAACACTGCAAAAATCATCTCCAGATCCAATCCGAGCATCTCAAATTGGTAAGATCTAAATCTTTTGTATTTCCATTTAAGGTTCTCATTAATGATGTCTCATCACACCAAGCTTGATGAAAAGCTTGAAGGAGCTGATAACTTCCGAGCATGGAAGTATAGGATTTCACTTGTTCTTGAAGCAAATGAATTGGACACCTACATAAGTGGAGAGGTTCTAGTTCTAGAGGGAGATGAGGCTAAAGTCCTACACAAGAAGAACTTGGTCAAGGCTAAGAGGATTATTGCTGATTCTATCAAGGATCATCTTATACCACATGTGTCTTCCTTAAAGACACCTAAAGAGATGTTTGATTCCTTGACCAAGCTATTTGAAGGGAAGAATATAAATTAGAAGATGATTTTGCGAAATTAGTTGAAGAATGTAAATACCATACAGTCATACTTTACAAGGGTCTCTCAAATCAAAGAACAACTTGAAGCTCTGGAAGAAGAAGTAGAGAATGGAGAAATTGTGATGACCACCTTGAATGGTCTCCCCAGATCATGGGACTCCTTTATTCAAGGAATTTGTGCTAGAAGAAAGTTAATCACCTTCAGTAGGCTGTGGGAGGAATGCTCACAAGAAGAAGCTCGAATCGAAGCTCGAGAAGAAAAGATGGGAAATGAAGATCAAGCTCTCACAACACACACCATGAAAATCAAAAGGGAGCACTATCATCACAAGAAAGGTAAGCATCCTCACTAGAATCAGAAAGATAACCCTAGAAGATCTAGTAGAGATCTATCTAATGTTAGATGCTATACATGTGATGAGAAGGGACACTTCTGCAGAGATTGTCCTAGAAATAAAGGTGGCTCTCACAAGAAGAACAACAACAAAAGAAGACATCATGCTCACACCGCAGAGGATGATGAACCTCCCAAGAAGAGAGCCAAAGAAGAAAGTGAAGATTCTTCGAGCGATGAAGATTATGTTTTGATTTCTTCCTTCACAGGAACTATTACACATGGAAGCAATGATTGGCTCATAGATAGTGGGACTTCCAAGCACATGATGGGATTTAAAGAATCCTTTGTGAATCTATCCGAACATGAGTCACTCCACAATGTGAAACTTGGGGATGACTACCAGTATCCTATAAAAGGAAGTGGCGAAGCTTCCTATAAGCTAGACTCTAGAAAGTCTATGAAGATGAAAGATGTCTTGTTTGTACCAGGGCTAAAGAAGAATCTTCTCTCCATATCTGCATTGGATGCAAAAGGTATGAGGGTTGCATTTGTAGATGGCCAAGTTCTTATGTGGCCAAAAGGAAAGACCATAGATGATGCAGTAGTGATTGGAGAGCAAGAGGGAGGCTTATACAAATTAAAGGGCCAACCAGAACAAGCTTTGGTCCATGACTTAGTAGAGCCAAGTGAACTTTGGCATTGAAGGCTTGCACATGTGCACTATAGGGCACTACCAATTGCAAGCAAAGTTGTTGAAGGTCTTCCAGAAATCTAGGCAAAGCATGAAGGCGTTTGCAAAGGATGTGCGAAGGGAAAGAACACAAAGAAGACATTTCCAAGTAGCGAGAGCAAGGCAAAATGAACCTTGGAAATTATCCACTCCGATGTATGCGGTCTGATGTCATTCAGTTCATTCAGTGGGTATGTATATTATGTTTCTTTCATTGATGATTTTTCTAGGAAGACATGGATATATTTCTTGAAAAGCAAGGATGAAGTATTCAGTAAGTTAAAGGAATTCAAAGCCTTGATCGAGAACCACACAGAGAAGAAAATCAAGACCTTTCGGTCAGACAATGGCGAAGAATTCACATCAGATGAATTCAAGGAATTATTCAGAGAGTCAGGGATTAAGAAGGAGTTGACCACTCCATATAATCCACAACAGAATGTTGTTGCAGAAAGGAAGAATAGAACGATTATGGAAGCAGCAAAGGCAATGCTTCATGATGGATCTTCCTATGGATCTATGGATAGAAGCTGCTAGGACAGCTGTGTATGTACAAAATTGTACTCCGCATAGAGTACTTGAGAATAAGACACCAGAAGAAGCATTCTCTGGCAAGAAACCAAAAGTCAACCATCTCAGAATATTTGGCTTCCCAGTGTACATACACATTCCAAAAGGAAGGAGGACGAAGTTAGATCCTTCAGGAAAGAAGGGTATATTTGTGGGATATAGTGAAAACTCGAAGGCTTACAGAATATATTTCTCAGGATTCAAGAAGATTGACATCAACAGGGACGTGACATTTGACGAAGACTCAACTTGCAACAAATCCAGAAAGATACCTGTTGACGACATTGAAGAAACAGAAGTACCCAGCATCCGAGATACAACAATGAATGAAGCAACTCCAGAAGAAGATCGAGAAATGGAAGAACCTCAGGAACCTGTAGATCCACCCCGTGAGAAGAATCCTTACAAGAGGAAACCAACATGGGTACAAGAGGCTATCCTAGGTGCAGAAAGATATGGCGCTCCAGAGGGAATACATAGAGAAAGGAAGAGACCTAGGCCATACTCCAGTTATGTAGCCCTGCTGTGTGACATCATTGATAAAGAACCTTCCAACTATGAAGAATTACAAAAAAGAAAGAATGGAAGGATGCAATGATTGAGGAGTACGAGTCGATCATGAAGAATGATGTTTGGGATGTGGTCTTGAGACCAGAAGGGAAGTCTGTTGTGACTTCCAAGTGGATCTACAAGATCAAGCATGCTGTAGATGGCAGCATAGAGAAATATAAAGCGAGATTTGTGGGACGTGGCTTCTCCCTGAAGGAAGGGATAGATTATGAAGAAACTTTTGCGCCTGTATCCAGATACACTTCCATCAGATCAATACTTGCTCTGGCCGCAGTGATGAAATGGAAGATACACCAGATGGATGTCAAGACTGCGTTCTTAAATGGTGTAGTGGAAGAGGAAGTGTATGTGGAACAACTACTCGGATTAAGACACACGATAGGGATACTCATGTGTGCAAATTGAAGAAGGCCTTGTTCGGTTTGAAATAGGCACCCAGGACGTGGTACGACAAGATTGACAGCTTCCTTACTAGTTTAGGCTTTACCAAGAGTAAAGCGGATTCCAACCTTTACTACAAGGTTGAGGAAGGGAACCCAGTGATACCCCTCCTGTATGTAGATGACATGTTTGTGACAGGTGAGGATGGGTTGATTGCTGACACGAAGAGGAAGCTTGCTGCTGAGTTTGAGATGAAGGACTTGGGTATGATTCACTACTTTCTAGGCATCGAGGTGTGGCAGAGTGCAGATGAAATCTCCCTTGGACAAGGGAAGTATGCAGTGGAGATCTTGAAGAGGTTCGAGATGATGGACTGGAAGGCCATGGCTACACCTATGGCATCGAACCTAGATCTATTGAGTGATGCTTCATCAGAGTCGGTTTATGCCACGATGTATCGTCAGATGATTGGATCCTTGATTTACCTGACGAATACGAGACCTGATATTTGCTTTACTGTGAACACATTGAGCTTGTTCCTGACGGATCCGAGACATGTTCACCTGATTGCTGCAAAGCATATTCTGAGGCACTTGAAGGGTACAGTTGATTATGGGCTCAAGTATGATGCAGATCAATAAATTAACCTTGAGGGTTATGTGGATTCGGATTGGGTAGGTAGTGCCATTGATAGGAAGAGCACTTCAGGGTGCTGCTTCAATATGGGATCATGTGTGATCTCTTTATTTAGCAAAAAGCAGTCTTGTGTGGCACTAAGTACAATCGAAGCAGAGTATGCCGCAGTTTGTTCGATTAGTTGTGAGGCAGTATGGCTGAGGAAGCTATTGTCCGATTTGTTTGATCTCCAGTTGGATACTACTTGTATATATTGCGACAACCAGAGTTGTGTGAAGTTGTCTAAGAACCCAGTGTTCCATGACAAGTTGAAGCATATCGAGATTAAGTATCACTATATCAGGGATATGGTGCAGAGAGGAGCAGTGAAGCTCCAGTATGTTGCGACGGACAAGTAGATAGCCGATGTATTGACCAAGCCGTTAGCTAGAGTGAAGTTTGAGTACTTCAGAGAGAAGCTTGGTGTTCTTCAGATCGAGGTTCCTTCCAAGGGGAAGTGATGACTCCAGAAGACTCAGATACACATGAGCCTTTCCAACATGGTGGCAGGTTGGTCCTCCCATGGTTGTTGATGTAAGTGCTAGATCCTTTCTGACATGGTGGTAGGCTGGTCCTCCCATGATCGTTGATGTAAGTGTTGGAGCCTTTTCGACATGGTGGAAGGCTCGTCCTCCCATGGTCGTTGATGTAAGTGCTGAAGCTTTTTCGACATGGTGGTAGGTTGGTCGTTCCATGGTCGTTGATGTAAATGCTGAGCCTTTTCGACATGGTGGCAGGCTAGGTCCTCCCATGGTCATTGATGTAAGTGTTGTGTTATGTGTATCTGGGTTGTGCTGCATGTGACAATGAGATGAGCTAAAGATGATGAGGTAATAGTAGGGTACACAGGTGTTGCAAGGCATGTAATCAGTTATGGGATGCTCCTTTAGGTGTTGCAGTGGCATATAATCAGTCCTGGGAGATCTTGCAGGTTTTGCAAGAGGCATATAATAAGTCCTGGGATGTACGTACTTGATGGCTTGCTCACAGAGATGATGAAGACCTACATGGAGGTTAGGGCTACATCCAGCATGAAAAAGGGTTGGCTCTGTAGAACTTCCTATGACGAGTAGATTTGAGATATAGCACCATTTTGCTCGAGATAGCAGCAGTAGTGATGATGATGATCCAACGTTGATCATGATCCAACTTTGATGATGATCCAGTGACAAAGACTTGTGCTGATGAACTGTGTCAAGAGAATACCTTCCTAGTTAAGAGGGAGTGTTGATGTATTTGTAACTTAGGAATGTATTCACTTGTATATTTCATATGATATTTCATTGTACTCCGACGGAGATGTTTGTTCCTCCGATCGGGAGAGTCATTAATAGAATTAAGTCATGTAAAGTCATTGAGGTTAACCCTCCATTGTATGTCGGGGCATTAGACCCTAGAGTTAAGTTGTATTGGGGTTATTAGACTCTCCTACAGAAGTCGGCCCTGTGGGGAAGGAGTCAAGTGGAAATTAAGTATAAATAGAGAGTGAGATTCTCTATTTGACACACACTCACTCATAAATAGCGCATGAGCGAGAGAGGAGTAGCTCGCACAAGTGAGAGAGAGAACAACTGTCGGAGATCATCTTTGTACTTTTGGGTTTTACTTTTGCTATTGGTGTTCATTCTATCTCTGAGGAAGTTGCGGGGTTTTCTTCTTTATGGTTTCCCCGAGGAAAAATCTTTGTGTCTCTTGTCTCTTGTGATTATTGTTGTGCATGTTGTTCTCTCAAATAAGATCCTAGATCATATTGATTAAACGATAAAAATATAACAGTTGCATGATTAGAAGCATCTCATAATTTCCAAAACATATTAATAGTGACAAATATATGTCACATAGTCATGCAACTATCTTAGCCAATGGTACAACATTCATCCATATCTCGTACACATACAATAACTTCTATATTCCTTCTACCCTAACGTTATTAAGAGTGTGTACTACTCCTAATATGTCATCAAAGAGGTTTTAACCTAGATAAATAAAATGTTGTACAACATCATGGACTTCTTACCCATTATGTGCAATTCAATAGTATAAATGCAAACACTCAAACATGCCTAATACATCAACTGAATATAAACAAATGCACAACCAAAAAATATCATGAAATGAAAATTGAGTACTTATCTTTATTTGTTTGGTGGGTAGAATCCTTCTTGACCCTTTAGCTTCATCATCTTCTTCATTCACAACAACATCATTTCTTATCCAAATGCTGAGATGGATAAGAGGTTTTTCAAGAGTTGAGTCCTTCATATTCCTCATCGCTTGAGGGATTTTCTTTGAATCGTGAGAGCTCAATATTTAATTGCTTCCATCTTCTCCTCTTATTATGAGTCTAGCTTCTTCTTGTGTGCACTCTTCCCAGAGTCTACTAAAGGTAATCAACTTCCTTCTGGCACACATTCCTCAAATGAATGAATCCCATGATCTTGGGAGGCCATTCAAGGTGGTTTTAACAATCTTTTATTCTTCTTCGATTGCTTCGTCATTGCATCGAACACTTTCTTTTGGTGTCTTCAAGGATGACACATGAGGGATGAGATGATCTTTAATAGAATCTGCAATGATTCTCTTGGCTCTAACCTTAGCCTCATCTCCCTCTGGCTCTTAAAGCTCCCTTACTGAAATATTGATCCAAGTCATTTCCTTTAAGGATTAGGGAGGTTCTATACTTCCATACTCAGAAGTTGTTAGCTTCACCAAGCAAGCTTGGTGTGATTAGTCATTTTAAAATATGAACATCAAATGGGAATAGCAAAGATTTAGATCTTACCGATTTTAGGTGTCCGACCTGGTTCCGGAGCTGGATGATCTAGGGTTTGTTAGAGAAACCCTAATATTCAAACTTGGAATTTCAAACTTCTGATTGGGCAAAAAGATTGGCCTCTTCAAGGCGAGTTGTCCAATGTACTTCTTTTCTGAAAACAATGGTGGGAAGCTCTCGAAACAGTAAGCCCTAGTTTTCCAATTTCTTCTACAGAAATGTCTGAAATTGATTCTGATGTATCTCCAAAGTTTCGGATCCTTACAGTTTGAAAATTCCCATTGAGATAGCCTGATATTTCTTCTTTCCAACACCACAGGTTAGAGCAGAAATGGATTCTCCAAGTGGGACTTATGCTGATTTTTCCAAGGTGACTGTTTTGGGGATTGTTCAGCATAGCAAACTTGTACGGACTTTAACGTGTCACTGTTTCACATTCTGGGTCTGAAAAGCGTAACACAGAAACTACAGTCTGTTTCTACCTGCAACATTTTGCGAAATTTCGTTTGGACCTTCCTAGCCCGATATACAACAAATCTCACTAGGTCACTTGTTTATGACTGTATTCTGGAGGAGATTGGAACCTTGATTTGGAGGAACCATATCTCCTGAAGTATAGCGAATCTGAGGCTGAAACTTTGACACAAGTTACAACAAGAATTTCTCTTTAGTCTGTAAAAGTTTTGGCTTCTGATCCTTCTCCAATCTTGCGTTATAGCGAAAGTTCTAGAATGACTAAATTCAGTCTTCTAGGGTTTTCAAGCATGAAACCCTAATTTCCATTAGCTGCCATTGTAGCTGTATTTCGGCTGCACAATGAAACTTCTCTGATTCAGAGATTGCTACCACCAACAGATGCGGCCTAGTGAGGCGAGTTAGCCTAGCCCTCCTTGCTTGATGATCTGTGGAGGAACACCTTCAACTAGGAAACCCTAGTTCTTACAGCTGCATAGTGCCTTCTTTTAGAGAGGCTCTGATACCATGTTAGTTTTTCTTAAGATTTGATTAGATTATCTAGGATCTTTATCTGAAAGAATAAGAAGTACAAAAAAATGCATAAGATATAAAAGATACACAAGACACAAATATTATGATTGGGGAAACCATAAAGGAGAAAACTCCACAAACTTCTTCAGAATAGTAAGATGATCAAAAGCAGTAATAAGAAATGTTCAGCAGCTATGTTTCTCTTCTCCTTTGACTGTCTCTCTCTCTCATACACCTTAGAGAGTGTGTGAGGTATATATAAATGAGGGAGAGCGCCTCCCTATTTATACCCTTTCAAGTCACTGACCAAATATAAGACTTGAGCCTACATGTCATCTCACATGGGGCCCACTTCTCCTAGAGAGACCACAATTACGTATTATATGATGTTACACTGTGGACTATTGACTCGACTTACAACGGAGGTTGTACTTCAAGATCTAGACACAATTTAGATATCTCGTAAAAGGGTAACACACATCCCCAATGGGGGTACAACAACATACAATGATAATATACATTAGAATATCTTTCGAAGTTACAAATACATCAACAACTTATGGTAGCGATCTTTGTCTTGTAGATAGTGGTGCTTCTAAGCACATGACTGGATTCAAGAATCACCTCACCCATACGACAAAAGAAGACTCACCTTACAAGGTGAAACTTGGAGATGACTATCAATATCCCATAAAAGTGGTAGGAGAAGCATCCTGCAAGCTAGACTCACGAAAGTCCATCAAGATGAAAGATGTTCTCTATGTACTTGGATTGAAGAAGAATCTCCTGTCCATATCAAGCCTTGATGCAAGAGGATTCCGAGTTGCATTTGTTGATGGCCAAGTTCTCATGTGGCCCAAAGGTAAGACCTTTGAAGATGCAATAGTAATTGTAGGGCCATCTAGAACAAACTTTTGTTCATGAAGCAATAGAACCAAGCGAACTATGGCATCGGAGGCTTGCACATATACACTACAAGGCATTACCGTTCGTAAGCAAAGTGGTGACAGGTCTACTAGTACTCCAAACGAAGCATGAAGGTATATGCAAAGGATATGCAAAAGGATAGAATGTGAAGAAGCCATTTCCAAGCAGTGACAACAAAGTAAAGGAGATTTTGGAAATTGTACACTTAGATGTGTGCGGACCTATGTCATCCAACTCTCTAAGCGGGGATTAAGAGGGAATTGGGCACTCCCTACAATTTAAAACATAATGGTGTTGCAGAGAGGAAGAACCAGACAATAATGGAAGTTGTGAAAGCCATGATCCATGACCAAGATTTGCCAATGTACTTGTGGGCCGAAACAACCAGAACAACAATTTATTATGTCCAAAACAAAACACCACACCGTGTGCTAGAGAACAAAACTCGAAGTGTTCTTAGGAGAGAAATAAGAAGTCATCCATTTCAGAATATTTGGCTGTCCAGTTTATATACGTGTTCCCAAAGAGAAGAGAATGAAGTTGGACCCTTGAGGAAAGAAGGGCATATTCGTCTGATACAGTGACACATCAAAGGATTACAGAGTTTATATACCAGGATTCAAGAAGATAGAGACTAGTAGAGATATTACCTTCAATGAGGATCTAGTCCTCATCAGATCGAGGCAAATTTACTCCGTTGAAGCACATGAAGAGGAACAGAAAGATCCCAAAATCAGAGACATCTTGATGGAAGAAAGAGCTTCAGAAGAATGTGAGGATCATCATGCGACCAATCCATAGAGACCGGTAGATCCACCCCGAGAGACGAACACACAAAAGAAGACCAGTTTGGGCACGATAGATAATCCAAGATGCAGATAAGTATGGTGCTCCAGACAAGACTTCCAGAGAGAAAGAGGACTTGTACACACTCCAATTATGTAGCACTTTTGTGTGACATCATTGATGCAAAGCCTTCCAGTTATGAAGAACCAACTGAGAAGAAAGAGTGGAAGGATGCTATGATCGAAGAGTACCAACTAATCATGAAGAATGATGTCTGGGATGTGGTTCCGAGAGCTGAAAGGAAGTCTGTAGTGTCCTCCAAGTGGATCAACAAGATTAAGCATGCAACAGATGGAAGCATCGAGAAACACAAGGCAAGATTCATGGCTCCTGGCTTCTCCCAGAAAGAGCACATAGATTATGAGGTGACTTTTGCTCTTGTAGCCAGATACCCTTCAATTAGAGCTATTGTTGCAATAACTGCAGTGATGAAGTGGAAAGTACATCAGATGGATCTAAACACTGCATTCCTGAATGGCGTAGTAGAAGAGGAAGTGCATGTGGAGCAGCCACTAGGATTTGAGACACATGACAGAGAGATGCATGTGTGCAAATTATAGAAGCCTTTGTATGGATTGAAACGGGCAACAAGGGCATGGTATGACAGGATAAATGGGTTTTTGGCGAGCTTGGGCTTTACCAAGAGTAAAGCGAATTCCAACCTTAACTACAAGATTGAGGATGGGAAACCAGTGATACTACTTGTTATCACCAAACTTGTAGTTACCTCTAGTGAGGTGAATCCAGGATGGATGGTAGAGGGATGGGAAACTAAAGAAGTGGAACCAAGATAGCCACGACTCCCAAATGGATGGTTGTCACGCCAATCGAGGCAATCTTCACTTGATGTTATCTTAGCCCAAGACAACAATGGGGGAGACCTAGATCTACTCCCGACATGAGAGATCGGACCTAAACACCAGATCAGATCAAAGGGAGCTGAAGTACGTAAGGTGTAAGGTGGAGTAAACCCTAGATCTATGAATGACGTCACAAGGTGAACCAGGGCTTGGATCAAGGTTTTATGAGATTTGAAATTTGATCCAAGTTCGAAACACAAGTGACCTATAAGCCTATTACTAGATCTGGGATCTAGGTACTAGCAAAAGATGAAGATATCCTCTGCCTTGGGAAACATGACCAATGCAGGGAGGGGAAGAACAGGCAGGGAGGGGAAGAACAGGATTGGGGCTATCTAGTACCACGGGGTGAACTCAAAAGAAGGTATGACAGTGTCAAAGCACCCGAGCCACAAGGAAAAGATCAAATCATAAGAGGAGGCAACATGAGGGGTAGCGCTAGGGATTAGAGAACAGTGCCTTGGGATTTGGGCCAAATGGAGTCACTTTAGCAAAACGTTTTTGAAGACCCACTTAGGGTTTGACTTGATCTACAAAACCCAAAAATGCTTTGCCCCAAGATTAAGCAGTTTGATCCATAATTTTTTTTTTAATATTTAGGGTTTTAACATGAAAATGAAGATGCCAATAGATTGAGATCTAGAAAAGAAGCACCAACTTGTAGATCTTACCTAGAAAACCTTGTAGATGCCTTGATGATGATGATCTATGCCGTCCCGATCAATTTGAGAAGATTTGAGGAAGATTCTATGTAAAACGATTTTCCCAAGGAAGCCAATAAGTCCTCTCTCCTGCACAACAAACCTCAACCATATCAGATTTGATGCGTTAAGAAAGAAGATCGATTGCTATAGGAAAATAGCAAGATGAAATCATAGATCACAATGATGCTAATGAAAACCCCCTGATACAAGCGAAGCCAATCCAAGCGAGTTGAGGAGCCCCTTGCAAAAACGCCCAAGTTGATGTCGCCCTCCTGTAGACAAGACAATGTTTCCCAAAAATATATAGATCTCACAACAAATACCCAAATGCTAGGAAGCAATAGATTTTCCAATCACCATCTAAGAACACCAGATGCAAAGGAGATCCAAGAATTTCCATAAAAATAGTTTTCTGTTATCCAGATCTAAGACCCAAACACCCCGCACAAATGAGAGGCTCTCTCCTTTAAATAGAAATGAGAGAACCAAAATCATAACCACTTTTCAAATGGGTGGCTAAGATTAAAAGATAAAAATATTCTAATCAACGGTTGAGATGAGCTCAACATAGAGTACATGGATCAATACAATAATATAATCTAAAAATGGACCAAATCACCCTAGGAGAGGGGATCCCACTCAATAAAAAATAAATAGAGCTCATGGTGGGTCCAAGGAGTGTTAGCTAACTCTCCTAGTGTGTCTGCATGGCACAATAAAAATAATATAAATTTTTAAGTACAAAATAGTGCCTCTCTGAGAAAATCGTGAGCCTCCAAAAGCTCCAGAGAATAATAAAATATGTCGGATAGATGGATGTGGGTCCATCCAAGTGCTGCAACTGCCGGAGAAGGAGTGGAAGGCATCACACTCATCATCAAAACTCATCCCATACCATTTCCTTGCCTCAGTAGCCCAAATTGAATTCTTTAGTAGCCGTTTTAATTATTTTTTATTTGCATTGGGAAACATGATATGCCCAAAACTGCCTCCTAGGGTGCCTGCGTTATCCAACTGAGCCCACCAGTCTCTCTGGGAGGGCGGTAATATGGTAAAATCAAGTGGCTGGACCACCCCCTCCTCATACAGCGCCCTAGGAGAACCAAATAAATCATCTCCCTGCTCAGACAGGCCCTCCAACAAGGTAAAAAATGCCCTCCAACAAGGTAAAAAATGCACCAGAGTGGTACACTGAGCCAGATCATGCCTATAACTGCCTGGAACTGAAAATAAGTTGTCTCATTGGACTTAGGTAGTCCAAATCCATCTAAGGTGCATGCTGATACGCCCTACAAATCTCTGCATGATCAAGAATAATATCCAATATGCCCAGACAGATAAAAATAATGATCTGTAAATGGTCAATAACATAACCTAGGCTAACATCCATCTGCTGCAAGTATTTAAAGGTTAAGACATGCTCTACAAATCATTCAAATAAGACTTATAACAAGTAGCAATCATTTCACTGGTGATCTATCAACCAAATACAAAGGGTTTCATTTATTAATTTTAACTCAGACTAGACTTTCAAGACCATACTCACTTCGTAGTTGTAATCAATTTGCTAGTGAAGGGTGAAGGCTAAAATTCAAAAGGCTAGGCTGAAGGGTGACTATTAATTCAACATTGTGACACTTTGGATATGGAAAGGGGATACTCACTCTGGCATATGCCGGACAAGCAACAACACAAGGGATGGCAATGTCTCACAAATGGATAAGTTACGTTCAAGTGTGCTTATTCACTTTGACAGATGTTCACAATCCAAATCAATACAAGTGAGGCCAACAATATTTGGATATAACTTTTAAGAACCATTGCTTTTTTGGGCCTTTGATTTTCCATAGGCTTGGTCCATGTATTTATTACATGGATTTTTATTATTGAGGCTTCATGCATTCATGTATGTTTAAAAACACTACTTTTCATGAATGTTTTAAGATATTCATTTCAATGTACTTCAAAGCCAATTTCATTAGGCTTGCCTTTCATTCATGCATGTTTAAAAACACTACTTTTCATGAATGAGCTTTTTCAGAAGATATTCATTCATTTCCAAATACGTTGTATTGATGGCAGCGCTACTTGTTTCAGGTTTAGCCAACACAACCTAGGCAACTCAGAGCTAAGACACAAATAAACAGGGAAGCTTGTCCAACAAAGAGGCTCTAGTGGGGAAAGGTCCTCCATGCCACAAGTCAAGTAGTAAGTCGGGTTAGCAACACAACTGGAAGGTAATGGATGAGTGGAGATAGTGAATAATGAAACCAATAGTAACAAGCCAAAGTATGGTGGGAATGACTACCTCTATTCCCCTAAGGAGGGTAAAACCAATGAGTATGGGTTAAGAACTTCCAGGTCTAAGTAAGGACATACATACATAATATCAATACATCCAAGTCCACATATTTATATGACCGCTAGATCATGGCACTAAATGCTAATACATGTCACAAAAATGAGTATAAGAGAAATGATAACAATAACAAAAGATAATATAAGCTAAGTCATAAACATGTAAATAATCCATCTAAACCAACATCTGTCTAATGAGAAAACATTGATGCAACTCTGGGCACCACTAACTGTTCTGCAATTGGCTAAATGACTACATCAGTCCTCAAATCTGAGTGTCTTGAGACTCAGTCATGGCATGGGAGAGTACTATAGTCCATCATCAAATAATGGTCCATCATAGATGCTCATCTCAGCATCTCATATGTAAGGGAATTGGTTGAAAAGTGTACTGGAAATTGAAAAATAGAATATGGTAGCCCAGCTACTATATATGTGATAACATCTGGCTCCAGCTGGGACAAGTGCTCTGCTGAATCGAGCGCTTGAGAACCTCAGAATCTCTGGTTCTCGCACTTTGCTACTCGCATCCTCGATCCATCATTCCAGCTCTGCAACCGCTACCAAAATGTCACCAACTACCTGCAAGATGTCAGAGCTATACCAAACTCACAGACTGGTCGTCAAAACACTGTGTCGATAAAATAAAGTACTAAAACTGAAATGCATGAAACTGAAAAGCAGAAAGTAAATCTAATCTATAACCATAACTTTTAAGAAAAGTTTGATTCTTTATTATGCAGGAAAAAATGGCCAAAACTAAGGACTACACTAGGAGCTTTGAAAAGCTAGCTTCTTTGTCGCATCTTCAACTTGGGCGTTTTTGCAGGGGCTCCTCAACTCGCTTGGCTTGGATGTGTTTTGTATCAGAGGGTTTTCATTAGTATCATTGCAATCTATGATTTCATCTTGCTATTTTTTTGTAGCATTTGTTCCTTTCTCATGATGCAACAAATCTGATATGGTTGACGTTTGTTGTGCAGGAGAGAGGGTGCAGTGGTTTCCTTGGGCAAAACGTTAGACATAGAACTTCATCAAATCTTCTCAAATTGATCGGGCCAACATAGATCATCACTATCAAGGCATCTACAAGGTTTTCCAGGTAAGATCTACAGGTTAGTATTTCTTTTTTAGATTTGAATCCATTGGCATCTTCATTTCATGTTAAAACCCTAAATATTAAAAATAAAAAATATTGTGGCTCAAACCACTCGAGTTCTCGACAAACCATTTGAGTTGTGTTGATCGGGTCAAACCTTAAGTGGGTCTCCAAAAACGTGTTGGTAAAGTTGCTTCATTTGGCCCAAATCCCAAGGCATTGTCCTCTAAACCCTAGCGCTATCCTTCATGTTGCCTCCTTTTCTTGCGATATGATTTTTTCTGTCAAATCGCTTCTGGGTTTTGTATATCGGGTCCAACCCTAGGTGGGTCTTCTTCAACGTTGGGCTAAAAGTGACTCCATTGGCCTAGATCCCAAGGCACTGATCTTCAAACCCTAGCGCTACCCCACCTTTTTCCTTTTTCTCCTGCAATTTGTCTTTTTCCTTGTGGCTCGGGTGCTTTGACACTATCATACCTGCTTTCGAGTCTATCCCTCGGTACTAGATAGCCCCAATCCTGTTTTTTTCCTCCCTGCATTGGTCACGTTTCCCAAGGCAGTGGACATCTTCATCTTTTGCTAGTACCTTAATCCCAGATCTAGAATTTGTTGAAAGTATTCAATTAACTGAGAGGGGGGGGGTGAATCAGTTAATTTCTGTGCTTAAACAATATTATACAATTTTAAAAAACTTTTATCCTTGAAGTTTTATGACAGTCAATATGTTATGAGGAATTCTATTTTCATTCGTTATTAGCAGAAACGCTGTTGCAGCAGATTTAACATGTAAAGCAAACCATCATCATTCAATCACACAAAATACACAAAGACATAGATTTCATGAGGAAACCCATAAAGGGAAAAAACCTCTTCTTATTAGGATGTCAAGAAAGCTTCAACTTCTGTACATCTTCTCTTTCTTTGAGCTCCTACTCAAATGCGGCTACAACCTCTGAATTACAAGCACTGACTTGTAAAGAGCACCAACTCTCAAAGTTCTTCAGCACCCACTGAATCTTGAGGACAACAATCCTCCCTAGCACCACCCTACCACCCTATTTTGCTAGAATTACTTTGAATCAATGCAATACAATGATACTGATATAACGATGCTTACCACTTCATCTCTGTTCTGTTCTTCTGCTTTGCTTTCATTCTGCTATACTCGACATTTTTCTTCATTCTTCTTCTGGTTTTCTTTATCTTTCCTTCTCATTTGTTCTGCCTCTGCTACCCATTCTCTGTTTCGTTCATTGTTTGGTCTTTGGTCTGTGCATACTTAGTCTCTGTTCTTCACTCTATCTCTTCTTCAGATCATTCTTCTTTACTTACTGAGTTCAATATCTCCACTGAACGGCTAACCCTACACAGTTCGCTTCAGCTCACCTTTATACACGTACACCTCAACTGCTTCAGCTTCCCAACCTTTCGTATTTCTGATCAAGAATCAGTTATCATTCTATAATTTCCTGTGACCGTTAGATTATACACATAACGTTTTTTGACATTTTCGTGATTTATGCCTTTAAGCGCTTCATAAACTTCTTTTGCCATCCGCTGTAGCGGCCATGAACTAGAGAAGTCAACCGCCATAGCGGTCATGAACAAAAGAAGCCATCCACCCATCGTTGCGGCTCGGAAGTTAGGAACCAATCTTCATACAAAAGCTCAACACTATCAACGTGCACAGCTTGATTTGGGGGAATCAACATTAACTGTTGATCTATAATCTGTCTTCATTGGAATCGTCCAAACTTGTAAACTTTAACATTCTGCTAATTCTTTCACTTCTAATCGAGCGAGCATCTTCAGAATGCGGAATTCACCTTGTCCGTCAATCAACTCGATCTCTTGTCGTAACCGTTGATCTTTGTAGCCTCTACCACTTTTCGCGAATTGAAATCCTGACTTTTTCCACGCTAGTTCAATTCGCGGAATTATCCACGACCGTAGATCTATCTCTGCTCCTTTCTCAACCACCTGATCTTTCCATCAATTAACGTATTCCACGATTTGAAAAAGTTTCTTCATCTGGGCATGTTCAACCCGTAGAATGTTTCAGCGCCGTGGATCTTGCCTTGTGTTGATCTTAGCCCTTCAAAGTTGCACTTTTTAACGGACTCCGCAAATACAAAAACTTAATTCTACCTTGCATCTCTGATCCACGGAATTTCTTTCCACCATTGATCTTCATCATCTTAAATCTGAATGCCATCAATGACAATTAGAAAACCTCTGTGTCAGTTTAGCCAACAATCTCCCCCTTTGGCATTAATGGCAACCCAAAACTTCTGGAACACCTTCTTTTGATTTGTCTACTGATTTTTTCCAATTAAATGAACTTCTCCCCCTTTGACATCAATGACAAAAAAATACCGTGAACAAAAGAGCTCCCCCTATCAAGATAGACTCAAATACTTGTCACTTCAAACTCCTATCAGATCTTCAATAAACACAAGCTCCCCCTATCAAAGTGAGGAGATCAGTTGGAATCAGTATTGTTACAACTGGTATTATGACACCCAATTTCTGGCGGAAATATTCAAATTGAGTCTTTCATAACGGTTTAGTAAAGATACCAGCAGTCTGTTACTTAGAAGGAATGAAATTCAATTGAACTACTATGTTTGTGACTTGCTCTCTTAGAAAATGATACTTGATAGGAATGTGCTTAGTCTTGGAATGCAAGACAGAGTTCGTAGACATACTAATGGCACTTGTGTTGTCACAATGAATGGGAATGGGTTCAGTATATTTCACCTCCAAATCTGCAAGCGTCTGAATCATCCATAGTACCTGTGTACAGCAGGTGGCAACAACAATGTATTCAGCTTTAGTAGTAGACAAGGATATTGAACCTTGCTTTTTACTCTTCCATGCTACTAATGAATCACCTAAGAAGAATGCACCTCCACTTGTGCTCTTTCTCTCATCCAAACAATTTTTCCAGTCAGCATCTGAATATGCAATTAACTGAAAATTTTGATTTCTAGGATACCAGAGACCATAAGTCATTGTGCCTTTCAGATATTTGAAAATTCTCTTCACAACGACCAGGTGACTTTGTTTAGGAGTAGACTGGAATCTTCCTACCATTCCAACAACATGCATAATATCAAGACAAGATGCAGTGATGTACAGAGGATTGCGTATCATTGACCTATATGTTCTTTGATCAACATCAGGTGAAATATCATCTTTGCTAAGCTTGCAACCAACAATCATAGGGGTACTAACAGGTGAAGAATCCTCAATCTGAAATTTCTTCAGCATTTCTTTTAGATACTTCTTTTGGGAGATAAACAGACCTTTAGAACTCTGAGTGATTTGAAGACCAAGAAAATATGATAGTTCTCCAATCATGGACATTTCAAACTCATATTGCATGGCATTAGCAAACCATTGAACAAAAGAATCATTAGTATATCCAAAAATAATATCATCAACATAAACCAAAACAACTAATAAGTCATCACCTTCTATTTTGATGTACAAATTACTATCAATAGTGCCTTTCTTGAATCCTTTTTCTTGTAAATATTTGTCTAATCTATACTACCAGGCTCTAGGTGCTTGTTTCAATCCATACAGAACCTTCTTTAGTTTGCAGACATAATCAGGATTGTCTGTTAGTGAGAATCCTTCAGGTTGTTCCATATAAACTTCTTCTTCTAGATCTCCGTTGAGAAATGCTGACTTGACATCCATCTGATAAATTTTGAACTTCTTCTGACAGGCATAAGCAAGAAACATTCTGATAGCTTCCATTCTTGCCACAGGTGCAAAGGTTTCATCAAAATCTTGTCCTTCAATCTGAGCATACCCTTTACAGACCAATCTAGCCTTATTCCTCACAATTTGTCCTTGTTCATTCATTTTGTTCTTAAACACCCATTTGGAACCAATCACATTCTTGTTTGTTTGTCTAGGAACAAGTTCTCAAGTATTATTCTTTTCAATCTGATCAAGCTCTTCATTCATGGCTTTTATCCAATCTTCATCTTCACTGGCTTCATAAAAATTCTTGGGTTCTATTATAGATAGAAAAGCAATGTGAGACTGTTCTGAATCCTTGGGTAACTTTCTTCTTGTTTGTACACCTTCATTCTTGTTACCAATAATTTGACTTTCAGGATGATTTTTTCGAATAATTCTTGAAGAGGGTTTTACTGATTGTTGTTGTGAATCTGTACCTTCATTATCTCACTGGGGGTCTTCCTTTTCCGATTCTTGGACCTGTTCTTCTTCCTCTTCAGTTGTATCCTCTGTATTTGATTCAACACTGCTTATCTGAATGTCTTTGACAGGCATACCTTCATCAATTTTAATGTCAATGCTGTCAACCATTTTATGTAACCTCTTTTTATAGCATCTGTATTCTTTACTGTTTGTAGCATACCCCAAAAAGATACCTTCATCAGCCCTATCATCATATTTGCCAAGATGTTCATCATTGTTTTTGATATAACATTTACTTCTGAAGACTTTAAAGTGCTTGATTGAAGCAGGTCTCCCAAACCACAACTCATAAGGAGTTTTATCATTGTTTGGCCTTAAGTGGGCTTTGATAAGAATATGAACAGATGTGTGAATTGCCTCTACCCATAATGTCTGAGAAATATTTTTTTCATTCATCATTGACCTTGCCATCTGCTGAAATGATCTATTCTGTCTCTCAACTACTCCATTTTGTTGTGGAGTCCCTGAAATTGTATATTCCCTTTTGATTCCTTGTTCATCACATAATTCTTTGAAGTCCTTTGAACAAAACTCTCCTCCTCTATCAGATCTTACTGCTTTTAATCTTTTTCCTGTTTGATTCTCAGTTAGAGCCTTAAATACTTTGAATTTTTCAAATGGTTCAAATTTTTCTTTCAGGAAAGCAACCCATGTTAGTCTAGAATAATCATCATAACCAACATAAAATAGTTTTCTTTTCCTGTGCCTTCCTCTCTTGATGGTCCACATAAATCCACATGCACTAATTGAAGAGGTTTATCTGTTGATGTGAAGCTCTTGGATTTAAACAGAGATCGTGTCAGTTTTCCCATTTGACAGGGTTTACATACAGAGTCATATGGTTTTGATATCTTAGGAAAATCTTTCATTGCTCCATTGTTTCTAAGCTTGATTAAATGATCAAAATTCAAATGTCCAAGTTTTCTATGCCATAGCCAACTGTCATCATACTTGCTTAGATGACACTCTTCCTTATCTTCTTTCAAAACATAGACATTGTTTTCTGTTCTTATACCTTTGGCAACCAATTGTCCTGAAGATACAGATTTTATTTTGCACTCTTTAGAGGTGAAAACAACTTCACATCCTCTGTCACATACCTGACTGACACCAAGAAGATTATGCTTCAAGCCATCTACAAACAATACATCTTGAGCTTTTCCTTTACTATTCAGACTTACCAACCCTTTGCCTCTGATTTTCCCTAGACCATCATTTCCAAAAGTTACATCTCCTGATTTGTGTTCGCTCAGAGATAGAAATTTACTTTTATCCCCAGTCATGTGTTTGGAACATCCACTATCAATATACCAGGGGTCCTTTTGTCTTTGAGCAGAAAGCACTAACCCACATTGGTTGTTTTCTTTCTTCTTCCATACTTTTGCTTTTTTAACTGAACAATCTACTCTTGAATCTGATTCATAATTCTTTAAATAGCATTCTGTGGCTTTGTGTCCAAAATGATGACAAATATAACATTCTGGCATGTTGTACAACAACTCAAAAGAATTGATATTTCTAGCATGAGCTCTTCTTCTAGTTGGAGATGGAATAGAATGATGCTCTTGTTGGCTCATTGATTGTTTCATTTTATGTTGCAGCATTTGGTTATTGCTAAACTTTCTTCGTTGTATGTTTCTAAAGTTAAAAACACAATTTACAGCTTTATGACCAAAGTCAGAACAACAATAACAATAACCATTGAAAAAATTTTGGTACCTGAATTTTGGCTATTTTCTTAAAATAGATTGCCTTGTCATTCTGTTCTTTACCTCTTCTTCATGCTTTCTTGTCTGCAGAGCACTGTTATCTGTTCCTGTAGATATTTCATCTTTACCACTCATTAGTTTAACTTCACTGTTGTTTTTATTCACTTAAGCTTTGATGAAATTTGCTGACTTTGTGTACTTTGGCTGATTGTTTTTTGAAAGTTAATCACCTTAGTTGTTTCCTTGTTTTCTGATTGACTGCTACTTGTACCTTCTTCATAACCTATACCAGTCTTGTTCAAAGGAGATCTTTGCTTACTCAGGATGTTGTTTAGTTCTTCTGAAGCTTTAATACTTGACAAGTTTTGATGATAGAGAGATTGAAATTTCTCCAATTCTTTTATGAATTTCATTACTTCTTCCTCCAATGCTTCACATCTCATCTTTTTTTGTGATAATTGTCCTTTTAGAACATCGTTTATTTTCTTTGCTTCTTCTAGTTCTACCTTTAACAAGATACAATTTGTACTCGGTTCTTTAACATTCTTTTCATACTGCATTAGCAATTGTGTTTGTTTTCTCTTCTTTAGTCGGAGTCTGTCAATTTCTTCTAATGCACTAATCAACTCACCTTCCATATCAACTACAACATCTTCATCGTTCATATCACTTCCAGCATATTCAGCTTCAAGATTTTCTATGGCCATAAGTATAAAATCATTCAATTTATCTTCACAAGATGACTCACTGTCCGTAACTTTTGAGGGATCAACATCATTTGCACACAAACTTTTCTTTTTGTAGTTATTGTTTTTATTGTATCTCTTAAATGTGTGTTTCTCTTCATCAACATAATTCTGGTCTTTTTCCTTGTAAGGGCATTTAGATGCAAAGTGCCCTACCTTACCACAGTTGAAGCATTTAAAAGGCAACTTCCCTTTATATTTTCCTAATCCAGTTTTTAGTCTTCTTACAAATTTCGCCTCAATCTCTTCCATTTCAGAATCTGCATGTTTGTCTGCTTTAAAAGAAGCTTCTCTAATGGTAGATTTATCTTTACTGATCCTCATTTCATAGGCAGTTAAGGTTCCTAGAAGTTGGTCAATAGATAAGATTTTCAGATCATTCGTTTCTTCTATTGCAGAGACTTTTGGATTGAACTTATCGGTGGAGTGAGATCTCAAAATCTTGTGAACAAGATGAGCTTCCCCAATCTTCTCACCAAGACCCTTCATGGCATTCACAAGTTCTTCAACTCTTAAGAAATATTTACTAACAGTCTCATCCTCATTCATCTTTAGCTGTTCAAGTTTTAGTCTGTAAGTTTGAAGTTTGGCATCTCTTACTTTTTCATTTCCTTCATAGCTACTAATGAGTTTACCCACATTTCTTTTGCAGATTCAAAATGCATTACCTTTACAAACTCGGCTTCTGAAAGACCACTCAGTATAGCATTCATTGCCTTTGCATTAAAACTAAACTCTAGCTTATCATCTTTGGAAGCTAGTACAATAGGTTTCGTATATCTAGTTTCTACTACTTCCCAAACATCAGCACCTAAGGACATTAGGTATGTTCTCATTCTAACTTTCCAAAAAACAAAATTTGTTCCATCAAACAGAGGAGCTTTATTGGTTGAACCATCATGACTTGTCATGTTTAAGCTTATCAGATCTTCCATAGACTAAATGAACCGGCTCTGATACCAATTGTTGAAAGTATTCAATTAACTGAGAGGGGGGGGTGAATCATTTAACTTCTGTGCTTAAACAATATTATACAATTTAAAAAAAGTTTTGTCCTTGAAGTTTTATGATAGTCAATATGTTATGAGGAATTCTATATTCATTCTTTATTAGCAGAAACTCTGTTGCAGCAGATTTAACATGTAAAGCAAACCATCATCATTCAATCACACAAAATACACAGAGACACAGATTTCATGAGGAAACCCATAAAGGGATAAAACCTCTTCTTATTAGGATGTCAGGAAAGCTTCAACTTCTGTACATCTTCTCTTTCTTTGAGCTCCTACTCAAATGAGGCTACAACCTCTGAATTACAAGCACCGACTTGTAAAGAGCACCAACTCTCCAAGTTCTTCAACACCCACTGGATCTTGAGGACAACAATCCTCCCTAGCACCACACTACCACCATATTTTGCTAGAATTACTTTGAATCAATACAATACAATGATACTGATATAACGATGCTTACCACTTCATCTCTGTTATGTTCTTCTGCTTTTCTTTCATTCTGCTATAACCGACATTTGTCTTCATTCTTCTTCTGGTTTTCTTTTTCTCTGCTTCTCATTTGTTCTGCCTCTGCTACCCATTCTCTGTTTTGTTCATTGTCTGGTCTTTGGTCTGTGCATACTTAGTCTCTGCTCTTCACTTTATCTCTTCGTCAGATCATTCTTCTTTACTTATCGAGTTCAGTATCTCCATTGAACGGGTAACCCTACACAGTTCGCTTCAGCTCACCTTTATACATGTACACCTCAATTGCTTCAGCTTCCCAACCTTTCGTATTCTTGATCAAGAATCAATTATGATTCTGTAACTACCTGTGACCGTTAGATTATACACAACGTTTTTTGACATATTCATGATTTACGCCTTTAAGCGCTTCACAAACTTCCTTTTCATTCTACCGTAGCGGCCATGAACTAGAGAGTCAACAGCCATAGCGGTCATGAACAAAAGAAGCCATTCGCCCGTCGTTGCGGCTCAGAAGTCAGGAACCAATCTTCACACAAAAGCTCAACACTATCAACCTGCACACCTTGATTTGGTGGAATCAACATCAACTATTGATCTATAATCTGTCTTCATCGGAACTGTCCAAACTTGAAAACTTTAACATTCCGCTAATTCTTTCACTTCTGATCGAGCGAGCTTCAGAACGCAGAATTCACCTTGTCCGTCGATCAACTCGATCTCTTGTCATAACTGTCGATCTCTGTAGCCTCTACCACTTTCTGCAAATTGAAATCCTAACTTTTTCCGTGCTAGTTCAATCCGCAGAATTATCCATGACCATAGATCGATCTCCGCTCCTTTCTCAACCACTCGATCTTTTCATCAATTAACCTATTCCGCGATTTGAAAAAGTTTCTTCATTCGGGCATGTTCAACCCGCGGAATGTTTCACCGCCGTGGATCTTGCCTTTTGTCGATCTCAGCCCTTCAAAGTTGCACTTTTTAACGGACTCCGCAGATACAAAAACTTAATTCTACCCTGCATCTCTGATCTGCAGAATTTCTTTCCACCATTGATCTTCATCATCTTAAATCTGCAAGCCATCAATGACAACCAAAAAACCTCTGTGTCAGTCTAGCCAATAATCTCCCCAACAATATTTGCGTCATAGGTCACTTGTGTCCCAACTTGGATCAAATTTCACATCTCCTAAACTCTGATCCAAAGCCTTTACTCACCTAGTGACGTCATCCATAGATCTAGGGTTTCCATCACCTTACACCTTATGTACCTCAAGTCCATTTGATTTGATCTGTTGTCTAGGTCTTATTTCTCCTGTCGAGAGTAGATCTGGGTCTCCTCCATTGTTGTCTTGGGCTAAGACAACAACAAGTGAAGACTGCCTCGATTCGCATGACAACCATCCATTTCGGAGTCGAGGCACCTCCTTAGTTGCTTGTCCCTCTACCGTCCATCCTGGATCCATCTTATATAGGTAACTACAAGGTTGGTGATAACACTACTGTTGTATGTAGATGATTTGTTCCTGACAGGTGACGAGGAGCTCATAGCAGGAACGAAGAAGAGGTTTGCCGTAGAGTTCGAGATGAAAGAATTGGGTTTGATGCACTATTTCTTAGCTCTTGAGGTGTGGTAGAATCCATATGAGATTTTCCTGAGCCAAGGAAAATATGTGGTAGAGATCTGAAAGAGATTTAGGATGATGGATTGCAAGTCTATTGCCACACCGATGGCATTGAACTTGAAGTTGTTGTGTGATCCTACTTCAGAGACAGTTGATGCTACAGTCTACAGGCAAATGATTTGTTCATTGATGTACTTGACGAACATGAGGCTAGATATTTGCTTTGCAGTGAACACCTTGAGTTACATGGCCTTAGATATGTGAAAGATCATAGGATCTTCCTGCAGGGATATGTTGACTTAGATTGGTCTGGTAATTCTACAAATAGGAAGAGCACTTCAAAATGTTGCTTCAGCTTGGGGTCTGGCATGGTTTCTTGGTTTAGGAAGAAGTAGACGAGTGTAGTACTGAGCATAGTTGAGGGAGAGTATATTACAGCTTGTTGTGAGGTAGTGTGGCTTCGGAAGCTACTTGCGGGATTGTTCAATGTTGAGTTAGAGACGATTGGTGTATTCTATGACAACCAGAGTTGTGTGAATTTGTTCGAGAACCTAGTGTTCCATGACAAGTCGAAGTACATCGAGATTCGATATCACTATATCCGGGGTATGGTGCAGAAAGGAGCAGTGAAACTCCAGTATATTGTGGTGGACGAGCAGATAGCCAATGTATTGACCAAGCGTCTGGCGAGAGTGAAGTTTGAGTACTTCAGGGACAACCTTGGAGTTGTTTAGATCGGTGTTCATCGCAAGAGGGAATGATGAGTCCCTGTGGTCCTCACTTCGAACATGAAAAATGGCCGGCTCTGTGGAGGACGAGTGGTCTTTACATCTAGTTTGAAAAAGGGCTGGCTCTGTGGAAGACGTATGAGACTTACATCCAGTATGAAAAAGGACTGGCACTGCAGAGGTGTGCACCCAATATGAAAAAGGATTGGTCACTGCACATGTGCACCCAGTATGAAAAAGGATTGGTCACTGCACAGGTACACCTAGCTTGAAAAATGTTTGGTCACTGTACGGAGGTGCACCTGGTAAAAAAAGGACTTGCCACTGCACGGGTACACCCAATATGAAAAAGGACTGGCCATTGTACGGTATGACTGGTTGTATCTACAAGGGTAGATCCCAACATGGTTGTTTGCATCACTAAGGGTAGATCTCGATGTTACATGTAGGCTCCCTGATGGACTTGGTTTAGCTGGTGCATGTTGTTACATGTAGGCTCCCCAATGGACTGGGTTGAGTTGGTGCATGTGTTACATGTAGGCTCCTTGACGGATTGGGTTGAGCTGGTGCATGTTGTTACATGTAGGCTCCCTGATGGACTTGGTTTAGCTGGTGCATGTTGTTACATGTAGGCTCCCCAATGGACTGTGTTGAGTTGGTGCATGTGTTACATGTAGGCTCCTTGATGGATTGGGTTGAGCTGGTGCATATTGTTACATGTAGACTCCCCGATGGACTGGGTTGAACTGGTGCATGTGTTACATGTAGACTATTCGATGGACTGGGTTGAGCTGGTGCATGTTGACTAGTCGTATCGCCGAGGGTAGATTCCAACACGGTTGGTCGTATCTCCAAGGGTAGATCCCAGTGTGGTTGGTTGTATCTCCCAGGGTGGATCCCAGTATGACTGGTCCTATCATCGAGGTAGATCCCAACGTGGTCGATAGTATTATTGAGAGGGTAGCACCCAGCATGAAACAGGGCTACTGTCGCATACATCCAACATGAAAAAGGGCTAGCTTTGTAGAACTTCCGATGATGTATAAATTCAAGAGACGTCACTAGCCAATGGCGCGAGTACCAAGTTGCAGCAGCAGTGATGATGTCTAGTGATGAGATCTAGTGATGATGTCCAAAGTTGATATCCAATGATGATGTCCAAAGTTGATATCCAACGATGATGTCTAGTGTTGAGTGATGAGAACTGTTATCACTGAACTTGTAGTTGCCTCTATGAGGTGGATCCAGGATGGATGGTAGAGGGATGGACAACTAAAGAGGTGGAACCAAGATAGCCTCGACTCCCAATGGATGGTTGTCACGCCAATCGAGGCAATCTTCACTTGATGTTATCTTAGCCCAAGACAACAATGCGAGAGACCCAAATCTACTCCAGATAGGGGAGATCAGAGCTAAACACCAAATCAAATCAAATGAAGTTGAAGTACGTAAGGTGTAAGGTGGAGGAAACCCTAGATCTATGGATGATGTCACAAGGTGAACTAGGGCTTGGATCAGGGTTTATGAGATGTGAAATTTGATCCAAGTTCAAAACACAAGTGACCTATAAGCCCAATACTAGATCCGGGATTAAGGTACTAGCAAAAGATGAAGATGTCCACTGCCTTGGGAAACGTGACCAATACATGGAGGGTAAAAACAGGATTGGGGCTATCTAGTACCATGGGGTAGACTCGAAAGAAGGTATGACAATGTCAAAGCACCCGAGCCACAAGGAAAAGGTCAAATTGCAGGAGAAAGACGCAAAAATAAAGGTAGCACTAGGGTTTAGAGAACAGTGCCTTGGCATTTGGGCCAAATGGAGTCACTTTTAGCCCAACGTTGAGGAAGACCCACTTAGGGTTTGATCCGATCTACAAAACCCATAAATGGTTTGCCCTGAGATCAAGCGGTTTGATCTATAATATTTTTTGTTTTTTTAATATTTAGGGTTTTAACATGAAAATGAAGATGTCAATGGATTGAGATCTAGAAAAAGAAAGACTAACCTGTAGATCTTACCTGGATAACCTTGTAGATTCCTTGATGATGATGATCTATGTCATCTCGATCAATTTGCGAAGATTTGAAGGAGCTTCTATGTAAAACGATTTGTCCAAGGAAGCCACTGCGCCCTCTCTCCTGCACAACAAATGTCAACCATATCAGATTTGCTGCGTCATGAGAAAAGAACAAATGCTACAGAAAAATAGCAAGATGAAATCATAGATCGCATTGATACTAATGAAAATTCCCTGATACAAAATGCATCCAAGCCAAGCGAGTTGAGGGACCCCTACAAAAACGCCCAAGTTGAAGTCGCCCTCCTGTAGACAAGACAATGTTTCCCAAAAATATATAGATCTCACAAAAAATACCCAAATGCTAGAAAGCAATAGATTTTCCAATGACCATCTAAGAACACCAGATGCAAAGGAGATCCAAAAAATTTCCACAAGAATAGTTTTCTATTATCCAGATCCAAGAGCCAAAGACCCTTTTACAATGAGAAGCTCCCTCCTTTAAATAGGAATGAGAGAACCAAAATCATAACTACTTTTCAAATGGGTGGCTAAGATTAAAAGATTAAAATGTTCTAATCAATGGTTGAGATGAGCTCAACATAGAGTACATGGATCAATACAATAATATAATATATAAATGGACCAAATCACCCTAGGAGAGGGGATCCCACTCAATAAAAAATAAATAAAGCTCATGGTGGGTCCAGGGAGTGTTAACTAACTCTCCTAGTGTGTCCCCATGGCACAATAAAAATAATATAGTTTTTTAAGTGCAAAATAGTGCCTCCGAGGAAATCGTGAGCCTCCAAAAGCTCCAGAAAATAATAAAATATGCTCGAGAGATGGATGTGGGTCCATCCAAGTGCTGAAACTGCTGGAGTAGTGGGAGACATCACACTCATCATCAAAACTCATCCCATGCCATTTCCATGCCTCAGTAGCCCAAATCGAATTCTTCAGTAGCCATTTTTATTATCTTAAATCTGCATCGGGAAACGTGATATGCCCTAAATTGCCTCCTAGGGTGCCAGCGTTATCCAATTGAGCCCACTAGACTCTCTGGGAGGGCGGTAATATGGTAAAAACAAGTAGTTGGATCACTCGCTCTTCATACAACGCCCTAGGTGAAACCATTAGATGATCTCTCTGTCCCGACATGCCATTCAGCATGGCAAACCTGCTACAGAAAGGTAAACTGAGCCAAATCATCCCTGTAATTGCCCGGAACTGAAAGCAAGCTGTTTTATTGGACTAAGGGAGTCCAAATCCATCTAAGGTGCATACTCATACACCCTACAGATCTCTGCATAATCAAGAATAATATCCAATATGCCTAGACAGATAAAATAATAATCTGCAAATGGTAAATAATATAACTTAGGCTAACATGCATCTGCTGCAAGTGTTTAAAGGCTAAGACATGCTCTACAAATCATTCAAATAACAATTATAACAAGTAGTAATCATTTCACTGACGATCTAGCAACCAAATATAGAGTTTCATTAATTAACTATTGCTCAGACCAGACAACACATTTCACTAGCAACACTATTTGTTCTAGGTTTAGCCAACACAACCTATGCAACTCAGAGCCGAGACACAAATAAACAAGGAAGCTTGTCCAACAAAGAGGCTCTAGTTGGAAAAGGTCCTCCATGCCACAAGTCAAGTAGTAGGTCGAGCTAAAAACATAACTGGAAGGTAATGGATGGGTGGAGATAGTGAATAATGAAACCAACACTAGCAAGCCAAAGTATGGTGGGAATGATCACCTCTATTCTCCCCAAGGAGGGTAAAACCAATAAGTATGGGCCAAGAACTTCGAGATCTATGTAGGGACATACATACATAATATGAATACATCCAAGTCCACATATTTATATGATTGCCAGATCATGACACTAGATGCTAAGACATGTCACAAGAATGAATATAAAAGCAATGATAACCATAACACAAGATAATATTTGTTGAGCCATATACATGTAAATAATCAATGTGAACCAACATCTGTCCAATGAGAAACTACCGCTGCAACTTTGGGCACTACTACTTTGCAAAATGGATAAATGACTACTTCAGTCCTCAAATTTGAGTGTCCTGAGACTCAGTCATGGCATGGGAGAGTACTATAGTCATCATCAAATAATGATCCATCATAGATGTTCATCTCAGCATCTCATATGTAAGGGAAATGGTTGAAAAGTGTACTGAAATCTGAAAAATAGAATATGGTAGCCCGGCTATTATATATGTGATAACAAGAACTAGTGATGATGTCCAGGGATGATGACCGTGACAAAATAATACCTTCCTTGTTAAGAGAGAGTGTTGAAGAATGTAACTTCAAAAGATATTCTTATTGTACTTTTATTGTATTATTGTTGCACCTCCTTCGGGAGATGTTATTGATGTACTTGGTCATGTAAATGTACTTAAAAGAATCAATGTAACCTTTCCGTTGTAAGTTGGGTCAATAGAACCCACAAGAAATATTATATAAATGTTATTTTGAGTCTTCCTAGGAGGTCGACCCTGTTTAGAGAAACAGGTCAGCCTAGTTAGGTGAAAAGGTCACTCAATTGACGAGTATAAATAGAGAGGGCGCTCATCTCATTTGGACACACTTCTCACTCAACCAAGTGCGCAAGAGAGAGAGAGAAGAGGCTCGCTAGAGAGGAGAGATAGCTGCTATTGTCTTTGGGGTTCATCTTATCTTGGTTGGCATTGCACTTGGTGACAGAATCTATACTAAAGAAGTTACTGGGTTTCTCCCTTGTGGTTTCCCAAAGGAAAATCTTTGTGTTCTTTTTTCTTGTTGTGCTTGTCTTTCTTTCAATGATCCTAATGCTATGGTTATAATGAAATGATGCTAAATGTTTACAGATTTTGTATAACCATTAAAATTCTAATAGTTAGTTGTGTTGATTTTACCATTTTCAGATATGATAATTATTCTCCTTATAAATTTTATGTAGCAAATTCTTCATAAAATAATTATACATTGAAAGATTCAACCATAGGTTACACTTTAAATAAAATGAATAATTGATAAAATAAAAAAGATGAACACAATACAATACATGGACCATTTAAATAGGTCTCATCGTGCCTTTTCAAATGTAAAAGGCAAGTCCTTTTTCCTTTTTTATTTAGATGCTTAATTAATTAATTATTGTATCATATTTTATTAGTGCCTCTCCCATGGTTTCATAAAACCATGGTATTTGCCCATGGTATTTTATTTCTTTATTTTTTCATCTTAATGTTTAATTCATTATTTCTATTATCGCCTCTGCCATGGTTTTATAAAACCATGGTATTTTCTCATGGTATTTTATTTCTTTATCTTTTTTATCTTATTATTTTTATTTATTAATTTGCACATACCCTCAACTTTTTCTTTAATGTACATGACAAGATCTAGAAACTTGGTCTTCATATCCCAAGAAGGATTTCCGCGAGCTTGCTTCGCATGCACGTCCATCCATGTCAGAAGAGATCTAGCGTGTGTGCACCCACACTAGAGTAGACTTGACCATTCCAACAGGGGTAGCTAATCCTTAAGAATGGGCAAGTCAAATCCAATCTATTATGACAAGGAATACCGGACCCAAGTAAGCATGTGATGGGCAACCCAAGTCCTATACCACTTGATCAAGTACCATGATCAAGAAGGACTATACTAGGGCCTCCTAGAACGAGGGAGTAGATCTGCTAGCATTCAAGCCTTCTATTGCTTGATCAAGAACCATGACCAAGAAAGGCTACATCCAGGGGCCTCACATACACCAGTGACTGAACCATCATCATCCTCCATAGGTCAAACCACCATCACCCATCAAGCCAAGCACCATGGCTACGTCTAGGAGGATGTCTTCCCGCAGCTGCCCCAAACATTGACAAGTTGGAAGGGAAACTTGATCCAAAGTAGATAGTTGTTAAACCCATGGTCCTTTGGGTTGAAAAATGCTCTCTAGGTCTGAACATAAGCAAGAGAACCAACACAGTTCCATGTACCAAACTATAAGACATGACAAGTTCTTGCATTAGAGTTGAACAACAAGCACAAATACTTCGTACCCAACCCCCAATAAGAGTTCAACAAGATTCCTTTGGGTTCTCAATTCACTAAGGTCCACCTATTGAATGCTTCCTTATTCGGCAGGTGAAGCAAGAAATACAAAATGATTTCTCAGGACTCAAGGGGCATGCCCTTCAAAGTATTTTTTATTATCTGTTAAGAAGAAATTGAAGTCATCATGCTTCACCTTGAACTATGTCATAGATGGTGCCGCAAGCTGAGGCCTAACCATCGACACATCTTCCACCTGAGTGGGTACTCTTTCATCCAAATCCAAGTCCTCTACCTCCATCCCATGGAACAGTCTTTGAAGGCATCTTTGATGAATGCAAACCCTCATCAACTGGGATCTCATTGGAATCTTTGCCTAACCCATTACCTCCCACTAGAAAAGTTTCCCGGTCCTTATCAACATCAAAGAACCTAGCATTTAAAGATCGAGCAATTGTTTGGACTCCACCCTTCCCATCAACTTTTAAAGGAATGTAATCAAGAGGTCACTCCTTGGGAGGACTTTAGCAACGATAAATGTTTTCAAATCCATGCAGATTCTTTGAACCTGCCAAAATAATTGTTGAATCCTCTTTGAAGCTAGTTGGGGCGTCCCTTCTCCACCCCCTTCCCGAATCGTTTGTGGTCTAAAAAAATCATCAATACGACCTAGATCCATACTTCTATGGTATGGGGTCCATAACCATACCATTCAGTGACCTGGCACCTGGGTTGTCGAAATCCTCAATGTTCCCCCAAGGTTCCGAGATGGCGGGACGCGGGAGTGGGTAGACGCACATTCGGGACACGTGGAGACCACCCCCAAATTTTAGGGAAATTCCGGGGGGTCAGGGGTACGTCGGGGTCATAAAAATTCTAAAAATATAAAAAATATGAAAAATATAATTCCCAATAATAACAATTCATCCCATGTAAATTAGTAAATTACTAAATACTACATTCATCATTTTGCAATCATGCAATGTAAATCAAGTGTACATCAGAATTTGATAGACTAATAATGCAAACACATTACATAATTCATCATGATTTCGAGGTTCGTCGAAGTTTTAGGGTTTCGTGCGAGACGCCCAGAAGGTTCGTCGGAGTTTCGGAGTTCCGTCTGAGATGCCCAGAAGTTTCGGAGTTTCGTCCGAGACGCCAAAAAGTTTCGGAGTTTCATGCGGGACACCTAGAAGGTTTGTGTAGAATGAAATGTTTCGCCGAGTTTCACCCAAAACGAGACGTCCCGAAACGTTTCACCTGGATTTTCCTCGTTCCCGGGATGCAGGAAACGCCGAAGGCGTCCCCAACCCTGTAAGATGCGTCCCCATGGAGCACTGGAATCCTGCCCATAGGCCTCTTTTCCTTTCCTATGGTGCTTTCTTTCCTACCCATAGGACTCCTTTCTCTGCCCACGACTTTTTCTAGTTGCCTACGGCCCATTTCTCCCCGCCCACAACTTGTTACTCCCTGCCAGCAGCCTGTTTCTCCTTACTAACTGGTCTCCCTTTTGCCCATTAGTTACCCGTGAGCCCTATCGATCTCCATCTTCTCCCCATTCCTTGGTTGCGCTTCTCCCTCCTTCCCATGCTCCTGTCCTATGTCCTTGCTATCCTTCTCCCTTCCCTCATTTCGATCCTCCTTTCCATCTTGCTCTTTGCTCAATCCTTGCGTTGCTCCTCTTGTTCCTCTCATCGCACTCTCTCTCTTACCTTATCACATTTTTTGCTTTATTGATGTCAATATTTTTCAGAAAATAGATGATATATTTGAAAAAAACAACCTTGCGTGCAACATCTAGTCCATATGCATGTAGAAAAACTTAGCTGGATAGTCAAGCTAGACTCACATGCATGTGCTTGTACCGAAGATAGGAGGATCAATATTAACCAACTTCTAGAATCTTTTGGATCGTTCCAACTGATCTTTGTGTCACTTGCTTATGTAGTTCTCATGCACTTGATATTGGGAGGGTGATAACACCAAACCTCTAAAGCAGCTGAAACTCACATTGTCAATCCTGCTTGACATTCATTGTCGTTCCTTATGCAGCCAAAATTCATATCGTTGTTGCTCACTTATATGTTGCTCCACCCCCTCATTATCTTTCAACTTTCATCATTCATATGTAGTAAAAATAAGTGGAGAGTAATAGTGATGGTTGTTGACCCCTAAAGTTGATAACCCGTTGTAAGGCACTGTAAGCCAGTGCAACTAATTAATACTTGTAGTAAATTATGTAGACCCTTGAAGGTGGTATGCCACTGTCAGCTATTGCATCTTATTGTGGTGAAATCATTAGAGATCTATACAGAGGCAGTGCTAATACAAGTGTATGTTCACCAATTCTAAGGTTAGATCTAAGGTTCATAATGATGCTAGTACAAGTGTGATCACCAAGTCTAAGGCCAGATTTATGGTTTATAATGATGCCAATGCAAGTGTATGATCACCACTTTTCTAAAGCAAGACCTATGTTTCACAATGATGCTGGTACAAGTGTATGATCACCAATTTGAATGTCATATCCAATGTTCATAACGATGCAAATTAAAATAAGTCATCTATCTTTGGTTTTGTTGTCTGCCGATTGCACTCCTGTAGCAGAAACTTTCCGAAAGCTGTCTCCTCACTTGAGAAAGTGGGAGAGGTGTGACCTTGGGGGAAAGCGCAGAGCTAGGTACTATCACCTGCTCCTAGCTCCTCCATTTAGGCTAACTCCTAACGAAGCCAAGTGGGGTAGTACCTATAAAAGAGTTTCTATGGCTCTTAAGTTGTTTTAAGTGTTTCTAATGGTTACGGATGCGTATGGGTGTTTTTTAGGAGTTTATTATGATGAACGACGATTGCATATTATATAATTGAAAAATAAACATGGGATAGGACAATGCCATATTTAAAACAAAAGTCATTTACTTCTCCTGAACTGAAAGCTTTGGCATTATCGGTTGTTATATTAAGGGGAGTTCCGAATCTAGTGATGATTCTTTCCTCGATGAAATCTATAACAACCTTCTTAGTGGCATTTTTAGTAGGTATGGCCTCTACCCACTTGGTGAAATAATCGGTTGCCGTAAGGATCCAACAAAAACCATAGCTAGAGTTATCCTTAAATTTGCCGATAAAATCAAGCCCCCATTGATGGAAGGGGGCAAGGACCACAACATGTGTAAGGGGAAGCGCAACCAATTTCTGCTTCCCAGTGAAAAGCTGACACTCTTGGCAACACTTGACATGTTTATGAACATCTACGAAAATAGTGGGCCAATAATATCCAGCTCTCAAGATCTTGTGGGCAGTTGTATTTGCTGCATAATGGCCTCCACAAAATCCTGAGTGAAATTCCGCCAAGATTTTCTTGGAATCTTGTTCGTTTATGCACCTAAGTATGATACCATCTGGGTTCCTCCAACCTAGACCCTCTTGAGTAAGGCAATACCTAGCAGTCTTGAGTCTCAAAGCCCTACGTTTGTGACCTTTAAGGTGATTCGGGCAAGTGAGATGGAAAAAGAAGAAAATGATATCGGAATACCAATGATTGTCAAGCTCTTGAAGGGAAGGAGTCATGGCTGGCTGAGGAGCATTATTTTCGGCAATCATTTCAATAGCTTCTTCATTCTTTTGGGTAAGCATATTGGCAAGGCCCTGACCTTTGATTAACTTAGTAGGCTTTATTTCAAGGTCATACTCCTGGATCTTGGACACCCATGTGCCCCTTACTTTTAAGCAATCCTGTTGAGACAGGATGTCTTTAACTACAGTGTGGGGAACATATCCAATAACTTTAGAATACCCAATATAGGTCCTGAAATGTTTCAAAGATTTAACCAAGGCATAAGCTTGCTTTTTCATGATGGTATACTTTAATTCGGAGCTCTGCAAAGCTCTACTCATGAATGCTATAGGTTGCTCGAACCCTTCCAAGTTCTTTTGGAGCAACACACCGGCAATAGTGTCTTCTGAAGCAAAGGAAAAGATCATGAAATCTTTCGCGTAATCTGGGCTGACTAAGACTGGAGACCTGGTAATGGCATTCTTTATAGAATCAAAGGCTTCCCTTCCTTCACTAGTCCATACAAACTTGGCATTTTTCTTAAGTAAGGTCTGCATAGGTTTCATTAATTCGGCCAAGTTAGGAATAAATCTTCTAATAAAATTTATATGACCATTGAAAGATTGGAGGGCTTTCACATTCTTAGGTAGGGGAATCTTTCTTATGGCTTCTATTCTTTTAGGGTCAATCTTGACACTGTCCTTATTGATGATGTGTCCCAAGAGTTTCCCTTCTTCTATGCCCAAAACTGACTTAGTCGGATTCAAAGAAATACCATACTTCCTACATCGCTCAAATATCTGCCTGAGATGACCAACATGGCTGGATCTTTCTTTCGAAAATACAGTAAGATCATCTGGATAGATCTCAATGATTTTGCCAATCAACTCCTTGAAAGCATAATCCATGGCCCTTTGGAAAGTAGCTCCGGCATTTAAAAGGCCAAAGGGCATTCTCAGATATTCAAAAGTGCCCCAAGGAGTTTTGAAAGTGGTTTTATGCCTATCCTCTTCCTGAATGACTACCTGATTATAACCAGAAAAACCATCTAGCATTGACATCATGCTTGATCCAGTGACCCGTTGGAGGAGGGTCTCCATGTTGGGGAGGGGGTAATTGTCCTCCTTCTAACACGTTATGTTTAGATTTCTGAAATCTATACATATCCTCAAACTCCCGTTCTTTTTTCTAACTACTACCAAGTTAGAACACCACGTTGAATGTCTTGTAGGAGCTATTATTCCTGCTGCTAACATTTTTTCTAGCTCTTTTTTTATGATTGGTGTTAACTTAGGATTTATTGTTGACACTGAGAGGGGGGTGAATCAGTGTGAAGCCAATTTTACACCTTTCTTAGCTTATCACGGTTAGCTACCAATTCATCATTCCATTACTCTAACATAATCATTTCATAAACATCATTCACATAGCAAAAGCATTTCATTCATAAAGAACCATAACACAAAAGAACACAACATCATATGAATTTGTAATCTTTTTATATTATTTTGGTCCGGCTACAACCGTTAGGTGAAATCAGCACCTACTGATATATAGAGCACCTACTCTGGATCCAGGACCCTGCCTGGTTTTCTTAGACCCTGCTAAGAAGGGTATGAGGTATCCTAACCTCAAAAAGCAAGTCAAGCTTGCATTTACATTAAAGCTCACTGTTACTCTTCAATCTGCTGCTGATCAATACTGCTGATTAACACTGCTGCAACACACCTGCTCTTCAATACTGCCAAGTCATCAAGGACTGCTCATCTCTGCTGTTGCTGGTCAGCTACCCATCAACTTCTGGTTCATTTGCTCACTGCTGCTCTGAATCTCTGGTCAATCACAGCTTGTTAGCCTCTGCTGCTCATCCTCTTCACTGCTCATCAATCTTCTTGTTCATTTGCTCATCATTACTACTGTTGGTCATAGTCTCAAATCAATCATCAATCACAGCTGCTCAATACACTGCTGAGTCATCAAGGTCTGTTCAATGAGCTGCTGCTGCCCTCAATTTGTCATGTCTTGGTTCTTTGTAAATGTACTGTCACTTGTAGCAGACCATTAAGCTATGTATACACTCTTCAAACATAAACTGTGCTTGTGCACATCATTGTTCCACAATTTTGAACATGCACCATACAAGTTTCAGTCAAAGCTTGGTGATAACTGGAGACTTCTTTACTGTGAAAGTCTTACTGCACATCACTGTGTACTTCACATCCCTGCATATCACTGAGTATTTCTCATCCCTGCAAATCACTGTGTATTACACATCCCTGTGTGTATCTTAATGCACATCACTTAATCAAGTCTTGTGCACTGTCATATATCTTTCACTTTACTGAACAGTACATACATTGTACATTTTTTAATAAACCATCAATCAGCATTATCGTTCGATAACATTTAACCCAACACAGAAAAGTGTCCTCAAAGTACCGACTGCTTTTAGTAGATTGTTACAATTGCTAGAAGCTACTAGCAATTCATACAGTAGATAAAATAAAGACCAAGGAAAATGCAATATTATCTGCCCAGTGTAAAAGCTTGCAGCATATCCATGCCTACTAGTTTTAATTCAAGATAAAATAGCATAACAACAGCTCCTAGGCTTGTGCAGCAGTAAGGGCTGCCTGTGTAGCAAGGGCTGCAACTTTTCTCTCTTTCTTTGCACCCACAACCTTATCAACTCAGCCCAGCAACTTCAAGCAATATACAAAAACAATCAGAAATTTCAATCAGACTTTTGCCATACCTTTTCTTCAAGACCTTAACAAGCTTCACCCATACTTATAGAGCTGTCAAATATGTTTACTACACACTGTGTTTCCTGCATAAAGTTCAGAATGTACTTTGTTGCCCACCTATTTCGACTAGGTGGCAACTCCATGTACATGAAAATGTACATAGTTGTACAAATGGTACCTTGGAAAAATCTGAGGATTTTTTTACTTTTGCAGGGCAATTGCCCCTTTGTAAAACGAAATGTCCGCTCCCCTGCGTGGGAAAATTAATGTAATTCTATGTGCTAGTATGAGTCATATGATATGGATGCCACACCATGGAACTGGTTGTTAGGGAAGTCCCCTCATCGAGTGTTTTTTCCCTTTCCAATTAATCTTGTTGTGTAAACGATTTTAATTGGTTAGGTTTTTCACTCAAAATCCTCCAAAGTGGTGACGGGCGTTCTAACAGTCAAGTCCATGTGGTGGCTAAAGGGTTCAAAATGTTGTTCGTGACCATGCTAGACATTTGTATAGAGTCTTGCGAAGTTTCGTTATGTTGTTGTATTTTTATTAATTTTTGCTAGTTAATTAATTTCACCCCTTGGTGGTTAATTAACTCAGTTTTGATGTAATAATGTAATTACTCAAGCATTGGCACTTTGTAATAGGGGCTATGAATGCAAGGTAAATTGCTATGAAACCCCCTAAGCCACTGCTTCGAGTCCCATGTCATTCTGATAAGGGGTTAAGGAGATAGACCATTTTTGGCTAAGCAAGGTCTATTTTTCCTAGGGAATTAATTAATTTCCCTAAGTCAAAAATTTAAATTATTTGATTTTGAAGGAAAAAATCAAATAAGGCCATGGTAATTAAGTTTGGGGGATGGCTAAGCATAGCCAAAATTTGATTTAAATAAACCCTCCATGGTCAAAATAAATGTCTGAAGATCTCTTAAGTGGGGCGTCCCTTTTGTCTTAATAAAATAAAAAGATTAAAAAATTAAAGATCAAAAGTTAAAAATTAAAGAATAAAACATTAAAAATAAAAATATAAGATTAAAACTTAAAAATAAAATATAGTAATTAAAAAATAAAAGAATAAAAAGATAGAAATTTTAAAATAAAATATAAAAAATAAAAGATCAAAAAATTAAAAGATTAAAAAATTAAAAATAAAAGATAAAAGATTAAAGATTATATAAAAGATTAAAAAATTAAAGATAAAATTAAAGATAAAAATTAAAATAATAAAAATTAAAATTTGAGTCAAAGGGGGCCCCCACTTGGTCAAAAACCCTAGATCTAAGGGTGGAGAATGATTAAGACATGGATCAAGCACTCAAGCCATGGATTAAAAAGCAATCTAAGGGTGTAGATTGGTTGAGAGTGGTAAAAAGTCAAATACCTAGATCTAGTGGTGGAGATTTAACCTAGATCTAGATCTAATCTCAGCCATTGATCTTCAAGGGGTTGGGGTCTTCCTCAACTATATAATGAGGGTCTCACTCCCTCATTTAACATGCTCTCTCATGCTATTGTTATGCTGCTGGAATATCTACTCACTCTTCTCTCATTTTCTTCTTGCCATTGTAATGTTCTTGCCCTAGTTGGGTCATAATACAAGCAATCTTTGGAGGAAGCTTTGGTGTCTTGTCTACATTCCATTTTTCTTTGTAAGGTAACCTGCTTTGTATTTGTTTTAGTTGCATTTGTATTGGCTTAGATAGCTCCC
>LPNX010489855.1:73279-182637 GCA_001517045.1 Pseudotsuga menziesii | reverse complement strand
AGATTTTTCTGTAAAATTTCTGGGTTTTACACTAAATTTTTCTAACTTTCTGTTCAGTTTTTCTGCAGTAATTTCCAGCAAGTAAGTTGCTGATTTTTTGCAAGTTTTGTGTACAGAAAGAAGGGGTTATGCTGCCCTAAATTGCCTAGAAAAACCCAGCTAAAGTTTGGTCCAAAAGGGACAAAAAAAAAAACCACTTCCTCTCTCACTTATTTTCTGATATTTGTAAACCCCAAGGAGAAGTTCTCTTGGGGTATTCTGCAAAATTAATAAGCACTTGTAATATATATGTAAATAGATTAGGAAGTAGAAACTAGTTTTATTTTCTGCTTACCCACCTATCTTTGTGACAGACCACCATCTATGTCACAAAGATTGAAGTGAGGTTAGGTTTACTGTTTTATTCAGTTACATTTAGTTTGCTGTTTTATTTAGTTTACTGTTTTATTCATTCACCCACCTATCTCTGTTACAGACCACCATCTCTGTAACAGAGATTGTTGTGAGGTTAGTATTACTCTAGCAAGTTACAGTTTCTTTCAAGTTCAGCATTTTTATTTTTATTTTTTCCTGTTAAAGAGTAATCATACAACCCATATATCCTGTGTATCCTCTATCCGCTTGTCATCTCCCTTTAGGGACTTCAAGTTGGATATGAAAAGCAGGAGAAGTGGGGGCTTAGGTAATTAAAACAACACTTTTATTTTCCTGCTACAATCTACACATTTAAATTTTCAGTCCAAGATCGAATACCAGCACCTCCCATAAGGGACATCGCTTGGTGATCTTGTTGATAACTTAAAATCTACTTTGCATCTTAATCACCCAAGACTTAAAATTAACCCATAAAATTAACCAACAAAGCTTCTCTATTTCCTGCTCCTCTACTCGGTTATCACCCTCCGGGGTACTCCGAGATACGACTAGGGGAAAGGGAAGTCCTAGTTTAATAGGCATCCATCTAGAGATTTTCAAGTTGATTAAAAATAGTGACTCGAAAGCTGCAAGGGGTAGTAGACCGAGGGGGTCTCTAGGCGCATCGACGTCCTCCTTGTGAGCACCGGGCCATTGGGGTTTGACTTGTGAGCTAGGGGTGGGCTTTGCTCCCGCCTGTTGAGCGCAACAGCACTCCCTCTTCGATTTGAGAAGAACTAGATCGGGGTAGTCACACCACCAATTCTAAAACTAACTTCAAGAAGAAAAACTCTAATAAAATTTATTAAAATAAGCCAAGAAGCATTGCAAAACGTCCTACAAACACAGGTCATTCTATTCATCTTTGCCTTGCTGTTCAAGGCTTTTACTGCAAGCACTCTCATTTCTCAGTTACAAGTATTTTCTTTCAGTTTTGCAATCTCATATGGTGGCACCTTTAATTCATTTGTTTAACTTGAAAGTAATTTGTCCTTTGATCTTTGACATAATAACTTGTTCATATTGTGTAATTCTTTAGCATTTGTTCATATTGTTAATATTGTAAATCTTGCTTAGCTTAGACAACTGTGGATAATCATTCTTATTCTTTTGTAAGTTTGTAACTTGTAATCTTTTGACTCCATTTAATCTAGGCACTGGTCTTGTATTTTTGTAACCTTAAAAGGATCCCTTTAATTAATTTGTAATTAATTAATAAATCTGGAACTTAGTATTCCGTAGGGACTACCCCCCTTGGCTCTGTTGGGATCTAGCCTAAACGGAGGAGTTGTGGACTGTGGTGACGGTGGTCCCCAGCTCTAACTTGCCCCTAAGGACACACAAAGCGGGTTGGAGACTTTCCCGTATCATAAAGTGTGTATTAGGCGGCAACATACTCCACATAGTTCAGCATATGCCCAAGAAGGATCAGCACTCCTGCTGTTTGGATCTTTAAGAGATTAACTTGCTGCTAGAATGACTGTAACCCAAAATTCTGAGCATCTAAAAGCTTCAAAAACTAACTGCTGCTCAATGTAAGAGAAAGAGGCTGCCTGTAGATGAACATCTGAATAAGATGACCACGGTCATCAAGCCCTAACCACTGTCATCTGCTTTACAAACAGATTTGCTCATGTTGTCAAGGTTTTGTTTATGTTAAGTCCTTCTCATGCACCCCTCATTAGACATCAATTAAGGATCTGCTGTATCAAAGGGTTTGCTTCATTTGACAACCATCATAGATCTGTTCATCAAAGAGGAAATTTGCTCAAGACTCATGCTGAGTCATCAACACTTGCTCATTCACAAAAACTACAAGAATATCCTCATAAAGATTATGCCAAGACTTCTAGGATGCAAGACTTCTGCACATGCACTCCTTGTCCTCACACAGATCAAATCACAATTGGCATTAAAAGATGACTGCTGCAATACCAGTGCTCTCCCACAAACCGAATTTCAGAGCTAAATTGACCACCACCGAAATGTTTGAGATGACAGTCATACAAATGAACTTGACTGCGGCTTCCTCAGTTTGGTCTTCACTTCTGATGTTCGAAAGCATACTGAAAAATTTATGAAGATGGGGAAACACATGCCCTGAGCAATGCATATGAAAGGTAGGTTCTGACTGAGTATATCATTGGGCCAGCTATCATCGATGAGACTCACATCATGGGCTGAAATAGATCCTCTATTGTAAAGATCGATAGAGACTGTTCATGACTGTGGAAACCCTCCAACAGTCAAACTGCCTCAAACATGTCCAAAACAGGACTGTTCTCTCTCGGCTGCCTGCTCCCAAAGATTTCCTCGATTGATACTGCTAATGCTGTGAGCTGCTCCAAAAAAAAACGCAGAGCTCCACCGAATTTTTCCCAAAATTTTTCCACACAATGAAATGAAATCGTGAGGGTATTTATATTGATTTTTACCTTCTTTTGGGCCGACTTGTAAAATATTTCATTTAGGGCCGACATGTAAAATATTTCATTTAGGGCCGACATACTAAATTTTTAATGAGCCGACTTCAAGTTGATAATTTATCATTTTTTTTTAAAATGGGGCTGACATCACAAAGATTTGATTTTTTTAATGTTGAATGAAGCCGACCTTTGCAAAAATTCCACATCATTTTACACAGGACTTTTATCTAATGTCTAGGAAACCCTTGTTAGGGCTTAAACACATTTATATTGTCAAGGAAGCCCTATTTAGGGCTATGGCAGTTCAAGAGAAACAGAGATGAATTTGAACCTGCTGTAGATGATGTCAACCCTTCAGTAAGTAACCAATAGCCTTAATGCTAAAGATGAATATCATATTGTTGATATGAAAACTGCCTTATCATGCTTTTAGCTCAGTCAAGCACATCCACTTTGTGCTGCATCTCAGCCTTATCTTGCCTATCCAGAGATATGATGATGTTACCACATCATCATGCTACATCATACAGATTGCCTTCACTATTCCTTCAAGGTTCCAAGAGCTACTTCATCAGGCAAGCATCATGGGCTTCTTCAACGTCTACTAGGACTTCAAGACCATCTCTAGGGTCTTCTGCATCATTAGCTGAGTCTTCGACATCTTCAGCAGAGTGGTGGCATCAATGACATCAAGTCCATGTTGGCATCAATGACAATTTCATCAACATTTATTTGCCTAAGTTTTTGTCTGAAAGGCTTTCCCTTTTGACACTTTGGTTTCAAGGGAATGGTATGTTGAAAGACGTCTTCCCTATATGCTTTGAGTTCGTCATAAGTAAAGGAAAATACATCCCTATATTCTTTGACCAAGTTTATAAGGCTCTTCCTTTCTTTTTCGGAAGTACCTTTTCCAATTTTTATTATTTTAGGTTCCGTTTCCGTCTCAATGTTGATTTCAATATAATCCCCCGGTTTCATTTGCTCAACATTACTCTTTTTTTTGTCCTGTTTGTCAAAGATGTTTTCTAAGGAAACTAGACCACGTGGGATAGGATTATTAAACTGGTCACCTTCTCCATGGTATTCTTTATTTTCCTCATGATCATTTACTTTAAACTTTAGGAATTCATCGACATTATGAATAAATCTCGAAATTTGCTCATCATCTTTGAAGACCTGCCAATGTTCTACATTATCAGGAATAGAAGGTCTGAAGTTAATCTCTAAAGGACAATCCCCCTCTAACATCTCATCCGATGGCTGAAGAGTTGACGCTGAAACTGCAAGCTTATCGACGGAACTATTCTGATCTCTAGGGATTGCTTCTATATTAAGGGCATCAAACAATTCCATTGTATCTCAGATTGCATTTCTATATTTTTTAAGTCTTTGACACTTACATGCAAACTGACCCTTAATTTGTTGGACAATTAAGTCAGAATACCCTTTAATACTAAGCAACTTGATCCCCATGTCCTTGGTAATCTCAATGCCTAGTAGAAGTGTCTCATACTTTGCCACATTGTTTGTTGCTTCAAACTCCAATCTGAAAGCAAAGTTGAAAACCTTACCCTCTGGTGAAATAATGACAACCCCAGCCCTCTTGCCTGTCCTAGAGTAAGCACCATCAAAATTCATCCTCCATAATTCACTAAGTTTTTCATTTTTTATTTCTTCTTGGAGGGGTTCCAAGAAGGTAGAGTTGATTTGATAGGTCCCATGTTCATTAGTGTGGTAAGCATACTCATTTAATGGTCTTTGAGGGTTTTCAACATGTTGTCTTTTTTCCTTTTCAGAATACAACTTCACAAGTGAAAACTCTGATGCTGGTACGCTGGCATAGGTCCAATCCATTTGAATTGATTCTCCCAAAGTGGCATCCCATTTCCTAGAAAGCAACATCCCCCACTTGTCTGGCACATCAATAACAAGGATGTTCATGGTGATCTGGATATTTGGATACTTGGCCAATCTAACTAACTGATTCTCAATCATCCCTTCAACTTTAATCGGTCTAGAGTCCATGGCACATACATTTTGGTATGGCCTTGTAGTTCTTAAGTAAAGCTGCTGCATGAATTTTTTGGTCATGATGCTGGAACTAGATCCTGAGTCTAACATACAATTATGTAGAAGAAGATCACCCATCATCAATGATACATAAAAAGCGGGATGATCTTCTTTTCTTGGGTCCCTAGTATGTAGAACTATAGGAGGATCGACAAAGACAATATTTGAAGTTCGCTCCACGGTATCAGAAAAAATGACCTTCTTAGGGGTAGGGGGCTTTATAGGATTTGAAAGGCTTGCTTCGGTTTGAGGATCAACATCACTTGGAGGATCTAGGATTTTCAAGAGTTTCTCTCTTTGTCCAAGGATTTTACATAATTCAAGGACTGGAACAAGAACTTTTGTATTTGCTAGCCAATTACCTAATTCAAAACTTAAATCAACAATTTCTTTAGTTTCTACTTCTTTGGGAATATTAGGAGCTGTTACCTTGGGAATATTCTGTGCAGAAGACCCATCTCTTGCTTTTCTTTGATAAGTTATTCCTTTGAAGTTTTGAGTGTTGTTGATTTGCTCGGCTGAAGGCATCTCACCATAGTATTGAGTTAAATTGTCAACCTTCGTTTCATAACGGTTAGCCCGTGGCCAACTTTTCGTGGAGATGCTAGGGATGTTGTCTTTGTTGTTGATGTAATCAGGCTCGCTTGTTGACGTACTAGGACCACAACCTTCAGGGTGACCATGCTCTTGAACATAGCATGCATAGTGGCAACCAGATTCCTCATGGAAATCTCTGCATGCTTTGCAAAATGGCTTGTAATGCTCAATCATGTTAGCAGCTTCTAACTGGTGAGGAGGCCTCTGTTCATGGTTGGGAGGCTTTCTTTGCCAAGTTGGCTTGGTAGGAAAGGTTCTTGGAGCAGGATGAGTTTGAGTTCTTTCCATGGTTATCACCCTATTCTATATTTCCATCAACTGCGCTAAGTGTTTTTGTTCAGCTTCTTCCATGTTTTTCTTCATTTCCCTTTTCATTTCAATCATCTGCTTTTCATAAGCATCCTTTATAGCTGACAAAGGATCCTTATCTTTGAGTTCATTAAGTTTCAAAGGTGTTGATGACCTTGAATAACCGTGGAGGTTGGATTTACCTGATGATTGGATGTTCAAGTCAATTTTAATTGCCATTTCCTGAGCTTGGACCAAGTTAGCAGGCTCCTTGTCTCTTATCTGGTATTGCATCTTGCCACTAAGTGCCTCAATGTAATAGTCCAGAATGGTTGGTGCAGTTGGGGCATAAGCAGTAGGGATAGCTTTTGACAATTCGGTGAATCTAGTATTGAACTCATCCATCGTTTCAGTATCCTTTTTTTTGATGTTGGTCAGGGATGCAAGTTGATGCCGAGGTTCTTTCTTTTCACCGAACTTATTGGTGAAAGAGGTTTTGAAAGCAGCAAGAGTATCAAAAGCGTTGTCTAGTAAATTGTTATACCAGTCGCCGGCTTTTCCATCCAAAGATAGAGCAAATAACTTCATGTAGACATCATCATGTTGGCTTACAAGATCACTGACATAGGCATTGATGCATCTAGAAAAGTTTCTAAGATGCATGGCGGAAGTTGTGGCACTAATGCCGGTATACATTGGGAGTTTCTCGACAGCTTTGTCTGGAAGACGATGGGGTTGACCTGCTATCTGAGAAAAATCGAGTTGAGTAAAATACTCACCCATTATGTCGGAAACACAAGTGTCAATGTTTTCTTGAGAATTATTTTCTAGAAATAAACTATGGATGTCCGACAAAGACTGAGATCCAAGATTTTCAAGGATCCTACGAGAAGCAAGTTTATTTAGTCTCCTCCTATAAACCTTTTCAGGCTCAGGGATCAAACTAAGTAAACCTTTAGAGTTTCTTCTGGTTGAATACCTTGGTAAAATTAAAGACAGTGGAGTCGCCAGATGGATTTCAAGTCTAATATCAGCGAGTTGATTAAACTAAAAAAACTATCAAAAAGGTAAAAACTAGAAAAGACTAAGGTTGTCCAGGAACAAAAAATTTGTCTCCGGCAGCGGTGCCAAAAGATGTTGTCTGCGGAATGCACACTTGCAGCAGAAACTTTCTGAAAGCTGTCTCCTCACTTGAGAAAGTGAGAGAGGTGTGACCTTGGGGGCAAGCACAGAGCTAGGTACTGTCACCTACTCCTAGCTCCTCCGTTTAGGCTAACTCCTAATGAAGCCAAGGGGGGTAGTCCCTATAAAAGAGTTTCTATGGCTCTTAAGTTGTTTTAAGTGTTTCTAATGGTTACGGATGCGGATGGGTGTGTGTTTACGAGTTTATTATGATGAACGAAGATTGCATATTAGATAACTGAAAAATAAACATGATACAAAAGAGCAATCCACGTTGCTATCACAAGACTTAGAAGATAAACACTATGCTGAGAACTCACGAAATGATATAGCATTCAAAGATATAAACTTTAATCAAAATATCCAATGGACAAATGGCCTAGATTATCAATAATGCATAAAAGAAAGGACCAGTGCCTTATGGAGTCAACTTATCAAAAATACTTAAGTGTAATGAGGATGGGAGTCTCAAAATAGTGCCAGTGAATGTGTATTGCGATTAATCTTGGTTTATTTTAAAGTTTTTAGATGGTCTTGTTTAAGGTTTCAACGAAAGGTATCAAGAGACCAACCGGGAAAGTCTTCCGAGCTACTCCGTCCGAGACATGATGGCCCTCCTAGTATCCCAGGCTGGTTTCGCGGAGATTGACCAGCTAGCTGAGACTCTAGATAGCGGGGAGTTCCGATGCCCTTACTAGGAATGACTTGGGGAAACTTTCTACAACATCGGTGCGTTGGTTATGGGGTAAAATTTTAGTTGTGTGGTTATTGAGATGTTAGCAAGTCCGTTCACCGTTCTGAGTACGAGCCCAACTATGAAGTCGGTAGAGCATACTAGGTAAAGGATAATCAACGAAGTAAATTAATTAGGGGAATGTGAGTTGCAAAATTTTATTAAGTAAATTAATTAGAACCCTCCGACAGAGAGTGCTCTTGACTTTGTCTTATGACAGAAGTTCAAGAGTCTTAGCTAAACTATATGCTTGATGCAAGGAAATGCAGTGGGAATGCTCTCCGATAGACAGTGCTCTTGACTTGGGTTCCAGCAAGTTCAAGAGACTTAAGAATTAATTAGTTAAACTTGAAAAAAGAGTAAAAGAATAATCTACCCAAGAATCTCTTTCAGGTTTTTAGGGCTTAATCGGGAGAGCATGGGGGTAAGTAACAAAAACCACGATAAAAAATAAACAACTCTCCGATAGAGAGCACTCTTGATCCACCTTATGGTGAGATTCAAGAGATTTTGGTTCTTTTTGATTTAAACTTTTCAATGAAATAAAAACAACTAACTAGCAATTAATCAAACAAATTTTCCTTTTTTTTTGATGACTTTTATGCAAGCAAAAAATGAAATAAAATCTAACTAAGCTTTTCAACAAATTGAAACTAATTACCCCCATTCTACTTTCATCATTTCATTTATTGTAGGTATAAAGCAAAGTAAAAAAAAAGATGAAATATGGACAATGGCGATATAGGCTTCCGCCAAATGGGGGAAGTGGGGTGTGGGAGCCTTTATCCCACTTGCTCTTTTATTAATTTTTTTACAATGCCTTTCTTTTGATGCTTTTGCCTTTTTCCCTATCTTTGGAAGGCTTCTGGAGCGAGCTGTAGAAAAGGGAATGAAGAAAAGGGAATTATGAGTATTTTTTGAAGCTTGAATCTTCAATTTTCCGCCAGCACTTCCACTGTACCTGTCACAAAAGTAAAAAATCAGCAAGCTAACAATACTAAAAAGTGATGGGAAAGACAATGCAAAAATAAAATTGTTTTGAAATTTTTTTTTGGTACTTAGAAAAATTTTGAAAAAATTATGCATGCAAAGTACAAACTTTTTCCTAGATCTAATGAATGATAAATTCTTTCAGCGATTAGATCTAACAAAGCCCTAAGAAGATAGATCTAAATATTAATAATGAAAGAATGGATCTACTTCTTAAGCAATGCAAAACAAAATAAAGGAAAGGGTAGAGAAGAAGGGTTTCTTGTGGATGGAACACAAGAAAGGAAGAGGAACTGCCGGCTTTCTTTTGTATGAGAAGAAGACAATCCTTGTAAGTCCTGCAATCACAAAATGTTAAACAAAAGGTTGCTTGAAGCTTGGGCTAGATGTAACTGAACTCACACCCTTCTTCAACTTGTGAAACCTGATAACACCAAAACTCAAATACAAAGTGAGATCAAATCACATGAAAGTATGCTAAGAGAATTAAACCAAGATCAACACTACGTATAACTGACTACTCATGTTCATCAAGATTATAACTTACTTTGCATAAATAATTGATTTGAAACAACAAACGATTACTCTACCGTGCCAACAGTGGCCCTCTTGAGCTTAACAAAAGAAACTGATCTCATTCAAAGCATTTAAAAGCAAAGGGTTAGAAGCAATATCACCTCAACCATGAAATGTTTACCACATTCAAAGAGCTCATAGACCTCCAAAGTCGAAATTCTTATTAAAAAGTCAAAGCAAAGCTTGATAAAATTTCTACAGAGTAACTCTAACCCAAAAGTTCCACCCGGAAGAGCTCATAAGAGCCTCTTCTTATACAATGAGAGAAGGCTAAAATCCTAACATGACACCATGCAAGGAGGGCGCAATACCTAGCAATCTAGCCACGTTTTGTGAGCCAAACCCAAAGCAAAGAGAGTGAGAGTGAGGGGAGGCCTCCACCTAGGCAAAGCACCCCCACTCCAACCCTAACTAACCAATCTCCAACCAATGAGGGGCCTCCATAAGCAAAAGCGTGAGTTTCCAAAGCTCTGACGTGAGGGATGAGGAAGAGCACACGTGAGGAGGTGTAGGTAGGCGTGCTAGGTTTGGAGGAGCCTGGAGCTAGGTTTGGAGGAGCCAATACCATGAACCAAGGACCACATGTCATCCTTCAACCTCAATCAAATCAACGAGCCAATAAACAAGCTCCACCTCACCAAAACGTGGTCATAACGGAAGGAGGCGAGTTTGCTAAGTGACTGAGAACTCAATGCTCTCCGATTGCTAACTGAAGAGGATTTGTGCCAACTCCAATCATCATTAATGCCCGATGCCATGTCATTCTCCATTTCGTTTCGTTCAATTCGGATTAATTTGGAGAGATTTGGATTATCTCCAAAATAACCATTTTTAATATTTAATCAATAATTTCTCTGAAACTGACTTTTTTGAGAAATTATGAGTTATGTAGCTGAATGATGATTTGAAACTTGGAGCTAGCTGGCCAGATGCTCATGAATGATTTTTGGCTTAAGGTTAGAGCCTTCAAACATTGAAAGCGGACCCTGGATGGCTGCCTTATTACAAATTGAATTTTTCCATTTAAATTATGAAAAAATTTAATTAAAAACTTAGGAAAAATTAAAAAATTAAAAAATTAAAAATCCAAAATTTGACGCATCCGGTAAATTTTTTTTTGAGGGTCCTAGTGATTTAGGACATGACCATAGTCTATTCTAATAATGTCTAGTAGGTTTATACATACTCAGTTGGGCTCTAATAATCCCCCAAGGCCCAACATTCAAAATCGGGCATTCCAGCTTTGGAGGAAGCGGGAGAAAACCTCGCCAATTATACTCGGCTATAGGCAAAGCATAATTGTCAAGGGAAAAAAACTCCCTGGAATACCTTAGTTGAAATTCTACGTCTTAGGAGACCGAACCACTCAAAACAGCGTACTAGCACATTTTATTACAAACCCCGCGGGGCCATGGTCATAATTATTGAAAACAAAAACTGACTAGCCAAAATTGGCTAGGTACAAAGGCGGATCATCTGATACACTGGAAACAAACATTTATCATGTTTGTAAAATGGTGGCTCCTCAGCTAATCCAACTATGGTACAAATAAGCTGGTAACAGCTTTGAAGGAGGGTAAGGTAAGCACATGATAGGATAATAACAATAGTGATGTGTACCTTGATTTTGCATATCCTGCATAAAGAACACTTGTCTCTTCAGTCAATATCTTGGACGAGAATCTCTTTAATTATGGCGGTGGCTTCCTCTTAGAGTAACAAGGTATAAAAATATTAAATAATCTAGAATCCAATTTTATAGGATAAATTGTAATTACTGTTCAAAGTAAGATCGTTATAAAGAGGATGACTTTGTACAATCTAGTAACTGTGCCAAATGTCCAAATTGGCTTAGAATATGTTGATATAATTATTAGATCGGAAATCATGTTAGCTTTTGGGGTTATTTTGAAGGTGTTTACACCATGATTGGGGGTGCTTCCTGAGATTTGGGGTACATGCTGTATGATTAGCCCATAGATAATCTGTAATAGATTTGCACATTGGAGATGGTTTACTTAGTGGTTGCTTGACCTCAATTAATTTGATTTTTGAAATGACGACTTACTGATCTGAAAACAGATCATCTAGAAGCAAAAGCAAGCTAGCTGCTTACAGTAGTCAACATGGATTGCTCTCTTTTATTTATAGGTGCAAATTGGAGAAAATGCAGGAGCAGATTGAGACGATAGTTTACATTGTTTTGATGCATTTTTTTGCTTGAATTTTTAAACCATTATGCTTGATTATGGTGATCTCATTTTTTTTGCAATGTTTGAGTTGGTAAGAGATTACTTGTAAATATTTGCATGTATCTGGCTTTTGCCTTTACTAATAGTGGCAGCTATTTCCATTGACATTAAATTTCTACAAAGGACAAGAAAATAAGCATGATATGAGGTCAGAAAACCCTAGAGCTAGTTAAATAATTCCATTACCATGACCAAAACTTATCTGATCCTGTGCTGAATATCTATAACTTTCTCTGTTGCCAATACTTGACAATCTGTAGAAAATTGTTCATGTCGTTTATAATTTGAAGCATTAGAAAATATTTTATGTTTATGCATGTCGTCTCTTACTGTTTTTACTATAGCCTCTCCATTCAGGTCAATTATTTGAAACTCTTTCTGATTGATTACAGGAATCACATCCTGAATGCAATTCTCGAGTTCCAGCAATCTTGGATACTCTACAGAAAATGGAACTCACTCCAGAGGTTCGCTTCTATGATCACCTGTGTTGGACTTGGGACTTTCTTCATGTCATTTCTTGCTGATGGATTTCTCTGTCAAAAGCTTTTAGGTTGCCTTGCTTCATGTATGTTTGTCATTGATATGTATTGCGGGTATTCAAGTGTGCCAAATGATGCATAACTAAAGTCTAAAACTATGGAGTTTGTATATTTGGTTCTGAATACCTTTCTAAAATGAAATTCTGTGTAAGTTTGTAGCCATTTTTTAATCTATATTCTAATGATAACCACCATAAGTTATATTGCTTCAATTTCCAGACACTCGGGACAGCTGCTTGATGAAAATAATATGAATTTCTTAGTTCGGAACCTTTGCAGGATAAGGAAGAAAAATAAACAGTATTTTCATTTTGGTATTTCAAAATTCATAATGGTAAGATTGGGTTTATTATGATTACATCAGCTAAATAAATTAGATATATTAGTTAGAAAAGACTGTGTTATGTACGTAGGGAGGTACCCAAGGGGGATAATGTGTATAATGTCACCATAATCATGGAATATGTCCACTTGGTTTGGTAGTTAGATAAGATGAGATAAGAGAATTCTGTTTATGTCCAACAAATGACCACAAAAGTAGGTCAATGGGAGTGTGATACCACGATGTCAATACAAACTTACAAAGTGGGAATCCCAGGGAGACTCCTATAAAAAACAAAAACAAGACTCAAAACTAAACCTAACGAAAAACGAAAAGGAGTTAAGGAACTAACTCGACAGAAGAGAGTCGATCCAAAAGAGAAATGTATAAAGCGAGTGGATTTGAAGGCTGTGAAACAGAATTGGAGAATCTGTCATGGAACACCAGAAGAGTTTCAAGCATCTTTCCCACCATCCGAGGCCGACTGAAGGAAGCCTAGAAGGGTGCAGTCCATCATACTTGCACTGACCAAGCAAAACAAATCTTTGAGAAAGAAGTGCTCAAATTTGAATCTGCCTAACTTCTTATTGATTACAGGAATTTTTGTCATTTTTGTGTTCCAGACAAAGCAAATAATCTGAGCGCCTTGTAACCAAAGCAGTAGAGTAGTCACAAGGTCTGTTCATCAGCCCTTTGTAGAGCCTTGTAAATAGTTTTTCCACTTTTCGACAGTCCTTGGACTCACCAAAATCTCACTTTGGTAATCTGAGCACTCAAAGACCTATAACTGAACCCTCCAGTAAACTAGGGACCATTTCCCCTTGCAACGTCCTCTCTTTGCTATTTATATGTTTCTTTGAGGAGAAAGGCTTCTATCATTTAGGTTTAATCACTTTGTTCAGTAACTAGTTATACAAACTGTTTCTTTTTATCTTTACTTAATAATTTGATTTCTTTTTAAACTCTTAAACTTTTATTGTTTTAAATAATATAATATTTAATCCTGACATCTAGTTGATTTTAGTTATCAACTTCTTAACCATTCTGATCTCTTGCGTGTTCGGTCCCTCTTTAAGTGGGAGTCCAGTCATTCTTAGAAAGAATAAAATGAGATAAATAATATGAACTTTAATAATAAATAATATGTTTCTGATGCTCCAGAGCTTCTAGCTCAACATCAGTCATCCACAAGAAGTCTAAGTGCTCCAGAGATTTACTGCTCAACACTTAACTCAACAATAGTTCCACTGCTCCAGAGCTCACTGCTCAACACCACTTAAACAATAGTCTTGGTGCTCTAGAGCTTATTACTCAACACCATTAAACAATATTAAAAATAATCTAAGTGTTCCGGAGCTGTAACAGCTCGACACTTATTAAACAATTACATATAAAATAATAATAAAAATAAATAGTCTTTGTTTTGGGATATTACAGGGTTTTGGTAAAGATGACATTGTTTTGTAGTAGTCCTTGATGAATTTTGTCTCACAAATATCAAGCAATCAGGCTGTAACCAAAGATAACTGTAGATAACAGAAAGGAGGAAATACATAGAATGTGACATGAATATCCTCTATTTGTCAAAAGGACCTTTTCTATGTTGCTGACTCTTGAGCTATGAGTCTATATAAATATCTGGTGTTCATATTTCAAGAGGGTTGATAGTGACTCTCTTGCCTGACTGCACAAACAATAGCATGTGCCTTTAATATGTTAGTAAATTGTGTATCTTAAATATAAGTCTCTTTTCTATGTTCTTTCAACCTGCAAAATTTGAAAATTTTATAGCTTTCATGCAGTCCACGAGTTGGTTATAATTTGTTTACAATGTGAATTGAATGGATGATCATGTAGATAAATTAGATATGTGAATATTTTCACAGCTCATTACTTCATATTGCAAGCGTAAACATGCTGAATAATGTATTATATTTGTTACTTCTGAGTGTAGTTTTCTCAATTAACTTTGAACAGATTATTTACTGTGATTGAAATGCGTTTCTATTGTTCTCTTTACTGTGGTGCCAAATTTACAGTTAATATAGGATTGAAACACATGCTGTGGATGACATTGCAGTTTCGTGGCAAGGAAGTAATAAGAATCCAAAACTTTAGATCTGCTTCTGTGGATGACATTGCAGCTGTCCACTCAAGTGCTTATGTAATGGGCTTGGAAAAGGTAACTTCTTTCACATTTCTATTTAGTATATTTATGCCTTGCTGCTTGTTGGTAGCAGGTACATGGAGTATTCTGGTGTTATGAAAGACCACATTACTTTTTGGTTCTTTGTTCTCTATGCATGATAGATCGGGGTTATTAGCTTTTTTATTGACTTATATTATACAGAAAAACATACAAATACAAGTAAAGGGATTATCTATGTTATTGCTATATGTTGACCACCAAAACCAACTAGGTGGACAACGATGTACCATGCACATGTTGGATGTGCCTTGAAGATAAGAATGAAGTACTTAATGATTATATCAAGTGAGGCAGCTCTTCTTCTCTTCTTCTCTTTATGAAATTTCCGCTCTCTTTGGGGGATTTTGTAAGGATATGTCAACATGAAGGTCTAGTCTTTTGTAACTTGATCACACAAGACATAGTCATTAGGGAAGTCCTTTCATCGAGTGTTTTTTCACTTGGATAATTAAAATTTCTTTTTAGAGATTTTAATTATTTGAGTTTTTCACTCAAAATTACCTCCAAAGTGGTGAAAGGTGTTCTAGTGATCGAGTCCATGGGGTGATTGGGGCCTAGGAATGTTCTATATTACCATGCTAGACATAATCCAGAGTCTTGCGGAATTTCATTAAGTTTTGAATAGTTTTTTTTTTATTTTTGGTCATTAAAAATTGTCATTCAGGACAATTTGTTGTATTGTAAAAGAGGGTTACTTGGCCCTTTTTAATGTTGTATAGGGGTATGGGTATTCAAGACAAATGGCATGAGCACCCCTACACCCTTAGGCCAAGTTTGAAGTCATTCGGACAAGTATTACTATGGTTTTGGTCACCTTTGCCTAGGTCAGTCATGGAAATTAGGAAATTGAGCATTTAATTAGAGAGCAAATTTTGGAAAAGTGACTATAGTCACTTGGGGTGGCCAAGTAAAGGTTCTAATGTTTATATTATGTTCCTAAGACAAATTTAAGACCCAAAGGGTGGCCCCCAAGCAATCATATAACAAGTTTTGAGTTGCCGAATCTAGGGGGGTGCCCCCTTCTCTCTTTGATTGGTTGGGTGAGCTAAAGTCAATGGAAATGGCTCCACTATGTTGGTTTCTTTCCCATTTGACATAACAATAAGGTTAAAAGCGTTAAATTGAGGGTTTCTCTCCCCATATTTGAGATCTCAAACCTTGGTTTTGCCCTCCTTGAGCAAATTCGCCTCCCCTCTCTTGGGTCTCTCTCTCTCCCTTGTGACACTTGTCTAGCATGCAAAGAGTCTCTCTCTGTCATTTTTCCTATTTAAGGAGGTTTCCCCTTCTCATTTGGGTTACAAACTCACACCCACTCCCTTGCTCATGCTCTCATTCTTTCTCTTGCTCTCTTGCTGCTTGGGCCATTGTAATTTTCAGCCATTTGGCTTTGGTAATCAAAATCTTTGGAGGAATCTTGTGTGCATTGTTCTCATTGATGATTTGCTTCCATGCTTAAGGAACTACACAAGTTTGGTTGGTTAAGGAAGCATACTAATTTGCTTTGGTAAGATTTATGGTATTTGTATTCCATAAATTTTGCGAGTTTTCATTGTTGTAGTAAAGAAGTTCATATATTTTCTAGTTTGAAGTTTATGATTTCTTTGCTCATTATTTGATTCTCACCTTCTAGTAGTTGTGTAGTGAAAATCTTATAAGTTACAAGTTATTGGGATTGAAGAGTGGGATTCCTGGGATTGGATGGCCCATTGCTTCACTTCTTGAAAAATAAAGGACCAATTTTCTCTTTCTTTACATACAAATTTCTGCATTTTAATTTTAGTTTGTTGAGTGTTTTAAATCTGATTTTATTTTGACTCTTATATACTCAAGTTCTTTCAAAATTATTCATTTGGCAATTTTGTATATATATTGCACTAACATACTAACTTCCCCAAAGTGATTTTGGGCACATTTTATCATTTTCTGTTTGTTTGTTTTTAACAAATTAGTGACAAAACAAGGAAAAACTCTGTCAAATTTCAGCCATAGAAGAGTTTTGAGGCCACCCCAAAGGAAGAGCTTCAAGGACATCTCAAGAAAGGGAAAAAAAAACACAGTTATTCTTAGTCTTTTTACCTCTTTCTTTACGCTGAAATTTCAGCCTTTGTAACAAGTCCAAGAGAGTGTCTTGGACTTGATTTCTTGCTTTGCATTTTCAGTTAAATCAAGTCTCATTTATTTGCCATCCATTGCTAGCAATAGAAGTTGGGCTTGCCCACCTTTGCATAAGCAATTGTTGATTGGCATGGGTTTTAGATCAGTTAGAGCTTCATTTTGTTTTTATTTTCTTCTTTATTTTTTGCCTGCACCTTGTAAGTGATTTGGCTTTGCCATCTTTGCAATATCGCGTTGGGTAGCATCTTATTCCAAGTATCTGCTTATTTTTTTTTTTCCCGCACCTCACAAGCGAAGTGGTTTGCCCATCCATGTGAAATCGCGTTGGCTAGCATTTTTATTTAAAGTGTTTGCTTATTTCCTTTTGCCTGCACCTCACAATCGAGTAGGCTCTGTCTCCATTGTTATATCACACTTGGCTTGTTTTGCTTATTTTTTCTTTAAGGATAAAATTTACCACCTCACAATCGAGTAGGCTCTGCCTCCATTGTGATATCGCACTTGGCTTGTTTTGTTTATTTTTTCTTTAAGGATAAAATTTACCACAAGCCCCATTTTTGCCTCGTATCCTCTCCCCTCGTCGGTTCGACCGATCTAGGGTGACGAGAAAGGGCGAAGATTTGTGTTGGCTAGTTTAATAGGCACCTAGATAAGTATCTTCATTAGAAAGGAGAAAAAGAGGCTTGACCTATGGAGCTAGTGGGGTAGAGGCCGTAGGGGGTTTCGTGGCACTTTGTGTCCTCCAGTTGAGCACCTAGCAAGTTTCGAGTTTGACCCGTGGAGCTAGGTGGGAACCTTGTGTTCCCATGTTGAGCACCCGACATTCTCTCTCTAATCGAAGGAGATAGTCTCTTGGGGTAGACATCTAGAATAGTTCATTTCTTTGCAACAAACACCTTAATTCCCTAAGTCAAAGAGAGACATAAAATTTACTAAAACTTACAGGACCACTTGCATAACATTGTTACAATCATTTACATTTCTCTATTTTGTAATCACTTTATTTTAACTTACTCATTTATCGGAATTCATCATGTTCTTGAATATTTGTTAAAGTAAATGAGTTGATGCTTTAGAAAAATTATTTGAAGTTGATTATTGTGACTCCATAGCTCGAGTAGAGACGACACTGATCATTTGATTATTTGATTGTTTCTCTCTTTCATACATTACTGGTTGATTGTTAAAGGGTTTGCTTGACATTGAAATATTTGCATCATTGCACGCTGATTATCATTTTTGTAATTTACAACTCCCAGAAAACATTCTTCAAAAAAGAACTTAGTAAGTAGGGACTACCCCCCTTGGCCTTTAGGAGTTGTGGTCTAAACGGAGGAGTTTAGGACCAAGGTGACAGTGGGTTCTCAACTCATAAGTTGCCCTTAGGAACACACACAGCGGTTAGGAGACTTACCTGTGTCCAAGTGTGTTTTAGGCGGTAACACTATAAAACTGCATTGAGATCAAAATACGCTTTAGCAGATATATTCTTAGCATCCTGTATCACAAAAAAACCCTTATACCTAACTTGAGCAGATAACTTATCAAATGCTAGCTTCCTAAAGGGCTGGGTCGACCTTACCAAACCATCAGAAACATACCTATAGTGAATCCTCAACTTTGAATTCAATTGAGGATGAAATGCAATAGTTGGTGTCACTATAATTACTCAACACAAGAGATCTGCAATAAACGAGTAGGGCAGCATGCCTGTGGATGATTCATTGGAGTGAACTGAATTTTTCCTATATAATATCCCAACGTGTTGCTTAGCTTAGGAGCAAAGATATGCTTGACTTTCTGTTAATGCTTGAAACAGTTCAGTTCCAAGGCAACTAGAAACAATGCATTGTCACCACGCATTATTACCCTGCACTTTGGGTTAGTGCTTGCTAATCACTGGGGGGAATCCCTAGTGACTTTAGAGGTCAACTGACAATAGAAAACCAATTAGTAACACTTAAATTGAAATAAAAACTTGCTGTCCTAAAAATTTGTGTATAAGAATGAAAAAATAGCAAACTAATAAATGATTTGAGAGATGAAAAATACATGGAAATTTTCAAATTGATGCAGAAATTTATCGTGAATTTGGGCACGCAACTCAAATGAAATTAGTTGTTGTAATTTCTATTTTTATATCAAAATTAACATTGTTATTTCTTCTATAAGTTGCATTAGTTTGCATGCCTAAACTCATAATAAATTTTTGCATCAATTTCCATGTGTCCTTCGGCTCTCAAATCATTTATTAGCTTTCTGTTTTTTCATTCTTATACACAATTTTTTAGGATAAGTTTTTATTTCTATTGAAGTGTTATTTATCTTTTTTATTGTTAGTTGACCTCTAAAGTCAATAGGGGTGAAATGGAAATGGTGTGTGGTGAAACGCACTGTTTCCAGATGCCTTGGAACCAGATAGTTTCAAGCATTAACATTTTGGTGTTGGTTCCTGGGAGTGAGCTAGGCTTCTTGTACTATGACATTGGTGAGTATTGTGTTTTATTGCATTTTTTAACTTACCCGACAACTCCACTGGATGCAGGTTCTACTTTGATTGACAGTCGTTATTGTGTATTAACCATGCATACTTAGGTGAGCAGTTTATACTTGTATTTTTGTTTCTCTCTTGGTGACTCCATTCTTTTGGTTGATGTCTTTCTAATATTTCCGAGAGATATGCACCTCTTGATTTTAGTTCCATTCCCGAGTATCCAGATGCACCTCTTGATAAGTATCGGAAACACCTTCGATACTTTAATGGGGAGGGTGTGACCACTGTTGAGGAACATCTGGATAAGTTTGTCGTTTTTCTTGAGAATTTGGTATTGTGCATGAAGATATTAAGATGAAATTGTTTGTCTAGAGTTTGAAAGATAAGGCACGACATTGGTTTGTGTATTTTCCCATTGCACATATAGTTTCACCACCTTTGTGCATGCTTTTAGACATGAATGGGGTAGAAAGAAGTACTAATTTTTTGTTGATTTCTTTCCTCATGAAAATAGATTTTGAAACGGTTGGTGAATTTAACAACATGTTTGCAAAAGATTATGCATAGTTTGATCCATTACTCAAACCAGATGAATCTTGTGCCTTAGATTTGTACTTTTGTGCATTTGATTCTAATTTTGGGTTACTTTTAGGGAAATTACACAAAACAATGCCTAAAGAATATTTAGAAAGTGCTTGTACTCTTGTTGAAAACATATAAATTTATCTTAATGACAATCATGTTCAAATTGATAGTTTCTTTGAAGGTGTTTTTGTAGATATAGGGTGTAACAAAATGAACTAGCATGTATGTTTAAAGTCCCAAAGAACAAAGCTAGGCCAACTATAACCTAGAGGTCTTACCCACTGTCACCTCAATTACCACCTCTCTACACTTTAGGTTGGTTCTTCTCCAACTCAAAGGGGGCTTCCCCAGAATAAGATTACTAAAGCTTAGACCTAATTGCGTGGATATTGCTCTCGATGATTGGAGAGTCTATAACTGGTGTTCTAATGTCTTTGGGAGCTTAGGAGCGGGTACAAAACACTCTTAAAATAGTTCAAAACGTCATTTGGTATTGTTGTCACATACATAGTAGCCAGGCTACCATTGTTCTTGAGCAGTCCTGAGCACATTTTTGAGCTAGTCCTTCACTTTGAGATCAACAGATGATGAGCTTCCAGTTGATGATCACTCTCATTCGTTGGATCCAGAGTATTCAGTTTGATTAGTTCTATGCCATGACTAAGCCTCATGACCCCATATTTGATGACTGAGTTAGCCATTTTCATGACCTAGAGCAGAGTTATAATAGTGCCCATGATGTATAGTGGCAGCATTGTTTTAATGCCTTTCAGATTGCTTAGATCGGGTGCAGCTATATGACCTAGGTGAATTATGGATTGTAAATGTTGATTCATATTATGCTCTGTTGTCTATTTTAATAGTGAGACTTAGTTGATAGTGGTTGTATATTGAAGATATTTTATTGGTTTTACTAAAATCTAAAGTATAAGTGATATAGTTGCTCTGTCCAAGAGATTCTTTTGTATACTCATTGGTCATCCCCTACTTGTAGTATGGATTTGGTCATTTCCCTTTAGGGACACAACTCGCTAGCCTTGGCACCATCTTCACTGTCTTCATCCATCCGTTGCCTTCCTTTCTTTTTGTCTAACCCTGACTTGTAACTTGATTAGTGACATCTAGGATTTCCCCCACCTTCACCTCTATGTTGGAATAGGTCTCCATGTCTAAATTGTGTCTCGGTGTTGGTTTGTGTGATTCTTATCATATAGATAGTCTTCCTCTAGGTCTTGAACACAAGTAGTCCTACTAAAAAGTATCTTTAGACACTAAGGCATCGAAACCTAAATGCTTATTCTAAATGGATGTCCAACCATTAAAACAAAAGTCTTTTTAGACAATGTTGGAAATAGAAATATATAGTCAGCTAGTTGCCAAGAGTCGGGCACTCATCCTTTCTATGATATGAGGTCATTTGCCCCCAAAAGGAAACAAGGTGGTCACTCCATCGCACCTATGGACGGTGGCGGGCAATTGAGGCCCGCCAGGCTATTCAAGGCTACTGCTTTTGGAGGATGGCAAGTTAATTAAATAAAATAATGTTTTGAAAAAGTTGATGGCCAAAGGATGAGCACTCATTCATCGTGTAATGTACAACTCATTTGCCCCTACAAGGAAACAGGGTGAGACTAACATGTCAAGGTTATGTCTTTTTCATTTTCTAGAAGCCCATAAGGCTTTCTAGGGAACTTGCCTTTGGAGGTTAGCTAGTATTTTTTGTTGTGCAAATAATTGCTTTAAAAGGTTGATTGTCTAGAGCCTAGTGGAGCATTCTCTTTACTCCACCCATTTGTGATACGAGTTACTAGATTTAATAGGAAAATCCACACAAGTGATTTTCTCGAGAACTTGAGAGGTTGCAAAGGGTAACTACTACAAAGTCAGGAGGCTACTCCAAGTAGGTTCATCCTTGCCCCGTTGGACACTTGGTATTACCGCTTTAGCACTCAGTTTGAAAGGACTTGACTTGTTGCCAAACTCACAATCAACCCACGCCCTTAATTACTCATTAATAATTTTTAAACTGACCAACGAGACAAATGCAATACTTACACGACACAACAACACTCCACTTTTACAAGCACTCCATATTTATCGACACTGGTCTGTTTTACTTTCATTGCTTAAATCAATTATTGCAAAACGTCGTGAATGGTTCTTACATTGTCATATGTTGTTGATGTGATATCTTTCTTGCAATAGTCTGTTGTGTTATTTTATCCATTTCATATTAACTCCTAGATTTAGTCTTTTCTTTCGTAGACTAAAAATCATAGATTTTTTTTCTAATAGGGACTGCCCCCCTTGGCTTCGCTAGGAGTTGGCCTAGACGAAGGAGTTGAGTGTTGAGTGACAGTATCTCAACTCGAGACTTGCCTCCAAGGACGCACCCAGTGGCTTGAAGATTTCTTCCACGCCCAAAACCCCTCAAGGGGCATGAAAGGCGCCAACATGATACTGATCTATAATTGTTGATATAATGATAACACCATACTCTGCATAGTATTGAATAAGCTGTTGATGGTTGTTATTGTTGAAAAAGTAACTATACGCACTTTTCACCCCTCCCCCCTCTCGGTGTGCTCGGTGTGTCCAACAGATGGCAAATCATATGAAATAAGTCTTTTGAAAAGTTAATGGAAAGAGGATGAGCACTCATTCATTGTATATTGTACAATTCATTTGCCCCCACAGGGCAACAGAGTGAGACTAACGTGGCAGGGTTACATCTTTGTCATTTTTAGAAGCCCAGAAGGCTTTCCAGGGCACTTGCCTCTAGAGTTTAACTAGTATATATTGTTGTACAAATAAACTGCTAAAAAATGTTGCTTGTCAAGAGTCTAGTGGAGCCTTCTCATTATTCCACGCATTTGTGAGACATGCAGAAGCTACTTGTACTTGAGTCTTACTGTTAACATAGATAATTGAGCATGCATATCCATTTTGTACTTTGCAGTATCAGAGTTTAGCATTTGGGTTATTATTTGATCATTCTTGACCTGGTCAACCTAGTTTGGCCAAGCCAACAGCAGGGTCCAGGATGAGTTTTGGCCGATGGTTGTGGATGACGATTATTTGTGGTATGTCAGTGTCCATTAGACATATTCATGCTTCAGATGGTGGTTTACTATCATGGCTTGTACTATTTTCATGATTATCAATATTTATAGGCTTTATTATTATTATTGTTCTTACATGGATGGGGCTTCTGACGTACATTTTTGTGGAAATATGGTGTATGAGTACTCATTCCTCGTGGATTTGGACATTTGGTGTTCATTGATGTAACCGGTTTTCAGTTTTAGGTACTTGTAGATGAGATATGGGTCATTTTAGCATTTTGCAGCAATTTGGCCCCAGGAAATCAAAATAAAACGCTTTGCAGTTGATGGTTGGATCTCCTAGTGTGCCAACATTGGCACATAGAGTGTAGCCAGTCGTTATTACCATATTGCTAGGGTGTTGGAGCTATTTTTGCAGTCAGTTGGTTTCCAGTTTCAGTTCCCGATGCGATAATGGCAGTTTTATGTTCCCGAGGCAGGATTTTGATGATGGAAAATGGCTAATAAGGAAACCGATTTGGGAAAATGAGGCAAGGAATTGGCATGGAATTGGTCCAAGGCACAGTGTTGGGGTCACCTTCATCATCCGATATTAGCTTCACTCTGCATGGGGTCCACATGTCCTAATATACTTCACTTTGAGGGCGTTTTGATGTACTTTTGAGGGTGATGTTTTAGTGATTTTGATCACTTTGTTGTCCGCCGATCGCACACCAGCAGCAGAAATTTTTCGAAAGCTGTCTCCTCACTTGAGAAAGTGGGAGCACAGAGCCAGGTACTGTCACCTACTCCTAGCTCCTCCGTTTAGGCTAACTCCTAATGAAGCCAAGGGGGGTAGTCCCTAACAAAGAGTTTCAATGTGTTTAAGTTCAGTTTTAATGTTCGAATGATGCAGATGGGTGTTGTTTAGGAGTTATTATGATGGAAGATGATTATAATTAGATAACTGAAAAATTAAACATAAGACAAAAGAGCAATTCACGTTGCTATCATAAGATTTATAAGATAAACAATATATTGAGAACTCACAAGATAATGCAGCATTCAAAGATATAAACTTTACTCAAAATATCCAATGGACAAATGGCCCAGATTATCAATAATGCATAAAAGAACGGACTAGTGCCTTATGGAGTCAACTTATCAAAAATGCTTAAACGTACTGAGGATGTGAGTTTCAAAATAGTGTTGATGAATGTGTATTGCGATTAATCTTGGTTTATTTTAAAGTCTTTTAATGGTCTTGTTTAAGTTTCAACAAAAGGTATCAAGAGACCAACCGGGAAAATCTTCCGAGTTACTCCGTTCGGGACATGACGGCCCGCCCAGTATCTCAGGCTGGTATCGCGAAGATTGACCAGCTAGCTGAGAATCTAGACAGCGGGGGTTCCGGCACCCTTACTAGGAATGACTTGGGAAACTTTCTACAACGTTGGTGCGTTGGTTATGGGATAAAATTTTAATTTGTGTTGTTATTGCGGTCTTAGCAAGTCCGTTCGCCGTTCTAAGTACGAGCCCAACTCGAAAGTCAGCAGAGCATACTAGGTGAATGATGTCAATGAAGTAAATTAATTAAGGGGGATTGTGAGTTGAAAGATTTTATTAAATTAATTAATTAAAACCCTTCGACAGAGAGCGCTCTTGACTTTGTCTTATGACAAAAGTTCAAGAGTCTTAGCTAAACTATAAGCTTTATGCAAGGAAAAGCAGTGGGAATGCTCTCTGATAGAGAGTGCTCTTGACTTGGATTCCGGCAAGTTCAAGAGACTTAGCTATTAATTAATTAACTTGCAAAAAAGTAAAAAGACTAATCTACCCAAGAATCTCTTTCAGGTTTTAAGGCCTTAAACGGGAGAGCATAGGGGTAAGTAAAAAACCGAAATAAACAACAACTCTCCGATAGAGAGCACTCTTGATCCACAAAGTGAGATTCAAGAGATTTCTACTTTAAAGCAGTTGAAATACTTTTGAAAGATGAAAATTTTAAATGACAAAGTAATCAACTTAATAATGAAACAAAACAAGCTAATCTAGCAATTAGTGTTCTAAGAAAGACAATGAAATTATTCTAAGTAAAACAAATCTAATCTAAGAACATAAGAACAAGAACACCACAAACCTTCCCCAAATGGGGAGGTTGGGATTGGGGGCTTAAAAACCCCACTGAAAAAAGAGAAATTTTATTAAGCGTTACAATTTGCCTTGGGAATTTAACCCTTGAAAATGACTTTTAACATAAAGCTAAAAGATTAAAAATGAAGCTTTTTAATAGATTTTATACAAAAAGGAGAGTGACTTATCTTTTTGTTGAGAACCTTTTCTTCAAACTTGCAAAAATGGGAAAAAGGAAGAAGATAAAAGGAGCAAAAAGAGGGCAAAAGAGGGCTGAAACAAATGAGGAAAAGAGAAAAAAAGGGGAAGCGAACAACAGATAGTTGGGTGCAAAAAGGGGAGAAACAGGGCAGCGAACTAAGCAATAAGAGGGATGCAAAAAAAAGGTAAAAACGGGGTAGCGACTTAAGAGAAACGTGGCTGCAAGAAATTTGAAGAAAGAGGGCAGCGAAGAAAACAAAGAAGACAATCAAACAACAAGGTGGAAGGAGGCCAAATCCAACCTAGAAGAAGTGGATAAAAACAACAAGACAATCAGCCAAAGGTGGGATCAACCTCCGAACAAGGCGACCACTAGAACCACTAGTCCCGAAACTGTCCAGTCTAACTGGATGTACGCAAGGATGCTAATGGGGAAAGAGAAGTAGCCACAAAATTATGTGGCACTTGGGATCAAATCCCAAGCTTACATTCTCAGGTCAAAACCAACATATGATACATAGAAATATGAAGAAGAGAGATATTTAGATCCAACTTAAGAAAAGTAACTGGAAAGAATTGCTTTTGCTTGATGGATGAGGTAAAGAAACTTATGCTTCTTGATTTTCTTGAAAGAAGATGACTCCTTATGGAACTTGCAGAATAAATGTTAACCATAAAAGAGCCCCTGTATATCGGACAATACCTGAAAGTAACACAACTTCAAGAGAAAAGCATGGATTATACAATATAGTGCTAGATTGTTAGCCTTCAACAATTATACAATCAAATGCTTAATAATCAAGAGAGAAGGGAGCAAAGAAAGGTATCACCTCACAAGGTTAGTCATGACAAACAAAGAGCTTCCTGTTGGCCTGATTTTCCGACCTGGGCCAACTAAGGAGAAATAGTCCACACAAAGTGCTTAAAACAACCCTCGGTGTGTTTGGAATGACTAAATCTCGCAGATTATGGTCTCCTTCTACCAGCTGAATTTATCCTCTTAAGGAGAATATAAAAACTCAGCAAAATGTATCTTATGTTAATCTAAAGTTTATCTCAATGAAGCAAAACTCGGGAAGGACTCGCGGGTACTCACGAGTCTACCCGAGTCAAACCCCAAAACGAGTAACCGTTTCAAACTCGGCGCAAACTCGCCAACCTGGCACAAACTCGTCTACTCGCCAATACTCGCGTGTACTCGGTAGAGACTCGGTCGGACTCGCTTGAAATCCATGGATGCCCAAAAAAAAACTTGCGGAAATGACAACAGACTTCAAAGGTTTTTATGGTTTGCTTGAATTCTGGCGGATTTATTTCCCATGAGTGATTTTCAACTGTCAATCTGTATGGGCGGGATGATTCTCAATCATTTGCAACCATTTGCAGCATTTCCAAACTTTCTGACTGTCGATGGAAGCGAATTTCATGAGCAATCCTAAACCGTCCATCTGGATTAAACCGATCTCGATGATTGGGGTGTTTCTCAACCATTCATGACATTTCCAAACTTTATGACACCTCACGAAAACAAATATCGTGAGAAATCCTTAACCGTTGATATGGATGATTAATGTGATTCTCTGCCATCAACTCATCAACAGAATTCCATGGACTTTAGGCTAATACTCTTGTAGTGATAAATCTTATTCAAAATTCATAGTTTTGAAAATGTTTTGAAAATATAATTTATTATATAAAAAAGTTAATTTTATGTTGATTATTCAAAATTTAGAGTTTTGAAAATGTTTTTTAATTTTTATAATATAATTTTTTATATAAAAAGTTAATTTTAAAATTTTAAGTTGATTGAGATAAAATTACATAAGTTTCCATATACCGCAGAGTTTTGAAAATGTTTTTATAATATAATTTTTTATATAAAAGTTAAATGTTTTTATAATATAATTTTTTATATAGAAAGTTAATTTTATGTTGATTAAGATAAAATTACATAAGTATCATAGAGTTTTGAAAATGTTTTTATAATATAATTTTTTTATATAAAAAGTTAATTTTATGTTGATTAAGATAAAATTACATAAGTTTCAATATAGTATATACCATAGTCTTAATATCAATGGTGCTCCCACAAATACATTCGTATCTGTTATTAATATAAAGTGTGAATATGGTTATTGATGTACTTTCCTTATTTTTTGGCCTAAAATTTACCATATTTTAAGCTTTTTTCTATTTGTTGAGTCCTTCCCGAGTCTTTCCCGAGTCAACGAGTCATATGCCAACTGAGTCTTTGCCGAGTCCGAGTCGTGCAACATTGGTTTATCTAACCCTAATGTCAGTTCTTAAGTTTAAATCATCCTAAAATTGCTTTCTTAATGAAAGTCTGTTGTTTTGTGTTTTGTTTTTCAATTTTTAACTAAAGAACTAATTTTAACTTAAAATAGACTATTCTAATTAAACCCAATTTAACAGCTATCTAGAAAAAACTAAACTAAAATTATGAATTAAAACTAAGTGACTACCCTATTTCAGCTGAGAGCGACTTGGAAAACTAGATTAATTATCAATTAATGATTTAAATTAACAAAGAGGTAAATGATAACAATTCAAAATACCTAAATTATTATCATAAAAGTCACGTTGTTGAATATGCACAACAACAGAAAATTAAAATAGAAAACTATTTTAATTTGTTTTGTGATGTCCTATTAATCAATAACTAATGTTTAATACTAAATATCTGAATAAAAAAAATTATATTCATTCATGAAAACATTGTAAAAATACAAATGCTATCAGAAATAAATATGATATGTATTATTACTAAATCACAATTATCAATAAAAATATTGAATAAAAAGACTCAGTAAAACTTTAAATCAAACTTTAATATTGTGTGAATAGAGTATAATTCATATAACAAACACAATTATATCACAGTACAATTGCATAAAGTATAAAATGAGAAAATAGCATATCGAAATACATATTGAGTTTCAGAAATGGTAACAAGCATTGATACCAGTTTGAGAAATCTAGTAACAATCATCCACGAAGGTAAAACTCTAGCAGAGTAATCAAAACTAGAAATTGTATTATACTTTCAATAAGTCTTTTCTCTAATCCATCCCCCCATTACAATCAGTTTCATAGTTTATATGAAAAAGGCTAATAACTGCCTTTCCTTATTCTATGCAACTAAAAGCTAAAAATAAACTATCCAGACTACTAACTCTCGAACATCTAGGTCTTAGTGTACTTAATTAGCATCTTCTTCAATAGCGCACCTGGCATTTGAATTATCAATTTTGTAACTGCACTCTTATCTTCAAATGTCGATTTGTCCATGTAGCAGATAAGCATCAACTGATATTTGACACCTAGCATCTAGATCATTTGAGCTTGGAACAACTTCATTATCAGCTCACAAAATTTTAATGAGGAGAACACAATCAAAATTGAAAGCCCATTTAACTATGACACCTGCAAAAATCAAACAACTGTGTATAAATATTCATAAATAATGCATTAATGACAAAACAGATAGAATAAAATTAATGATAAACAATGCCCGCAGAATCTATGATTTTGTGGGCATGCTAATTACCTGTTAAAATCCAAGCATTATAAAACAATGATAACCAAAATTCTTCAACTTGAAATCTGCAATTTAGTAGCCTTGCAAGCTTCAGATAACTTGGCCTTCAATTTTATAATTTCGGTTTTGTATTGCTCTTCATGTTTCAACATTTCTTCATTTTTAGACATCAAGGATTTATTTTCTGTTTTCAAACTGGCCTTTTTCGTTTTCAAACTTTGCCATCGGCCAACCCAAGTTAGTAATTCACTCCTCAAATTCTGAACTTCATCCTTTAAAGTGATCAAATTTGATTCAGATTTCTCTAGTTTCTCTTTTAATTGGGAAATATGCCTTTTAAATTTCAAGTTCTATGTGATATTTTCAGTGATCGATTAGACAAAGAACCGTTTGTAAAAGGAGATCCCCCTTTTCATTAAGCTGATAAAAAGAATGACGTTCATCCCTATCTACAGAATGGACTACAGGATTATTAATCTCAATCCCCTGTTGCTGTAAAGAAATTTCTGGGGAAACATGATTCTCTTATTCATTGATAATCTCGATTAATGAGGACTCCTTTTGTTGTTGCATGGTGATAGGTGTTATCTACTTTTTTGTACCATAGTTGGGTTACCTGAGGAGCCGCCGGTTGACAAACATGTCCAATGTTTGATTCCAGTGTATCAGTTGATCTGTCTTCATGTCTAGCAAATATTGGCTAGTTAGTTTTTCATTTGAATAATTTTGACCATGGCCCCGCGGGGTTTGTAATAAAATGTGCTAGTAGGGTATTTTTGAGTGGTTCGGTCTCCTAAGACGTTGAATCTCAAATAAGGTATTCCAGGGAGTTTCTTGCTCTTGACAATTATGCTTTGCCTATAGCCGAGTATAATTGACGAGGTTTTCTCCCGCTTCCTCCAAAGTTGGAATGCCGGATTTTGAATTTTGGGCCTTGGGGGGTTATTAGAGCCCAACTAAGTGTTTATAAACCTACTAGGCATTGTTAGAATAGAGCATGGTCATGTCCTAAGTCAATAGGACCTTTAAAAATTTTTCGAAAAAAATTTACCGGACGGGTTAAAAAATTATTTTTTAATTATTTAATTATTTCCCTAAGTTTTTTGATTAATTTTTCCATAAATTAATTGGAAAAATCCCATTTGTAATAAGTCGGTCATCCGGACCCCGAATTCAGTGATCGAAGGCTCTAACCTTAAGCCAAAAATCATTCTTGATCACCTAGCCAGTGAGATCCAACTTTCAGATCATCAATCGGACACATAATGCTCATTTTCTCAAAAAAGTCATTTTCGAGGAAAAAATGATTATTTATTAAAAAATGATTATTTTGGAGAAAATTAAAACTCTCCAAATTAATCCAAATTCAGCGAAATAAAAGGCTAAATGACATCTCAATGGGCATTTATGATGATTGGAATTATCATAACTCAGCTTCAATCAACATTCAGTGAATAATAAAGTTATATTCAGTTAACGGATTTGTCATCTCCAGCTAAACTCCTGATTTGGATGAGATGGAGAGCACTCATTGGTTTGATGATTTGATCAGTAAAGACTGAAGATAACACTAGCAATGACTCCAAATCATCATGCCGAGCTCATTCAATTACTCCAGTGTTCCTCTTAGTTTGGTTTTAGGGTTTTAGCCTTCTCTCTTTGTATAAATAGAGGCTCCTTTAGCTCTATTCGGATGGACTTTTGTAGCAGAGTTACTCTGAGAAAATTGTATCAAGCATTTGCTTTAATTTGTTAATAAAGATCAGAAGTTAAAACGCGGAGAGCACCAGTTCATGGAGGAGGAGAATGTGTCCAGGTGGCCAGCTGCTCTGTTGAGTAGAACGCGACTTACTGCCACTAAAATTTCTATTTGGCTTTGGCAATTTGCTGTGGACTGTGGCCCGTGCGTAAGCGCCGGCGGACTGTGGGTATTAGCCGGCTAAGCCTTTAAGTGTATATATTATATAATATATAATATATACCATGCACAATGTTAATATATTAATTTTAAATTTTAAATTTTATTTAAAAATTAATATAGATTCTAGAACATCAATGATTAAAATTTAATAATTTAATTAATAAATTATATTCTTAAAAAATTTAAATCAATTCATTTTTTATGTGTGATGTATCACAAGACGTCTTATACATCTTAAATATTGCTTTTCTTTTCATATTCATGTAGCAATGTGTTTAGTTGATGTTCTTGTTGCTTTAGATGTTTAGAAAATTGAAAAAAAATGAATATTTTTGTATTTTTTTTAAGTTGCCGATATATTGCCGATGTTTGCCGACATTTTCGCCGATAAATCTGATAATTTCTTTTTGGACCCTCGGCGATATATTCGCTGACACGATATTTGTAACATTGGATTGTACTGACTGTAATGTCCCAGCCCTCACTAATGTTGATTATAATGCTAATGTGTGAATGATTTGGTTCCCAACTTCTGTCAAACACTTGTCCTACACCCTTGCTGTCTGCTAGTATACTTAGATATGGACAGTGGGGACGTTCTACTGACCTTGTTGGCTGAGTTAATTCGTCAAACACTTTGCAGATCTCTTCTGGGTTTTGCTTGTTTGGAGTTTATAGTTTTTTATGTGCATAGCATTGAACAACAAGAACAATAAAATTGACCAATCTGATATGTTTTATAACAGCATTAGAAAATGCTTTCAAAAGGGATTTATTCCATTCAATATCAAAGATACTACACTCAAACTCAAGTATACTTGCTCAACAATTATAACAGCAGTGCAAAACAACAGTTTGGGAACAAAGATGAGCTTGACACTCAGAGCTGGGTGTAAATCAGATGTAGCAGGTCCCTTTTTGGCTGACATGGTCTTTCTTTAATGGCCCAGAGATGAAGAGAACTAACCCAGCTTGAAAATCAACCTTGGCAGCCAAGACTACTGACTGTAGCGACCTCTTCCTATGCCCAGAACTGATATCTCTGTGCTGAAGATAAGCAACAGCCTCCAAACTCCGAAGCAATCATCTTGGAACAGCTTTAAAACCTCTGAAAGAACGCTGGTACAGAGAATACCCACCCAGGTTACTATTTGGGAATGATTTCCACTGATGGCAGACTTCAAATTGTGCCCAAATGGTGTAGAACAGGCCCAGATCTCAAGAGATAACTATGATAGCAGTGGATCCCTTCCAATCCACCTCTAATCTGCTCTTATGACGTGGTAATAACCTCCCTTAGGCGCTGGCACAATTTCCTTAGATGACACAACTTCCCAAAGTAGAACTCAACCTCAGAAGAGGGGTAAACTCAGCCTTTCAAACTCTGCGTCCTCCTCAACTAGTTCTGCTGTCAAATGAACTCAACATCCCTCTTCCCTAATTGCAACTCACTCCACAAATCTGAAACTCTTCCTTCAATGGAAGACCAAATGAAGAATCTGAGTGATTCCTCCCACTAGAATAGCTACAATGGATTTTGTCTCACTCTCACTACCGAAACTGTTTTTCTCTTAGGGTTTTCATACCAAGTGTCACAAGCTACAATAGCTCTCAAGTTTTTGAAAAGTGAAAATATCATGAATGCCTTGGAATGAGGTCGATTTCCTCTTTAAAGTCATTTGCCCCCTTTTTTGGCCACTTTTTAATTTTTCGCGCTTAACTTTAATTAAAGTGGCTTTATAAAGCCAAAGTCACTTTTAAGACCTCATTAAATAGTTATAAAATGACTTTATGAAGTAGTCATATAATATTTCCCCATGTCACTTCATAACCCCTTTGTTAAAATTAATTACTCAACATTCTTTATAGTGTTGCTTTTTGCCCACTGACATTGATGATTGAATAACTACTTCAATCCCTCTGATTAGGCGGACACACTCCAAGTCATCTCCACTTGCCAAGCAAGAGAACACAAAAAATTGGGGACATTACAACATACTTGTTCCAGTGCTCGATGTAGGGGTGCAGCTGATACCCATCCCAGGTAGCAGCAATCAGGTGTCCATCACCAGCTTTCTCTGATTGGCCTCAGATGTTAGGAGAGCTCCAACAGGGTTCCCATCAAGATTATCCACCCTAGTCCACTTAGTTTGAACTATGAACCCCCCCAAAAGACATTCTCAATCACTATATTGGTATGTTAATAAATGGCTGACAATGACAGCACTAGATGCTTTTCTATTTCTAGTGCATACTGATGCTTCTCTTCTTCAATCAAGTAGTGCCTATTTCTATTTCTTTGTCAAGGATTTACCTTGCGTTCATTGCCTTGTATACTTTATCTTTATATATTGTTATTTTGTGCCCAGGACTTTCCTTCGGCACTGCCACATTGCCATTATGACATGTTGTACCTTCTAGTCCCATTGATAATTTTGCTCATCTATGGACATTCATATAATTTCTTTCTTTCTTCTCTAGCAATTATTGTTTGTAGGTCATAACTTGTAGTTATTATGATATAATTTTCTTAAGCCTATTCATTTTCAAATAATGTTAAGCTTATTTTCCTTGAAACTTTGCCACAAGACTAAACCGTAATAGTTTTGGCTTAGCAATTTCATTTTTATTTCAGGCTATGCAGACAGCTTCCCAGGAAGGCTTGATTCACATAGAGGGATCTGGTCCCACCTATGCCACTGCAACAGTAAGTTATTACCCTGTTTGATGCACATGCAATTGTTGCAAGTTGCAGATGTTTTTCATGAACTTCTGAGTTTATTCCATTAAAATACATTTTTTATTATATATATACAAACAAATTGATTTTGAAGTAGTCCCTTGAATGGATACACTTTATTAGTCAGAAGTGGAAGTAAATGATGTTTAAAACCTGTCCAAGCTGAATGCTCCATCCAAGATGCATGAATAAAAACACAAGCAACCCCAAAGAGTGGATCACTCCTCCATAAAGAATAGGATGATGTGCAATAAAGACCTTCCATGTGAAAGCATTCCACTACAAGAGCTTAGATAAGTGTGTAAATCTTCCTCCAATAGAGAGAATTACTCATAACGACCAAAGTATGAGTCAAGGTAGCTCCCTCAAGTGAATGCTCCTTAAGAAAAGCATGAATAGATGCGCAAGCAAGCTGAATAAGTGGAATGCTTTCCTTTTGACCTAACCAATGGTCAAAACCTCAACATATGAATGCCCAACCTACTCCTAACCTCCACGCCAACTCATCAATATATCCGTGAACTGACGGAAACGACTCATCAACAAGCATCATTACAATAGATTAGCACCTCCAAGAAGAAGGGGAGGACCCCATCTACTAGTCAAGATCATGCCTCCACACATGCCAAATAATAAGGAAACAAGGAGAACATTCAACAAAAAATGATAGTCAACGAAACCATGATGCCACCCATTTACTAAAAGGCGAGAGTGCTCAAGGAAATTGAGTTTCTAGGTCATCAACAAATGTTGGGAAGGAAGAACGCTCAATGGGATGTCAACCTCAAACCATTCCCAAGCATGAAATGTACCATATGAGCAAGAGAGCTCCTCAAGGAAAGGTCTTCATAAATCAACATCAGACATACAAGGGAACTCCATGTATAATGGTAGTATGTGTGTTTTAGATGCCAAATGAAACCAAGAGGATGAGGGTGCTCTATAAGAAAGCCTTCTAAATGCCACCATAACATGAAACAAGCCAAGTGCACCACTAGAAAAGCTAATCCGTGTGATGAAGATGCTATATCATGTTGAGATTTGTATCTCGAGATGTCCTTCATGTGTTCTAGCATGAAGGTACATTGACAATATAGGCATTGATGTAGTATGTGAGAAACACTACCAGTTAGCATGACTTCGATGCTAAGTCATCTGACACGAGGACACGAGACACGAAGGACGCGGGGATTCGAGTGTTCGACACGGACACGGTGACCCCCAGCATCAAGACACGTACAACACATTATACATATATATTTTTAAAATTATATACATTAAAAATATAGACATATAGATCCAAATTTTTACAAATATTCAATAAAAATCAGGATCAATGCACATTTAACATTAGTAGTTACACATTTACAAATCAGTAATCACAATGAGATTATGAGACACATAGATAATTCATGATACTCATCATAGTCATAGATCAAGATGTCAATACTTAGGAGTCAGAACCATATTTCTCATTAAGTCATCAAAATCAAAATGTATTACATAGATGTCGGAATGCCATTGGCAAATGCCAAATAGACTAATAGCAATAGTAAATACAAAAAAGGGTAGATCAAGATGGAAGAATGAAGAATCTCATCTATCAATTATATTTTAAATTATATTTAAAGATTACATACACGCTTTAAATATATGGAAGAATGAAGAATCTCATCTATCTACACGCTTTATATTTTAGATTATGCCACTTAGATTGAATGTCATGGGTAGGAATAGAAATAAGGGGTAACCTCCCCTATGTGAAATGGATCCCCTTGTGATGTTGTTTGTGGAATATGCCCCCACAAAATACTTGCTGGTGTGCTTCTTGACTTGATTTGAGAGGCTAAGGGCCAAACAATGTAATATTTAAATGTACATGTAAAAATAATAAAAATGCATCACAAATAAGAGCCAAACAATGTAATATGTAAATGTATATGGAAAAATAATAAAAACACATCACAAACTGCAGAGAGAGAAGGATGACAAACATGGGGGGCTATAATTCCATTGGTGCAGTGGGTTCTCATAGACTCAAAAAATTTCTCATTAAGTCATCAAAATCAAAATGTATTACATAGATGTCAGAATGCCACTGGCAAATACAAAATGGAGTAGATCAAGATGGAGAACCTTCTAATGCTCTTCACCTGCAAAAAAAAACCCTCTTAGAGCTCAAACCTCACAAAAAAATGTGAATGAATGAGGATAAAATTGTTTTTTTACAATTTGTTTTGGTTAGAAGTGTCCTGTTTTTAGGACACGACTTGACACGGTGTCGGACACGTGTTTTGGATGCGTCCTAAAACAAGACACGTCCAAAACAAGTGTCTGACACCGTGTCAGGACGTGTTCATGTCCGACACGATGACATGGGACACGGTGGCTTATATGGATGTGTTCAGTATCTTAGCTTCGATGGTAGAAGCATGCACAGATTTCTAAGACTTTTACCAGTTGCATGCATGAATCGTGTGCATGCATTTTTTAATGCAGGTGTGTAATTTTTTTATGTGGAATTGTAATTTTGCATGAAAGTGAAATTAGGGATTTTGACCCCAATTTCATCAATGAGTTATTAAAAGGTTAGTAGAGGGTAAAAGAAAACACACATGTGAGATACAGATGCAGAGCAAGAGGCTACTGAGATTGAGTGAATCAGTGCATGAGGAAGGGCGCATGTCTGAGACAGAGGGCACGTATTCCCGGCTGAGTGAGGGCACTTTTTTCTGAGATTGAGTGGGGCGCACTTCAGAGAGAGAGGCACATTTCTTGAGTAGAGGGCGCACTTCTGAGGCAAAGGGCACACATTTTGAGGCTGAGAGAGCTGAGAGTCAAGAGGGTCTTCTTTCAGAGACTGAGGGGGGCTTAGTGAGATCTCATCAGAGACTGATTGAGAGACAGAGTTAGAGGGCCACACTTTTGAGGAGAGAACACACTTCTATAGATGGGAGCACAGTTCTGAGATCGAGGGTGCAATTCTTCATCAGTTGAGTAGAGTAGAGAAGAGGGACACAGAGGGAGCTCTTCTTTAGAGAGAGAGACAGAGTTACGTGTTTCAGAGATTGGTAGAGGCAATTATTAGAGATTCAGAGTTAGAGTAGAGTAGAGGGCGCATTGCTTAGACCAATAGTTGCAGCTGCATGCAGATCTAGGGCTTGTCCCACCAGGATTCTCTTCTTGTATAAATTTTTGATTGTATAATTCTCTATATTTTTCTCTCTGTCTTGGGATTGAAAAAGGCCCATAGTTGTTGGTTTTTCCCCATTGGGCTTTCTAGGGTAAATCATTGTGTTAAACTGTATGTGTTTGGTTTCAAGTTCCATTGCACATGTTAGACAATTAATGAGTTTACTGTATTGCTACTTATAAATCCGATATGAGATTATTTATGTATATGCATCTGGGAATTTATTGAAAATAGTATATCGCAATTAAGCTCAGTTCATTGAGATGAGTGAGTGAAAATTAACATATCAAACCATAGATGCTAGAGTGCTTCACCATATACAAGAATATCAATACCAACCACATGCTAAAGCTACTGGCTTAAATGAAGATCCATTAACCATCCATATGAAGAAAATGAAGCAAAAATCAAGAATCCAAAGCATGAATCATCACCATCAACCTGTAACCTCCCATTGGAAGTGTGATCAAAATCACTTGTGGAGACCCATGTAAAAATGGGGGGTAACAAGTCGTACTTTTGTCGGACGAGTTTGATTGCTTTGATGTTTCATATAGTTGGGAGTTTCATTTGTCTGGTGGGATTTGGGACGAGAGTGTTGATGTTTTGTAGCTTAAATAGGAACTTATGCATAGGTTAAGTGTCAAACATGCGTGAAGTCATCCAAGTTAATCTTTTTTGTAATTCACTTTAGTAATAAAGTGAAAGTCTTTTAATTAGCTGTTGAGTCTGATAAAGTGAAGTTTAATGCAAAAGTGTTTTTTATGCTAATGTCAACCAAAGACCTCATCGTGATATTAGGGGTTTGGTAGATTAGGTCTTCAAGTAAAGTATAAAGGTAGGTCAAAGTAGAGGGTAAAGACACATTCATTCTTCATGAAGACAGTTTTGTCTGAAGGCCAAGAAAGAGGTCGAGTAAGAGGAATAACAAGGTTGTAGTGAGAAGAACGACTTGCATGGTTTCAAGATTGAAGATACCAGCCTGCGGAAGCGATCCTGTACAGTTGTACAAAATTTCGTACACCCATATGGATGTGTACAGCCATACGGACAAGCCGTATAGGTCATACAGTTGTATGGATAGCTAATGGTAATGGAACTCCCCTTGATCTCATAATGTACAGATCCCCGAAAGGTGATTCTCTAACTTTGTGTTTTGTAGTTGGAAAAATCCTACAAATCCTTTTGGATCTTGAAAGTTAGAGTATCATCTTGAATGTTTGTATAGGTAATGGAACTCCCCTTGATCTCATGATGTACAGATCCACAAAAGGTGATACTCTAACTTGTGTCTTGTAGTTGGCAAATCCTACAAATCCTTTTGGATCTTGAAATTCAATGGTTAGTGTCCACCCAAAGCCGATGTGAATAGGATCTGAACTAGCTAAATGGTATCCTCAAGTTGTGCATACAATGCTTTTGAGTGTCTTTGGATTTGATAGGTAGGCCATCGTTTAGTTGCAAGAAACGCTCAAGTTAAAAATGCATCTTAGGAACGAGCTTCTTAAGAGTAGAGATCTAGGTTATCTATATATATTGTTTATAAATGTAATCTCTCATCACCTTGTTCAACTCTTGTTTAGGAGGCAAGGTGTTGTCAGGTGCATCCAAACATGTAATGTCCTCATTTGATTAGGCATTGAGGACCAAAACCGCTAACCTATGTGATTCCTGTGGGTTCGAGCGGTTACTGACAGTTAGGGAATCATCTAAAGACTGATGCCATCTATAGAAAATCTAGGGCATCATCATGTTATCACCATTAGGTCAAGAAGGGCCACCAGGGCCAAAGGCCACCATCATGCATGCCATCTAAGCATTATTTAATGATGCATGCACTCATTTAAGTCTCCATGCGCAAGCATGCAAGTCAACTGCAAATTAGAAAATAAAGTGACCTAATTAGGTCAAAGATTAGGGTTTTCGCAGTTGAAAGTTATAAAAGGAAGATAAAGTGAAAGGAGACTGACTTTTGATGATTATTATGTTGGAGCTCTTGAATAACAGCACAGCGTGCAGCACAGTAGTTGGGGTTGGAGATTACGTCTTTAGCTAGCAAGGTTTCGGCAGTGAGATATCTGCCCTATTCTCATTCAGGGTAAGCCATACAGGTTCACCATTTGCTCTTCCATTCATTCATAGTTATCCAGTATACTGCAGAGATTGTTGCAGGGGCACGTGTGCAGCCGTAAGGGGTTTTCAGCCAGAAAGCCCTAATCATTCGTTGGGTCTTCAGATCTCAGTTTTACTTCGCAACCCAGTCACCATTCTCATCATCGGCATCTTACTCTAGTACCCGGTGATTATCAGATCTGATCGTGCTCATCCTGAGCAGTTATCAGCCATTTCGGGATCAGGGGGACGTGAGTAGCTGCACCTCTAGAACAATTCGCTAGCCTGCCTAGAGACCTCAGAACTTCTGCATGTGCCAGGAATTCTCTCCGGCACGGGAAGGCTATCAGTCCTGCAAATCAGCAGCTTCATCAAACACCTCCTTCACTGAAAACGTCACCTTTAGCTGATCTGGGGTTCGTGCTGCTGGGGTTTCACCAGAAGCAGAAGATATCAGTTCATCTCCGATTGAGCTCTTGATGCATGCATACTCTCTCAGGAGCAGTCCAGCTAGCTTATCAGTGGTAAGTGTTCATTCTATCCCACAAACCCTAACCCTAATTTTTGTTATAAAATAGGGATTTTTGCATGGCAGTTTGCATGCCTGGTTGTATCAGCGTATTTGCTTAGAATTAGAAAATATTGGGATTTGGGATATTACAGTGGTATCAGAGCTATCTTCTTGGCCAGCGATGGGCTTAAGAAATGAGACATAGATGAATACAGAAGGAGACTGTTTTGTAACCTATAGGAGAAGAAAGAGTAGATACACAAGGGAATTTGAGGATATCCAACTAGAGGATATCAGCTCGGACATGGAACAAATAGGTATACACTCTGATAAGGGAAAAGGAACGGGAGAAGAGGAGGACATGATGGAGTTTCGCAACTTAGTATCTGCATTGCAAGACTTAGCCAAAGGGAAAAAAGATGTACTCAATGCAATCAATAGATTATCTGCGAAACCAGAAATAGGTATCAATAGTACACCTCCCTCACTGGTAGATCGAGGATCTACAAGCAGCAGTGGAAAGGTTGCGTACACTAATATACAGAATACACCGCACATATATAGTAGACCTTCCAAAAGGCCTACCATCCCTCACTTCTTGGCAGATACAGTAGGTGGTCCAGTCATGCAGGTAGAACCTAGCGAACCTTTTGGGGCTTATTTGCAGGGATATAGAGACTTAGGGGATGAGTTTCATGCTGCCATGTCTCTTTTAGATTTCTGCAACATGAAGAGTAGGAATAGACCCAAGAATTTCAACAAGGGATTCAATCACAACTATGAGTTGCAGAAGACCTTGGGCAGGTTGACCATCCCAAACTTTGATGGGACTTGCGGAGGTTCAGCGAGGATATGGGTTCAAAAGTTGGATACCTATTTCCAACTCAATCCCATGACAGAGACAGATGCCATTAAATTGGCTACACTCCACCTGGACAGACACGAGTGGTGGTACCACAGATTGGTGACATTGGGTCACAACACCATACACTCCTACGGTGAGTTCACTCAGAAGCTCATGGAGCGGTTTGACAGGAAGGATCCAGAGATACATTTCAGGAAGTTGGCTCAACTCAAACAGACAGGTAGTGCAGAAGCCTTCATCTCAGAATTCCAGAGGATAGCGGTCATGGTAATAGATGTGTCAGAGAGCAGGTTGACTATGTTATTCACTGAGGCCGTAGCAGAGCCACTACGGGGATGGGTGAAATCCTACAAACCCCTCACTCTGCAGGATGCCATTAGCAGAGCCAGAGATCTACAGGATTCAGTCCCCAAGAACAGGTTCCTGCTCAAAACCAACTTTCCTGTTAGGGACAAGGACAAGAAACCTTTCCAGCAGGATGTTCCCAAGAAAACATGGTTAGACGAGGACACTAGGAAAGACTTGAGGAGGAAGAAACTATGTTTCACTTGTCAAGAACCATGGGTACCAGGACACAGGTGTGCAGGGAAGGTGAAGGCTCACTACATCGAGGAATATTCGGACAGTGATGAGGATGACTATGAGCAGGAAGCCACAGAAGAACTACGGGCAGCTGAGGAAGAATCACACCAGGGTGATACACCAGAGGGAGTCATTGCTACATTATCTGGAGTACCAAGATTCTATACTCTCAGGGTCAGAGGAGTAGTACAGGGTCACAGAGTAGGAGTATTGATTGATGGGGGAGCAACCCACAATTTCTTTGACTCCGCTTGGGTAGCCAAGAGAGGTATTCAGACCGAGAAGTTCGAAGGATTCACTGTAGCAGTAGCCGTGAACTCCAGCATGGAGTGCCACTACTGGATTCCAAAATTGAATGTCACCTTAGGTAACTATTAGATGACAGATTCCTTCTATGTAGTAGATGTATCAGATAGTCATGTAGTATTGGGTGTTCAGTGGCTTTATTCCATAGGGAAATACACTACAGACTACAGGGCAATGGAAATGGAATTCCAGGGGCCAGACGGCAAACGGATAGTTTTGAGGTGCCTGAACACTTATCCCCCAAAACCGGTCTCGTCATAGAGAATGGAGGCAGTCCTCCGACAGGATGATATAGAATGGGCTGTAGAATGTTTGGTCACCTTTAGGAAACCCCCAAAAACCAACACACGACACCCAAGTGACATTCAGGCCTTGCTACAGAAGCATGAAAAGGATTTTTGGGACCTTCCATCAGGTAGACTGCTAGACCGAGGCTTTGAACACATTATTGAGCTAGAGGAGGGGACACAAGCAGTTATCACCACTCCTTACCGGCATCCCAAACGATACAAGGATGAGATCGAGAAAACAATTAAAGAATTACTGGAGCTTGGATATATTCGGCCCAGTTCTAGCTCCTTCACATCCTCAGTAGTATTGGTCAAGAAGAAGGATGGTACACTGCGAATGTGCATCGACTATCGAGCACTCAACAAAAACTCCATTAAGAATAGGTATCCCATCCCTAGAATTGATGAACTCATGGATGAACTTCGGGGAGCCAAATACTTCTCCAAGATTGATCTTTGTGCGGGGTATGATCATATCAAAGTAAGGGACCGAGACATCTCCAAAACAGCTTTTCGCTGTCACTATGGTCACTATGAGTTTTTGGTCATGCCCTTCGGACTTACCAATGCTCCAGCCACTTTCCAGTCATGCATGAACCATACCTTCAGAGTTCAGCTACGTAAGTTTTTGCTAGTATTCTTTGATGACATCCTGATTTACAACAAAACATGGGAAGAGCATCTGAAACACCTGGACGAAGTATTGAGCATTCTAGAAGAATAATTGCTTTACGCGAAGATGTCCAAGTGTGAATTTGGCATGAAGGAAATGCTGTACTTAGGGCACATAATCAATGAGGAAGGAGTATAGGTTGACATGGAGAAAATCTGAGCTATCATAGATTGGCCCGCGCCAAAAACAGTCACAGAATTGAGAGGTTTCTTAGGACTGCACACCTATTACCGATGGTACGTTAAGGGATTCTCCCAATTTGCAGCACCCCTTACAAATCTCACAAAGAAGGGAGCATTCACCTGGACAGACTTAGCACAGAAAACTTTCGAGGAGATGAAAGTTATTATGAGTTCCTGTCCAGTTTTAGCATTACAAGACTTCTCGCAACCCTTTGTAGTAGAATGTGATGCCTCAGGGGAAGTGTTAGGAGTAGTATTGATGCAAAATCATCACCCTATTGCATTTGAGAGCCGTAAATTGAAGAACTACGAGCACCACTACTCTATATATGACAAAGAGATGCTAGCCATCTTACATGCTCTCACGGAATTCAGACAATACCTAGTGGGCAATAAATTCAAAATCAAAACAGATCATAAAAGCCTCAAGTATTTCCTAGAGCAGAAGGAACTGAATGAGCACTAGCAGGAATGGGTCAACAAAGTACAAGCCTACGATTTCGAGATTGAGTATGTAAAAGGTAAGAATAATGTAGTAGCTGATGCATTATCCAGGCGTCCCGCCTCACTATCTCTCAGAAGTATATCCACAGATTGGAGGGCACTTCTCTTAGTAGAATACTCCAAAAATAAATTCGCTTGCGAATTATTGGATGGACAAATTCAGGATGATAGGTACAGGATTGTTGATGACATCATTTATTACAAGAACAGGATATACCTCGTCCCAGAATCCACGTTGAGGAAAAAGATCATTCAGGTAGCACATGACTCTCCATTATCAGGACATCAGGGTTTCTTGAAGACCTACAGACAGATCCGAGAGAGGTTCTCATGGAAGGGACTCAAGGGGGAAGTTATGCAGCACGTACGGGAATGTAGCATCTGTCAACATAACAAGATTGAGAACATCCATCCAGCAGGGTTGCTTCAGCCACTACCAATTCCAGAACAGAATTGGGAAAGTGTCTCTATAGACTTCATTACAGGATTGCCCAAGGTCCAAGGGCGAGATTGTTTATATGTAGTAGTTGACAGACTGACCAAGTTTGCACATTTCTTTTCTATATCATCAAATCACTCTGCAGCTCAAGTAGCTGAGTTATTATTCAAGGAGGTCTTCAAGTTACACGGGTTACCTAAGACCATTGTCAATGATCGGGATAGAAGATTCACAGGTGCCTTATGGCAGGAACTATTCAGATTAGTGGGGACCGAACTGGCTACCAGCACGAGTTATCATCCCCAGAGCGATGGACAAACTGAAATTGTCAACAAGTGGATTGAAGGATATCTGAGGAATTATGTAACAGGGCAGCAGCGAACCTGGATCAAATGGGTACACTTAGGGGAGTATTGCTACAATACTACCTATCACATGTCTATTAGGATGACTCCTTTTAAGGCATTATATGGCTATGAGGCCTTGGACTATGCAGATTTGGCATTTGGAGACAGTAGGGCTCCTAAGGCAAAGGATTGTATACAGGGCAGTCAAGATATTCTTAAAATCTTGAAGGAAAACTTATAGACAACCCAGAATCAGCAGAAGTTATATGCAGACAAACACAGGATTGAGCGGAGCTTTGAGGTAGGGGATTTGGTATACTTAAGGCTCCAACCTTACCGACAGTCTTCACTTAAGAAGAAACGAGCAGAAAAGTTAAAACCTCGCTTCTATGGACCCTACAGAATAATCAGGAAGGTGGGAGAGGTGGCATATGAATTAGAACTACCACAGGAAAGTAAAATTCACAATGTGTTCCATGTGTCCAACCTGAAAAAGACCCTTGGGCAACACATTGCTCCATCAACAGAATTACCTCCTTTAGATGATGAAGGACTACTGATACTGATTCCTGAACAGATCATACAGACTAGAGAAAGGAAACTCAGGAACCGGGTAATTAGGGAATACTTGGTTCAGTGGAAGGAACTACCACCAGAGGATGCCACATGAGAAGGTGAACAAGTATTGCAGCATCCCAGTTTGCAATTGCTTGAGGACAAGCAATCTCAAGTGGGAAGGACTGTAATGTCCTCATCTGATTAGGCATTGAGGACCAAAACAGCTAACCTATGTGATTCCTGTGGGTTCGAGCAGTTACTGACATTTAGGGAATCATCTAAACACTGATGCCATCTATAGAAAATCTAGGGCATCATCATGTTATCACCATTAGGTCAAGAAGGGCCACCAGGGCCAAAGACCACCATCATGCATGCCATCTAAGCATTATTTAATGATGCATGCACTCATTTAAGTCTCCATGCGCATGCATGCAAGTCAACTGCAAATTAGAAAATAAAGTGACCTAATTAGGTCAAAGATTAGGGTTTTCGCAGTTGAAAGTTATAAAAGGAAGATAAAGTGAAAGGAGACTGACTTTTGATGATTATTATTTTGGAGCTCTTGAATAGCAGCACAGCAGTTGGGGTTGGAGACGGCGTCTTCAGCTAGCGGGGTTTCGGCAGTGAGATATCTACCCTAGTCTCATTCAGGGTAAGCCATACAGGTTCACCATTTGATTTTCCATTGATTCATAGTTATCCAGTATACTGCAGAGATTGTTGCAGGGGCACGTGTGCAGCCATAAGGGGTTTTCAGCCAGAAAGCCCTAATCATTCGCTGGGTCTTAAGATCTCAGTTTTACTTTGCAACCCAGGCACCATTCTCATCATCAACATCTTACTCTAGTACTCGGTGATTATCAGATCCGATCGTGCTCATCTTGAGCAATTATCAGCCATTTCCGGATCAGGGGGGCGTGAGCAGCTGCACCTCTAGAACAATTCGCTAGCCTGCCTAGAGACCTTAGGACTTCTGCATATGCCAGGCATTCTCTCCGGCATGGGAAGGCTATTAGTCCTGCAAATCAGCAGCTTCATCGGACACCTCCTTCACTGAAAACGTCACCCTTAGCTTATCTGGGGTTTGTGCTGCTGGGGTTTCATCGGAAGCAGAAGATATCAGTTCATCTCCGATTCAGCTCTTGATGCATGCATACTCTCTCAGGAGCAGTCCAGCCAGCTTATCAGTGGTAAGTGTTCATTCTATCCCACAAACCCTAACCCTAATTTTTGCTATAAAATAGGGATTTTTGCATGGCAGTTTGCATGCCCGGTTGTATCAGCGTATATGCTTAGAATTAAAAAATATTGGGATTTGGGATATTACAAAACAATACCTAAAATGGCAGAGATGTTGATGGATTGGAGGAGAAAATAAGTCACAAAGAACTTGTTACCCCTCATATTGTATGAAGGCCTATTTTTAAAATATTTTTATTACGATACTTGTGATTTTAATCACACCTATTTTGGAAAGAAGACAAATAAGGGGGGTTCTCTACTTAGGGAATTGTTGTAACATCCATTGTAGCTAGGACTACCATGATTGCAGAGCATTTTTGAGCATTTTCTTGAGCCAGTCTTTTGCTATGTTATACATGAGATCAATAGTTGATCAACATTTCGTTGAGGATCACTTGTGCATTTAGTGGACCTAGAGCATACAAATTTTCAGTTTAACGCCATGATTGAGCCTCATGACCCCAGATTTGATGATTGAGTTAGCCATTCTTTATTATTCAGAGCCTATATGATGATAGCTCCCATGGTATATAGCAACAGTGTTCCAGTGCGACTCAGATGTTACAAATCAGATTCAAGTATATGACCCAACTTATATATTGTTTGTGCACTTGGATTATTGTTGTGCTCTTTTATTTATTTTAATAGCTTGACTTGGTTCATGGTGGTTATACATTGGCGATATTCTATCTTTCTCTTATTGTTGGTATACAGTAAGTGATTTAGTTACTTTATTCATGACGTTCTTGTTTATATTCATTGGTCATGCCCTTTTATAGTATGGACTTGGTCATTTCCCATAGAAATTCTGCTTGCTAGTCATGGCATCATCTTATCACTTTGTTCACCCATCCGTTATTCTCTGCTTTTTGCTTTTACCTTGACTTGCATCTTGACTAGTGACATTAAGGATTTCCCCTACCTATACCCCTGTGTTGGATATATTCCATGTTTATCTTGTGTTTTGGTGTTAGTTTGTGTGATTCTCATCATAGAGATTGTCTTCCTCTAGTCCTTGAAAACAAGCAGTCCTAACAAAAATGTCTTTAGACACCAAGGAATCAGAGCTTAAATGATATATCTAAATGGATGCCGAGTCAGCAAAAACAACGTTGCTAAACACAAATGCAAATAAAGTTAAAAGCTATTTAGTTGCCAAGAGACGAGCACTCATCCTTTGTATGATGTGAGGCCATTTTCCTCCACAGGGAAACAGGGTGGTTACTCCATTGCATCTATGGACAGTGGCAGGAAATGGAGGTCATACCGAGGCATTATCTGAGGTTCGCAAGGCTATTCAGGGCACCTGCTCTTGGAGGATGGCTAGTTAATAAAAAATTTAAAGTTTAAATGTTGAATGTTCTAAAGTATGGAAAGCTCACCATGAGTAAATGCAAATAAAGGTTACTTGTCTAAAGTCTAGTTGAAACATTCTCATCATTCCACCCATCTGTGAGACACCACCATTCGCTAGTGTTTATTTATTCACATATGTATAGTGTGGATCCTCTTTATCCTTCATCCGAGATGGTGACGGTGTTGAGATTATCCAGTCATCCTCTAGCCTAACCTTGTTTCTCCCACTCTTACCCATAACTAGCAAAATGGTCAAGTCTAAAAATGAGTATACACTTGAGACTCTTGTTTGGAGTGACTGATTACTTTGATTTGGACTTGTTATTGACGCTTATTACTTATGATCGCTAATTAAAAGACACTTGATACTTTAGTTTTGCTACTAACTTAAAGGAAGCATACTTTATCCCATTCTACTTGCAACATCAATGATTTTCAGTTGGGTCGTTATTTTGATCATTTTTTACCTGGTCAACTCAGTTTGACCAAGTCAACAGCAGGTTCCGAGATGAGTTTGGACGACAGTGTGTGATATTGCTTATTCATGGCCTATTAGTGTTCATTAGATTGCTTCATGTTACAGATGGTGTTTTCTTATGATGGCCTGCATTATTTTTATGATGATCAACATTTACGGGCCATATTTTTATTATTATCTAGGCATGGGTGGACCTTTTGATGTTGTTAGCAGATAAAATGACAGTCCAAGCCATCGACAAACATATGTGGAGAAAGTGACCACTGTCACCTTACTCACGTCTCGTAACTTCTTCAGAAGTCGAAACCTCCTAGGGGAGAGTCCTAATGACAACTTTGCAAAAGACACTTGAACACTATATATATCTTGCAAATGTGTAAAGTTAGTGACTAGTGCCTAATGGAGTCAAGAAGCATGCCAAAATTTCAGGCCTGAGATTGTAGGACGCTCGAGATTTTAGGGAGCAGAATTTTAGGGCCCGAAATTTTAAGGAAACCCAAAAGTGAATAAAAATTACATTTTTTTATTTTTAGGGTTTTTAACATAAAACTGCAGACCTAAAATTATCCTAATCTACCACGTAAAATGCAAATATAAACATATGAAATTGCAATTAAATTGAAGGAAAATTGTATGAGAATAAAGCCAAGGGTTTTAAGGTTTTATCCTAACCCTAGGGCATCAAGGAAGGTGACCAACCTTCCTCTTGAGAGGTCTTTCCAAACTTTGGCAAGCTAGGGCATTCCCCAACAGCCACAAGGGCTCTTTAAAGGAATCCTATCTAGGGAAAAACTTAAAGACCTAAGGCCCAAGCTTCTAAGGACTCCTTCTAGAGGACGTCCTTCACAATATTATGGTGACAAAAGGCTGAAAATGGCTTAGTTTAGACAAAATGCAGCACTAATGGCTACCCTTCAACCATAAACAAAAATCATCCATCGACATTTAACAAAGAGAAATCAAGACAAGAGCATAGATACCTCCTTGTGCATGTGTTAAGCTAACATTTCTAGCATCACCTTATCAAAGAGCAAGAGCCAAAGATAGTTCAAGAGATTGCCATTAAACCAGAAAAAGAAGTCTCCTAAAGAGGTGCACATCACTCCAAGAGCCCTAAGAAGGGTAAAAAAGTAACATAATGTTTTTATCCCATGAGTCTTGTGTTAAAAATTAAGTGAGGAGATCTATTTATATGATCTCACACTCACTTTTTACAAAAATGTTCAAGCGGACATGCCTTTAAAATGTCAACTTAAAATTAAAACAAAATAATAATAAAATATAGCCATAACGTAGGCTCAAGGTAGGCTACCTGGGGTATTTTTCCCCTAGGTGCCAAAATTCGCTCAAATAAGCAATTCACTTCGAACCAAAGGCTGGAGTGAGCTGGAGGGAGGGCGTTATACTCCATCTAACCCCTAGAATGTTGTAAAGTCCCTCAACGCCCTCAAAGCATCAAGAAGGCCTGGCGTGGACGATGGCTTCTTATGAGGAGATAAGGCCAGGGAGAGAAGGTGCCAGCTGTTTGAAGGGCGAGGAGGGTGTCTCAAGTGGCTGTTAAGGGAGACAAATGTCTCGTAGGTGAAGCAGAGGCCACTAGAGCACACAAACAGGATATGGTGCCATGTGACCCAGTGGTCAACCCTTAGGAGCACCAAACACCAGCCCCGAAGTTAAATACCCCAGCAAAGGGTAGTCAACAGTGCCATTAAGGCATAGTAGTCCTAAAGGAGGAACCAAAGGGCCCAACCATGACCACCATTGCTCAATAACACCCCTCCTGGTCGAAAAAATTGTCTCTCTCTCCTTGGGGTACATATGAAGGTGTACTGGGTACAGGTTCAGCATAACATTGGCTCCAACTACGGGATGAGTGCTCTTCTTGGGAGTGCTCGAGATTCTGTGAATCTTCTGGTACCTGTAGACCTACACATGTATCAAATGTCCAAAGGGATTAAAAGCATCTAGGGGCAGACACTTCCGTCCTGACTTGTTCCGAAAATGAGGAAAACTTACTAAGAACAATAAAAACTAACTAGATGATGAAGAGACGTCAAATGCAATGCACATAAATATGCCTAATGCAACTAACCCTACCTATCCTAAACCTGGTAGTCAAAATAGGTTAGGTGAAATCATACCACCAATGTAACCATCTGAGTAAGCAATTCATACCTGATATCTTACCTTTGTCCTTTAATGTAATCCATGATCATACCTCAATGATGATATGTTGAGTATGCACTAGGATCTTCATCTGGATGAGGAAAGGAAACTGGACCTTTTTAAGAACCTGGAAGATTTGAAATTGGTGCCATGAAGAGGCATCGCTTCAACAAGCTTTGTTAATCCATGCTTCTAGCAAACTTATGTATGGCCCCCCTCCATCATACATGTCTTCTAAGAAATTTGTTTGCCTAAAACTTGCCCATAAATCCTGAACTTGGCAGGCTATTCGTAGAGTCAAACCTTGAAATCTTCATATGTGAGCCACAACATGTCTCTGCATTTACTCAAGCATTTCTTTGGGAATACAAGTACATTGCTCGTCTTTTTCACAATCTTGTTAGTAACCCCAATAATCCTTGAAATTTTGAAATTGTCAGCAATATAATTCATACCTTTATGCTTCAAATGAAAAGATAAACAATAAATACTATGAAATTGAGGAATGAAAATCATACCTGTCCACCTACCTGCCTCGGTCTTGTTGAAATGCATCATTAGGGACTTACCTATATAAGATAGAGCGGGTTGAACAACTTCTTCAACGCTTCTTGAGGAGCACAACTAAGAGTGATAGTATGGGCTCATCATAGGCTAAATATTTGCAAAAGAATCCTTTGTGTAACATGTTTTCTTGGTGCTGGACAAATATGACGGAGAAATCATGGAAGAATTACTAAAGATACAGGGTCCCAAATTTTTGAACTTTTCATCATAACGAACCATCTGCATATGGCAACTATTTGCAATGTTTGGCGATGTTTCATCTTCAATTATAGTCAATTATAGTGGAAAAAGGGTTGAGCCATTCTTCATCATTAGCATCATAAGGAGAAGGAGTAATCATATCTAGTTCCACAGGGCCTTCATAAATCATGTCTTCAACATCCTTGCTTGAGGTGATTGAAAGCTCTTCATCCCAAATAGTGTCAAATTTTGGCTCAACCTGAGTAACTTCATCAAACTGTTCTTTGTCGCTGCCACGTTTGGAAACAATGTTGCTCGGTCTCGAAGAATCATAAAAAGGTGGACCCATAAATGTCCAATAACCATTGTCCTCAAAATTTCTGTCATTATGTTCCAAGAGATTTGAGATGTCATAAGGAGTCGCTGTATGTTGGAAGGGAAAGCTCAACCTATCCTTCTGTTCTTTATCTTCTTCAACTAGGACTTTTGGATCTTCATATGTAGGACCACCATGATATTCGTCTGTCTGAGGAGCTTCATATACCGTACTTGATAGATCATTAGCTTCATCAATCTGATTTCCGTTGTAGATCTCTTTACTAAATAAGTTCCTAGCATACTTAACATGAGGTATTCGTCTATATTGTTTCCTAGGGCACGAATGTCTACAGAATAGTTCAATCAATTCTGGAATAGAAGATTTCTTAGCTTTTGGCAACTTCATGAACCAAATGCAGGCCTTTCCTTCTAGGTGAAGAGCGAACAACCACATGTACACACCTTCTTCCAACTCAACTTCCTCTAGGAATAACAACAAAAACTTGGCAACTAGGTCCTGAACATAATCTTCATTTTGATCACTGAAAGGCTTCCATAGTTCATGTGGTAGTCTGTCTGAGTAACCTGGGAACTTTGATAGGTTGAGTAGAGCAAAATATACTTCCATTTCTGTAACAATTGGATTAATAGGATTTTTAAATTCAAATGGAATATCATCTTCGATTTTTTTGCTAAAACCATCTTGTATCTGACTGTTTCCCACTGTTTCTTCCCACATATGATTGACCATGGCCTATCTTTCATGTTCTTCAATATCATAATCCCAATCCATACCAATGCATCAATCAACTGCCTAAGAGAAAAAAAACTTTTGCGAGGGAAACCTTTATACCAATTCCTAACAATCAAGTTGTCTTCTAAGTGAAGAAATAGCAGGAAGAACTTCATTTTGAGATCTTCATGTACAATACTGCTTGCTTGGAGAAATTGCAAGAATGCCCAAACATGTGTTGTTGCACGGTACTTATATTGCTGAAATAATGGAAAAAGTGCTTTCCCATCATCTTGAATGGCATACTTATGTGGAAATCTCAGAATGTATGAGAAATCCAATATATCCATCTTTAATTTGTAATTGGATGCCATATCATCAGGCTTCCTTGTCTTTATAGAGCACTTATTTTATTTTTCTTCAATTGGAGTCGCCAGTAGAGACCTGCCAAGTCAGTTAAACAAATCTCACCAAAGTGCTACCTGAGCTAATGATGACTAAGTTCTTGGTGGAGTCGCTAGATAAGCCTGTAAGGTTAGTCCGCAAATATATGCAATAAATAGAGACTTACCTCAAAACTTACTAATGAATGTTGTTTCGTCAGGGGAGTGGATAACTCTAGATTAATTGCTTCAAAATTTGAAATTTCCTCGGCAACAACGCCAAAATGTTATTGGATGAAAGGGCAGTCCAAGCCACCGGCAAACATATGTGGAGAAAGTGACCACTATCACCTTAGCCACGTCTGTTACCTACTAATTCATACTTAGTTGGTGGTATCAAGCGAGCCGATAAAGACAAACAAACATCATTGTTCATTCTTCAAAGTTCAGAAGTAATTTAGGCTTCTTCTGGGATTTTTTATAAAATTTTTCTTGTATCACATGTTAATACCCCCTTGGGGGAGTTGTAATAAAATGTTCTACCATGGTAAAATATGTAAAAGACTCGGTCTCCTAGACTTATATATCAATCCGACTAGCCCAGAGTGTTTTTTCCCTTGGTGATTATTTGTTGTTGAATAAACGACTAATAAATTCTTAGTTTTTCACTCATACTTCCAAAGTTGGGGTGGCTATCTTGGTATTTAAGCCTAAGGAGGTTATTAGAGTCTATGTGTCAATGTATATAAACATGCTAGGAATTAATATTGAGTCATATGGGCATGTGCTAGGTCTCCCTAGGTTTATTTTTAAGTTTTGGTAAAAATAATTTTTTTTTTCCATAAACTTACGCTATTTTTTAATATTCTATTTGGAAAAACTGGAAATGTAATAAAAGTGTGGTAAGGGATCGGATTTTTCCATGGGGGTGCTCATTTTCTAACTCAGAGGACCCTTTAACCCAAAAACCCACTTTTCCTAAGTTTTAAGTGATAAATTTATCACTTAAGTCAAAAATCTCCAAAAAATCAAAATTATTAATTAAAAAATAGAAATAATTAATAAATGGAGAAAATCCCCAAATTCCTAAATTAGTGGAATCTTGTTGGATTTGATTGAAATCAGTGTTATCGGCTCCCAATACTGAAGGCGAGTTAGACTGATACTAAGGGTGAGTTGTCCCAGTTGATGAGAGAGTCAGAGAGCTCACGCAGTCAATCAGAGTTGCGCCCCTCTCCAGCTCTCACGTGTGGGTGATATGGCGCATGCTCATTGGATGGTGGAGTTTGGTGAGGGAGGTTTCACCTATGTCTCCAGTTCCACCTATCTCTAACTCAGTTCAGGCTCAGTTTGGTCTTAGTTCAACTCCAATCAACTCATAGTCTCTCTTCAGTCATGGATGCGCCCTCTCTGGGCTTCTCTGGCTATAAAATAAAGCCCAACCCTCGAGTTGGATGAAGAGTTGGTGGCTATTGTAATACTGTTATTTTTCATTCATTTGATAAGGAAAAAAGAAGCTTTGGAGGCTATACCGTGTAGTGCTTGTTGTGTGTGGATTCCCAGCGTCATGCTGCAAATGTGGTAACTGCAAATTTTTCTCGGTTCTGTGCTGCTTTGTGTTCTGGCTTTGAAGGTTAAGTTGAATCAGTAAGAGTTTAAATTTGGCAAGTAATATTACTTGCTCCTTTTATTCATATTATGTATGCTCAAGAATCTAAGTTACGTGCTTAAATTAGATTATTTTTGCATGTTATTTCCTTTCTTTCATACATTTATATCCAGATCTCACGACGGTTGTGCAATTTTTTTTTGTGATCTAGTTGCAGGTTCCCCAAACAGATGAGGTGTGGATTAAGATTGACGCCATTCCTTGTCCAATAAGCTCAAGATACTGTCCCTCGACACCCCACAAAAGGGCCTCCCTTCGGCTTGTTTCATTCCAATAATAAACCAACCTTCACTCCTCTTCCTCTTTTCTTTAAAATCAAAATTTCCTTGGTTACTGTGTTTATGCATGAGTTTCTAATTTATCATGTTCAAAATTTTTCATTAGATCTCATCTATAAGCATTCAAAAAGCTAGATCTCATTTTTTCAAAGTTTTCAGAAGCATTTTAGATCGATTTTAGGAAGGTTTTCATTTTTTACAAGTCATATAAAGCAGATCTAAAGCTTGTTAAAATGCATAGTCTTTCCTTCAAATCTAAAAGTTAAATCTCGCAATACAAAGTGCACATTGTATTGGATGCCCAAAAGGCAAGCCAAGATCCCAAGGAAAGATTGCTTTCCTTGGTTATTTTATCGCTCTTTTTTGTAGTTTAACTTAGTAGTTTTTAACCAAATGTTTGTGGGTTGTCCAAAGGCACTTCCAAAATGTTTTTGGGCACTTTTCACTAATATATGCTTGCTTGTTTTTAGCAGGTCCGCCAAAAAAGAGAAGGAAACTCTACCTGAAATTCCACTTTTGGGCCATTCGAAGCTTCCCAGGGGTTCCTTGTACTTCCAGGTTTCTGTTTCTCACTTTTTGTAAGATTTTGGATCCCATATAACAAGGACCAAAGAACACTTCTTATAAAGATTGTAACTGCGATTGATAAAAAGATATCAAGTAGGCTCTTCAGAGCCCACTACCCATCCCCCCAGGGAAGATCCGCGTCTCTGTCTCATTTTTTTATTTTTTTTGTTTTTCTTTAGTGTAGTTCTTTCGTGCATGATAATATACTTCCATAGATCTTGCAAATATGATTATATCATTCCATATTCTATTTATCAAAGCAACACTTATACTTACCCCACGACGACTTCTCGAGTTACCCGAAAGGGGAAAGAGATGCATGGTAGATTTAATTAGAAAACTTTTTCTGTCCTTTTCTATTTTAGTGTATTTCACTTTGCATGCTAAAATTTACCCCTCCTTTCTTTCCTGATTGAGGTTCACTTGAACCAAAAGAGACTCTTGGAGGTTAAGTTTTTTTTTTAACAACACAAGACAATTTGTAAAATCCTTAAAATTTACAGAGGCTCTGTTGTGTATGCTCTGCACCGCTGTGGTTTGACCGAACAACCGACTACATCAATAGCAACGCAGGTGACTAGTCTAATTAGTTTCACACTCTCAATTAACCTCCCTAGGTGAAAATCCAACGCCTCGATTTGATCCGTTGCAGTGAACAAATTCACAAAGGAAGCAGGAACAACTAGGTAGTGACCTCGAGACACAGTCAGGCTACACTCTTGTTGGTGTAGTGTTGGACATGTCTTAGAGACTCCAACCTAGCCCACATATTCCTTGCGTGAAGCCGCATCAGATAAGGGTTTTGGACATACTCCTTGTACCTTCGGGTATATTTGGTGTTCCCTTCCCCCTAATTTAATTCACTTCATCTCCATATTAATCTAAAACTGACCAAGGACACTTGCAACACATTTTTCCAGCAATGCAACAACACTCTTTTATTTTTGGACACCATATTTGGCATTGGTTTACATTGTAAAATCATTTGTTTCTGTGTGCTTTATATATCATGTGTTGATCTATATGATGTTGTGTTTTAAACATATTCAGTTGCAATATCATGTTCAAGTGTTTACTTTCATCAAACTCCTTAATAACTCAATCATCATCACATTAAGCCTTAACAACCTTAGCAACTAATAGGGTCTACCCCCCTTGGCTTCGATTAGGAGTTGGCCTAAACAGAGGAGTCGAGAACAAGGTGATAGCCTTGACTCGAGACTTGCTCTCAAGGACACATCGAGTGGCTTGAAGATTTCTGCCATGTTCCCCCTCAGGTGTGTGAAAGGTGGCAACAATGTCTCCTAACTTGTTCGGAAATTGAAACCTCCTAGAGGAGAGCCCAAATGACAACTCTATAAAAGACACTTAAACATGAAATATACCTTGCAAATGTGTAAAGTTAGTGACCAGTGCCTAATGGAGTCAAGAATTAGGCTGAAATTTCAGGCCCGAGATTTTAGGACGCCCAAGAGTTTAGGGTGCAGATTTTGAGGACCTGGAATTTTAGGGCACAAAATTTTATGGCCCAGAATTTTAGGGAGGCCCAAAAGTGAAAAAAAAATTAAGATTTTGATTTTTAGGAATTTTATCATAAACCTGCAGACCTAAAATTACCCTAATCTACCACGTAAAATGCAAATATAAACATATGAAAGTGTAATTAAATTGAAGGAAAATTATATGAGAATAAAGCCAAGGGTTTTAAGGTTTTACCCTAACACTAGGGCATCATGGAAGGTAACCAGCCTTCCTCTCGAGAGGTCTTTCCAAAGTTTGGCAAGCTAGGGCATTCTCCAACAGCCACAAGGGCTCGTTAAAGGAAGCTTAGCTAGGGAAAAATTCAGAGACCCAAGGCCTAAGCTTCTAAGGACTCCTTCTAGAGGACGTCCTTCACAATACTATGGTGACAGAAGGCTGAAAGTGGCTTAGTTTAGACAAAATGCAGCACTAATGGCTACCATTCAACCATAAACAAGCATCATCCATCGACATTTAGCAAAGAGAAATCAAGACAAGAGCATTGATACCTCCTTGTGCATGTGTTAAGCTAACGATTCTAGCATCACCTTAGCAAAGAGAAAGAACTAAAGATACTTCAAGAGATTTCCATTAAACTAGAAAACAAAGTCTCCTCAATAGGTGCGCATCAGTCAAGAGCCCTAAGAAGGGTACAAAAGTAACATAATGTTTTTATCCTATGAGTCTTGTGTTAAAATGAAGTGAGGAGATCTATTTATATGATCTCACACTCACTTTTTACAAAAATATCCAGGTTGACATGCCTTTAAAATGTCAATTTGCAATTATGAAATGTCAACTTAAAATTAAAACAAAATAATAATAAAATATAGCCATAACGTAGGCTCAAGGTAGGCTACTTGGGGTATTTTTCCCTTAGGTGCCAAAATTTGCTCAAATAAGCGAATCACTCTGAACGAAAGGTTGGAGTGATTTGGAGGGAGGACGTTATACCCCATCTAACCCCTAGAATGTTGTAAAGTCCCTCAACTTCCTCCTCAAAGCATCAAGAAGGCCGGGCATGGAGGATGGCTTCCTCTGAGGAGATACGACCAAGGAGAGAAGGTTCCATCTTTTTGAAGGGCCAGGAGGATGTTCTAAGAGGCTAGAAGGGAGACAAATGTCTCGTAGGTGAAGCAAAGGCCACTAGAGCACGCAAACAGGATATGGAGCCATGTGACCCAGTGGTAAACCCTTAGGAGCCCCAAACACCAACCTCGAGGTTAAAAACCCTAGCAAAGGGCAGTGAACAATGCCATTAAGCCATAGTAGTCCTAAAGGAGGAACCAAAGGGCCCAACCATGACCACCATTGCTCGATAACATCCCTCATGGTCGAAAAGACTGGCTCTCTCTCCTTGGAGTACATCTGAAGGTGCGTTGGGTACAGGTGCAACATAATAGATGTATTTCTTGATGGACACATGGAGTATGAGTACTCATTCCTAGTTGATTTGGACATCCTAAGTCAATTGGTAGACTCAACCTTTAGTTCTAGGAACAAGTATTGAGTATTATGGTCAGTTCATCATCCAGCTATTGTATGCCAAATAAAAATGGCATTTTATTCACTTACAAAGTTAGATTTTATTCTCCTAAGGTGCTATCAGAGTGTTTCCCGCCGATGTGCACACCGTCAGTAGAAACCTTTCGAAAGTTGTTTCCCAAGTGGGAAAGGTGTGGCCTTGGGGGCAAGCAAAGAGTCAAGTGATGTCACCTGATCTCGACTCCTTCGTTTAGGAAAACCCCTAACGAAGCCATGGGGGGTAGACCCTACAAAGAGTTTCTAAGGCTCTTGTGTTTTAAAATGTTTTTTTGGTGTATGATGAGGATGGGTGTTTTTTAGGAGTTTTTAAAAGAGATTTACAATAAATGACTCAAGTACTTGCAAGATAATTAAAGATGCACAACCACTTGATAATGACAATTTCAAAGTAAAGCATCCATAGTATGATACAAAAATGGATAAACAAGTGCTCCAGATAGATAATAAGCAAATAAATAATTGATAAGACCAGTGCCAAATGGAGTGCTTGGGATGCTTGATACAAGTCTGAGGTGTGCTTGAGAGCGTTTTCAAGTGTTCTTGGTAAATTTTATTGTAAATTTTTAGGGGTGAAGTTGATTATTTAAAGGGAAGGGAATCTCCAAGATATACCTCTCGGTACTGGAGATATGTCCGGATAATAGTCTAAGTGGTTTGGTATAAGAACATGTGGGCTGTTCGGAGTCTCTAAAGCGGTGTTCAACACTACACCAACAAGTATGTTGCCTCATTGTGCTTTCAAGGTCTCGGTACAGTGGTTCCCCCGTTCCCAGGCATAATTTGCCCACTTTTGATTATTAGCGATCAACGCCGTATTTTCGTTGGTTTTATTGGTAGAGTGTTTTATTTATGGTCGAAGTGGATTAAAATGTGAAGATTAAAGAATCTACAACTACTTCTGGGTATCCCACAAGTGGGTAGAGCATACACAGTGTAGTAAATGTAAATTCCAATTTTAAAAGTTGTGAACAAGAACCATCGAAAAACTCTCCGATAGAGAGCACTCTTGATTTGCCTTATGGCAAGATTCAAGAGATTTATGGAAAATCTAAAAAATGCTAAAATAGGTGAGTTGAAAATTAAACCACAAACTCTCCGACAGAGAGCACTCTTGATCCACCTTTCGGTGAGATTCAAAAAAATTTATGTTCTTTTTATTTAGCAATTTATATGAAAACAGGAAATCTAATCTAAGGCAAAAAGAAAAAACCTCTCCGATCGAGAGTGCTCTTGATCCACTTGCCAGTGAGATTCAAGACACTTTGGGTTCTTTTTAACAATTTATATGAGTTAAAAATGCTTAAAAAGTGAAGCAAAACTACACTAGCGAACTGAGATCTAGCAAACTTTTTCAAATGACTAAAACTAACTCTTCCTATTCTACTCTAAGAATTTGTTGTGCGGATATAAAGCAAAGTTAAATGTGAAAATGGACAATGGACGATATAGGCTTCCCCCAAATGGAGGAAGTGGGGTGTGGGAGCCTTTATCCCACTTGCTCTTTATTAATTATTACAATGCTTTGATGTTTTTGTCTTTTCTTGAAAGCACAATATGAGATGGGGGGATGAAAGAAGAGGAAGTGCTTTTCAAGAAGTTTGTCTTTTTACTCTTTGTTCACTTCTAGCTTTTGGGCTTTCTTGATTCTAGTTGAAGCTTCTTGTATTCCCGAAAATAAGAGCTTTGAACACTAACTTGTCAAGAGTTAGTAAAAAATAAAAAATAAAAGAACAAACAAAGATCTAAAACTAAGCTCTAAAAAGAAACAAAGTATGAACTAGCTAAGTATTTAAAATAAGAACTAGAAGTAAAATAGAAGATGAAAGAGAAGAAATAAAACAAAGGAAGAAGCTATGAAGCGAGAGGAGGAGGAAAGAAGGCTACAAAGAAGAGGGCGAAAGCAAGCTTAAGAGGATGGCTAGCAAACAAAGGTGAGGGCAGCAGCAACAAAAGTAAGGGGCAGCCAAACAAAAATGGAAGTATGGGGTAGAAAAAGAAGAAGAAGAAGCAGTGAAAAGAAGGCAGCCAACAAGAGGGAAGCAAGCAACAAAAAGAGGAAGAAGGAGCAACAAAAAGAGGAAGGAGCAGCGGAAAAGAGGAAGAAGGCAGCCAACGAGAGGGAAGCAAGCAGCAAAAAGAGGAAGGAGCAGCGAAAAGACAAGAGATAAGCTCAAGAAGCTGTTGTTCACCGATTGCACACCAGCAGCAGAAATCTAATGAAAGTTGTCTCCTCACTTAGGAAAGTGGGAGAGGTGTGACCTTGGGGGCAAGCACAGAGCTAGGTACTGTCACCTACTCTTAGCTCCTCCGTTTAGGCTAACTCTTAACGAAGCCAAGGGGGGTAGTCCCTAACAAAGAGTTTTCTAAGGCTCAATGTGGTTAAAGTGTTTTACTTAGTTGCGGATGCGGATGGGTGTTACTTAGGAGTTTGTTATGATTAGAAGTGTTTGTTTATTATGAGAATGACAATTAATCAAAAGCAATCCACGTTGCTAACAAGAGATTACAAGGATAAGCAAAGATTCCGGACTTTCAACTAGACATTCAGAGATAGTAATTTAAAATGCACCACAGACAGTTGATCAAGATAGATAATTATTCAAATTTAACCAAGGACCAATGCCTTATGGAGTCAACAAAATGTGTAAATAAAATGATAAGTCTAGGAATCAAGCTGATGAGTATTAGATTGTGCGAATGCTCTTGGTAAGTTTTAAAGATTTTACGTGCTCTTAATTAAAGTGTCTGGAAATCCTAACCGGAAATACCTTCAGTGGCTCCGTTCGAAGACATGACAGACCTGTCTGGAATCACAGCTAGGTGTTCAATAACTTAACCAACTGTGTCCAGATTGGGTTGCCCGGTGCCCACACTTGGAATTTTCCCACTACCTGAGTATTTAATCGAGACAACGCTGGTGCATTGGTTACGAGGTAAAAGTTTTAATTAAGTTACTCTTGCACGAACTTAACAAGTTCGTTCACCGTTCTGAGTACGATCCCAACCCAAAAGTTGGCAGAGCATACTAGGTGAAGGATGATCAATGAAGTTAATTAATTATGGGAAAGTGAGTTGCAAAATTTTATTAAGTCAATTGATTAAACTCTCTGACAGAGAGCGCTCTTGACCTTGTCTTATGACAGAGGTTCAAGAGTCTTGTCTAATCTGCCTAATGCAAGGATTATGCAAGACTAATGATGCTCTCTGATAGAGAGTGCTCTTAACTTGTGTTTTTGCAAGTTCAAGAGTCTTACTTATTGATTAATTGAATTAGAAAACAACATGAACATAAAACAAAGATGGTTTATTAAACTCTCCGACAGAGAGCACTCTTGATCCACCTTATGGTGAGATTCAAGAGATTTTGGTTTCTTTTAAGATTGACAATTATAGAGAAAGATACCACAATGTAATTAATAAAGTCTAATCTAGCAATTAGTAGCTATAATTAATGAACAACTAGCAATTAGTGGAAATGAAAACTAAGTCTAATCAAAAGAACTAAGCTAAGTGCTTAAAGTTAAAACTACACTAAGAAAACATGAAAAGGAACACAAGACACACTTCTCCCAAATAGGGGAAGTAGAAAAGATGAGAGACTTGCTCCCACTTAGCCCTTTTTATTAATTTTTTACAATGATCATTATGCTCAGCTTCTTCTTGAAATGAACAGATGGTGAAAAAGGGAGGAAAGATGAGGGAGGTGTTTTAGTCTTTTGCTCTTGCTTGCTCCCTTGTTTGTTTGTAGCCTTTGGGCTCTCCGTCACCTGCATGAAACTAAGAGCTCTAAACATAAACTTGTTATGATGTTAGTTTATAAAAAATAAATTGAAACTAGATCTACAAACTAGATGACATAAATTTACTCAAACTTTATCCAAAAGGAAGAAGAAAAGATGAGTGAATAAGGTAAGGAAAGAGAAGTGGAAGAGGGATGAAGAGAGGACAAAAAGAAGGTCAAAGAAGGCTGGAAACAAAGGGAGAAAGAGGGCTGCAAATTGAAGAAAGAAAGCTGCAAAAAATGATGAAGAAGGTTGAAAGTAAGACCCAAAAGATGGCCACAAAAGATGACTAAAAGGGGCTGCAAAAAGGTGAAGAAAGATGACAAAAGAGAGCTGTCCAAAAGGTGAAAAAAAGAGAAAAAGTGGACAACGAAAGATAGGAAGAAATGGCTGCAATAAAAAGACCAAAAAGGCTGCAAATTACAAACAAGGCAGCCAACCGGGGCAAAGGCTTGGTGAATGAATGTTCACTTTAGCCCAAACTGTGCACTAACCCAAGAATATGAAGATTTTATGAATTTTAAAAGATGAATAATGATGAAAGCAAACACTCAAACCTGTGGTACTTTGATGGCGTTTGGATTCGTTGAAGCTTGAAAATCCGGAAGTTGCCTTGGCTTCAAGAAGAGAGGATGCACCTGAGCTCAAACTCCTACTCGATTTGATGAGATAATCTGCACAATTTCAACTCAACACTTGCAAAAGATGGATTAGATCATGTATGTTTTATCAATAAAAATATAAAAGAGCATATCATATAACTGAATAATCAATACTACTTTTAATTCATAAGAACAAAACCATAAAAGATTAAGTTGGAACGTCAAATAATCAATCTTACGTGCTTATAGAAGCCTTCTAAAGCATGAACTATTATCCAACCTAAGCAAGAAAAGAAAGAAATTGAAACATTTCACCTCATTCGCCAAGTATTCATCCACATTAACAAACCATGTATGTCTCCAAAGCCTCAAAATTTTATTCCACGGTTGCAAAAGCAACAAGCATTACAGAGTTTGGACAGAGTTTCTCTACACAAAAAAACCATCCGAATAGAGCTAAACGAGTCTCTATTTATGCAATGAGAGAGTGCTAAAACCCTAAAAACAAATCACATAACCTGACCGGCTTGGTCACATAACCTAAGATCCAAAACCTAAAGATAAGAGCTGGGAGTGAGGGGAGGCCTCCACCTAGGCAAGGCGCCCCCACTCCAACCCTAACACTGCAAACCGGACCAAAATGGAGCCCACAAGTGTGGAAGGCACCCCTGTTGGAGAGAGGAGGCGTGAGCTTGAGGAGAGGCGTCTGGATGTAGGTAGAACCACATCTAGGTATGGAGGCAACCACAGCTAGGTTTGGAGAGGCCACTGCAGGTGTAAATTTTAGTCTTTACCTCGATCAAATCATCATACCAATGAATGCTCTCCATCTCATCAAATTTGGGAGTTTAGCTGGAGATGACACATCTGCTAACTGAATATAAATTAATTGCTCACTGAATGCTGACTGAAGCTGAGTTATGATAAATCCAATCATCATAAATGCCCGATGAGATGTCATTTAGCCTTTTATTTCGCTGAATTTGGATTAATTTGGAGAGTTTTAATTTTCCCCAAAATAATCATTTTTTAATAAAAACTCCATTTTTTCCCAAAAAATGACTTTTTTGAGAAAAAGTGCATTATGTGTCCGATTGATGATCTGAAAGTTGGATCTGACTGGTTGGCTGGTCAAGAATGATTTTTGGCTTAAGGTTAGAGCCTTCAATCACTGAATTCAGGGTCCGGATGATCGACTTATTACAAACGAGATTTTTCCATTTAATTTATGGAAAAATTAATTAAAAAATTTAGGGAAAATTAAAAAAAATTTAAAAAAAAATTCTAAATTTTTTTTTCGCCGTTCGAAAAAGATTTTTATGAAAAAAAATTAAAGGTCCTAATGACTTATGACAAGACCATGCTCTTCTCAAATAATGCCTAGTAGGTTTATAACACTCAGTTGGGCTCTAATAACCCTCTAAGGCCCAGAATTCAACATCGGGCATTCCAGCTTTGAAGGAAGTGGGAGAAAACCTCGTCAATTATACTCGGCTATAGGCAAAACATAGTTGTCAAGGGAAAAAAACTCCCTGGAATACCTTATTTGAGATTCTACATCTCAGGAGACCGAACCACTCAAAAATACCCTACTAGCACATTTTATTACAAACCCCGCGGGGCCATGGTCAAAATTATTCAAACAAAAAACTGGCTAGCCAATATTGGCTAGACATGAAGACGGATCAACTGATACACTGGAATCAGACATTGAACATGTCTGTCAACCGATGGCTCCTCAGGTAACCCAACTATAGTACAAAAAGTTGGTAACAGAAGCAAAGGCGAGAGCACAAGGTTTGGAGAAAAATGGGAAACATGAGATCCAAACCTTAGCTAACCAATTTAATAATTGAAATACGATTTCAAAGGTGAATAAGAGAGGTAGAACCACTTAGATCTTGAATCTTTGAAGCAACCTTAGATCTCATTCAGGAAACAGTTGTTGAATTTTTATACTTGGCTCCAAGAAAAGGAGATGCAAACTAGCTCAACCTTTTATTCGGTAGAATGAAGTGATCTACACACAAAGAACTCATACAGTTGCCAAAAAGGGTATTAGATCATGTACCATTTACTAATTGAAATCAAAAGCAGCATGAAGTACAACTAAATAAGACAATGCTCTTTTAGATCTCTAAGAGTAAATCAGTAAATAGATAACTTGAAACTACAAATATCTATTCTTATGTGCTTATAAAAGCCTTCTAAAGCATTGATTAATAACCACAAATTAACAAGGCAAGAGAAAAATTTAAATTATATCACCTCATCCATCAAGCATATGCATCCAAGAACCACACCACATGAGCCTCCAAAGCCTTTCTTTATTCAAATAATTGCATGAAAGCAACAAACACTACAATATGTTTCAGCAGAGGTTCTCTGTAAAAATCATCCACCCTAAAATGGTAGAAGAGACCTCTTATTTATACACAAATGGGAGAGAGCTAAGAAGCCCTAGCGAATTTCCTGAAGGAGTGGCCAAGAGGGCGCATTCACCAATTAACTAGAGCTTAACTGCTTTGATCTGAAGAGAAACTGGACTCTGAAAGATGTGATTGGGGTGAGGTGGCCTCCACCTAGGCAAGGCTCCCACCCTATCGCATCGTTTTCATGACCCAACCAATAAACACATGCCAACAAGCAAATTCGCACAAGCTAGCTAAGGAAGGCGGAAATCCCAAGGCTCAGTCATCTGCAGCGTTCCGATCTTGATTCAGATCAAGTGGGTGGTGATTCGAATCTTCCCAGATGCTCTTTGCCATGTCATTTAGCTCTTTACTTTATTCCATTTGGATTATTTTGGAGAGTTTTTTATTTATCTCCATTTAATATTTCTCTGATTATTTTAATTAAATATTCCTCTTTTATTAATTTTGAGAAAATATCTAATTAACTGCAAAATAATCATCAGAAACTTAGGATAAGTGGGTCTAGGGGTTAAATGGGTGTCTCGGCTTAGAAAACGAGCCCCCATTTGTCAAAATCCACCCCCAAATCACTTAATTATTACATTTAAAATTTTTTCAATTAAACCATAGGAAAAATGGCTTAATTAATTGAAAATTTTAATTATTTAAAAAAAATAAAAATAAAAACTCAAGGATGTCTGATAATTTTTTTTTCGGACAATGTTTTATCACACCTAGGGACCTAGGAAATGACCATAGGACATACCAATATTGTTTAGTAGGTTCATATTTTATAGTTGGACTCTAATAACCCCCCAAGGCCTAACCGCCAAATTCAGGCATTCTAGCTTTGAAGGTTGCAGTAGAAAAACTCATCGATTATTACTCGGCTAAAGGCAAAGAATAATCGATAAGGGAAAAAACTCCTTAGAATATCTTACTTGACTGTCAAGTCTTAGGGAACTGAGCCACTCAAAAGTCTGAAAAGACTCGGTCTCCTAGACTTATATATCAATCCGACTAGACTTGACAGTCAAGTCTTAGGGAACTGAGCATTCTCATTTGGTGACTTTGTTGGTATGAAGACACATGAGTGTAATACTTCAAATTTCATATTAGCATTCTGCTTTGAATGTTGAAGAAGTATGGAAAATTCATGGAAGAAGAAATGGTTCGATATAGAATATTTTTCTCCATTAGATTTCTTGGTTATTTTGAGATATTGAAATGGATTCCCTCCTCCAAGATAGTTTGATGGTGCTCCAAAATTCTATGGATATCCTTGTTTAGCTGCACATGTTGTATCTTTTATTGAGCTTATCTCTACTCTCAATGTTATACATGAGGATATCATGATGAGGATGTTTGTACTCATTTTGAAAGCACATGCATTGGAATGGTTTCATGATTATGGTCTATAAGAGGTTTCTTCACTTGTAGGTTTGATCAAAGCTTTTTTGAATGTTTGGATCCTACTTATGGAGAATGATGTGTTGAGGTTTGCACAAAAGGTGCTATGTTGGATGCGAAGAACAAGGAGATACAAGATCTCAAAACTCTTTTTCTCATAGACCCTTTGGAAGACATGATTGCTAGAATCTGTGAAAGGTCACAACTTTTTTGCTCATAGACCCTTTGGAAGAGATGATTGCTAGAATCTGTGAAAGGTTTGAAATGATCAAAGCATTGAATGCTTTGCTTGACTCTATGGAAAGTGAATATGGTGTGTTTGAGGATGAATCTTATGAAAACGAGCAACCCTCTTTTTCATCCCAAGAACAACTTATGGATGAGATTTCAGATCTAGAAGAAGTTCAAGAAGATGATGCTATTGAAGACCTTATTTCAGCTCCTCGAGAAGCTTCATTGAAGATACTCTGTTTCTTGGACAAGCTTTCTATGGGTTGGTCCATCACATTTTCCTTTGAATTAACAAGTTTCTCCTCCTTAGGTTCCTTTAAGGTTTTCATGAAAATATCTCTTTGACTAGGAATTTTAAGGATCTCAATTACTGGGATAGAAATTTTAGCACTTGACAACCAATTACCCAAATCAATGTTTAGATCTAGAGGGGGAGGAGTCTTTACCTTTGGCATATGTTGATTTGATTTGGTTGGGATCACATTTTTCTTCCTCTGATAAACAACCCCTTTGAACCTCTCCATAATCTGTTCAGGTGTAGGTTTTTCACCAAAGATCTTTGTTGCATTATCCTTCTTTTGACTGTAATCCCTTGCTTGCTTCCATTTTTTTCTTGAAATAGGATGAAGATTCCTACATTGATTATGTAGTTGTGACATCTAGGATAACCCACAAAGTTATTCATTTCCATTTGTTCTTGTTCAATAATGTAGCGAAATTTTGGACAAGTGGATTCGTCGTAAAATTCATCACAAGGATGACAATAGGGAGGAACCTCATCAATCACCACATTGTTATCACCAAACTTGTAGTTGCTTCTATGAGGTGGATCTAGGATGGACGGTAGAGGGATGGGAAACTAAAGAGGTGGAACCAAGATAGCCTTGACTCCCAAATGGATGGTTGTCACGCCAATCGAGGCAATCTTCACTTGATGTTGTCTTAGCCCAAGACAACAATGGGGGAGACCTAGATCTACTCCCAACAGGAGAGATCAAACCAAAACACTAGATCAAATCAAATGGAGTTGAAGTACGTAAGGTGTTAGGTGAAGTAAACCCTAGATCTATGGATGAAGTCACAAGGTGAATTAGGGCTTGGATCAAGGGTTTATGAGATATGAAATTTGATCCAAGTTTAAAATATAAGTGACTTATGAGCCTACTACTAGATCCAAAATCAAGGTACTAGCAAAAGATGACAATATCCACTGCCTTGGGAAACATGACCAATGCAGGGAGGGTAAGAACAGGATTGGGGCTATCTAGTACCATGGGATAGGCTCGAACGAAGGTATAACAGTATCAAAGTACCCGAGCCTCAAGGACAAGATCAAATCGCAAGATAAAATGGCCAAATGAAGGGTAGCGCTAGGGTTTAGAGAGCAATGCCTTGGGATTTGGGTCCAATGGAGTCACCTAAGCAAAATGTCTAAGAAGACCCACTTAGGGTTTGACCCGATCTACAAAACCCAGAAATGGTTTTCCAAAATATCAAGCGGTTTGATCTATAATATTTTTTGATTTTTTATATTTAGGGTTTTGTTATCACATATATAGTGGCCTGGCTACCATATTCTATTTTTCAGATATAGTACATTTTTTCAGCCAAATCTCTTACATATGAGATGCTGAGATAAGTAGTTTTGACGGATCATTATTTTGTTAGTGGACTATAGTACTCTCTCATGTCAGGACTGAGTTTCAGGACACTCAAATTTGAGGACTGATGTAGCCATTTAGTCATTTTGGAGAGCAGTTAGTGATGCCCAGATTTGTATCAGTATTTTTCCTTGGATAGATGATGGTTCAGATGGATTATTTGCATGGTTATGACTCAACATTTATCATATTGTGTTATGGTTGTCATTGCTCTTATACTCATCTTTGTGACATATACTAGCATTTAATGTCATGATCTGGCGGTAATAAATATATGGACTTGGATGTATTTGTATTATGTATTGATGTCCCTACTTAGACTTGGAAATTCCTGATCTATACTCATTGGTTTTACCCTCCCTAGGGAGAATAGAGGTAGTCATTCCCACCATACTCTGGCTTGTTAGTGTTGGCTTCATTGTTCATTGTCTCCACCCATCCATTTCCTTCCAGTTTTGTTTTAACCCGACTTACTACTTGACTTGTGGCATGGAGGACCTTTCCTTGCTAGAACCTTTGTTGGACAAACCTCCTTGTTTATATTGTGTCTCGGCTCTGAGTTGGTGACAAAACTTGCCTTTGGTAAGTTGGATTGTATGCCTAAATCATTCTGGTCAGTTGTCCCGATGTTTGGCACTGTGCAGAACTCCCCCTGGTCACTTGAGATGTTGTTGGCTAAAACTGAAAGTTCATGTACTGCTTGTATTGGAGATATTTATATATTCGCCCATGGAAATTGTAAACTCTAGAATGTGTTTCTTAACATATGTGAGTAAAGGGAAAGAGCAATGAAATGCTAAAATACCCCACGAAGGGTATAAGAAAAGGTCCCAAAAGCAATGGTTAAATATATGTTATATCTGAATATTGTTGACCTTATAAATTTGAATTTGTCCTTGATGAAAGCTGCAATTAGCTGTGCTTTTAAGCGCTGGTGAAGTCCCAAAATGTCATATAGGCCAAAAAGGCCATGGTAATAAAATTGATGATCCTAATGAACCTAGATCAAACTTGACGTAGACATGATGCCTAAGTTGAATAAGCACTCTCTGAACAACTCAACCATTTGTGAGGCACTGCCATTCCCTGTGTTGTTGTTTGTTCGGCATATGGTTATAGTGAGTACTCCCTTTCCATATCTGAAGTGTCACAATGTTGAATTGGTAGTCATCCTTTGTCCTAACCCTGTAAATTTTAGCCTTCACCCTTCACTAGCAAATTGACTACACCTATGAAGTGAGTATAGTCCTGAAAGTCTGGTCTGAGTAATAATAAATAAAAACCCTATATATGTATTTGGTTTATGTACCACCAGTGAAGTGAATGCTACTTGTTATGAGTGTTACTTAAATGATTTGTAGAGCATGTCTTAGTCTTGTAACACTTGCAGCAGATGGATGACAGTCTGAGTTATATTATTGGTATCTGGTCATTTACAGGTGATTATATTGTCTATTGGATATTGTTGATGATCAGGCAGAGACCTCGAAAGGGTATGAGTATACACTCTAGATGAATTTGGACTCCCCGAGTCTAGTGAGATAGCTTATTTTCAGTTCCGGGCACTTGCAGAGATGGTCAGGCTCATTTTACCCTTCTGATGCAGTTTCGCTTCACAGGATGTGTGTCTGAACAGGGAGATGTTTTTATTGGATCTCCTAGGGCGTTGTATGGGGCATAGGGGGTGCAACTACTTGATTGTACCATAGTACCCCCATCGCAGAGAGCCTAGTGGGCTCAGTTGGACAACGTAGGCACCCTAGGAGGCTGATTTGGCAGGTTCACATTTCCCAAGGCATATTTAAAAATGATTAAATGGCTATTGAAGAAATCGATTTGGGCTACTGAGGCAAGGAAATGACATGGGATGAGTCATGATGATGAGTGTGATGTCCTCTGCACCTTCTCCAGCAGTTGTAGCACTTGAATGGGCCTACACCTATTTTTTGGGCATTTTTATATTATTTTCTGGAGCTTTTGGGAGGCTCACGATTTTCTCAAGGAGGCACAAAGTCAAAAAATTAAAATATTATATTGTTTTATTGTGCCATGGGGACACCCAGAGGGAGTTAGTTAACACTCCATGGACCCACCATGTGCTTCATTTATTTCTTATTGAGTGGGGTACCCTCTTTTTGGGTGATCTAGTCCACTTTGGTACTATATGGTTATATTGATCCATGTATTGTATGTTGAGCTCATTTCAACCATTGATTAGAACATTTAAATCTTTTAATCTTAGCCACTTGTTTTGAAAGTGGTTAGGATTTTGGTTCTCTCATTCCTATTTAAAGGAGAGAGCTTTTCATTTGTAAGGGGTCTTTGGCTCTTGGATCTGAATAATAGAAAAACTTTCTTGTGGATATTTTTTGGATCTCCTTTGCATTTGGTGTTCTTAGATGGTGATTGGAAAGTCTTTGCTTCCTAGCATTCGGGAAATTTGTGTGAGCTCTAATTTTTTTTCGGGATCATTGTTTTGTCTACAGGAGGTGACTTCATCTTGGGTGTTTTTGCAAGGGATCCTCAACTTGCTTGGATTGGCTTCGTCTTTTATCAGGGGGTTTTCATTAGGTTCATTGTGATCTATGATTACATCTTCTTACTTTATGTAGATCGTGCTTTTCTTTTGTGATACAACAAATCTGATATTGTTGACGTTTGCTTGTGCAGGAGAGAGGGCGCATTGGTCACTTGGAGTAAAACGTTGGGCTTAGAAATCACACAGGTCTTCTCAAATTGATCGAGATAGCAGGGATCATCACCTTCAAGGAATCTACAAGGATTTCTAGGTAAAATTTGCAGGTTAGTTCCTTTCTTTCGGATCTCAACCCATTTACACATGCTTTTCTTCATTTTACTGAAAATTCCATAAATAATAAAAAACCAAAAATACTAAAAAATAAACTGCTCAATCTCTGGACAAACCACTGCTGGGTTTTGTAGATCAGGCCTCCCTCTCACCAATTCACCCCTAACGCTAAGCTAATTCTTCCTGGTTTGCCCTAGATCTGAGAAACAGTCCTCTCAAACCCTAGCGCTCTTCATGAATTTCTGACTTTTTTCGGGATTTGATTTTTGTGGCAAAATTCCTTCTCGAATATGTAGATCGGGTCCTACTCTCTTCAAATCACCTTCAACGCTGAGCTAGATGCTGACAAGTGGCCCTAGATCTGAGAAACTGTCTTCCAGGACCCTAGTGCTCCTCATCATTTTTGTGACTTTTTCCCAGATCTGATTTTTTCGGCATTTTTCAGACTTGGCTTTGTAGGTCAGGTCATCCTCATTCCTTTTCTCCCCCAACGCTAAGCAAGTGGTCTCCAGATTGTCCTAGATCTAAGAAATTGACTTTTCAAACCCGAGTGCTAGCCTACCTTGCTGTTGGTTTTCCCCCCCGTAGACTGATTTTTTCGGCCAAACACTTTTCTGGGTCTGTAGATTGAGGTATTTCCTAGGTGGGTCTCCTCCAACGCTAGGCAGATAGTGACTCCATTGCCCTAGATTTGACAGGCATTGATCTCCAACTCTAGCACTACCCCCTCTTTGGCCTCCTTTCCTTGTAATTTGACTTTTCCTTGGTGACTCAGGTGCTTTGACATTGTCATATCTCTCATTGAGTCTATCCATTGATACTAGATAGCCCCAATCCTGTCCTTGCCCTCCCTGCATTGGTCGCGTTTCCCAAGGCAATGGATATCCTCACTTGTTGCTAGTACCTCAACCCCAGATCTAGTACTTACTTCATAAGTCACCTGTGTCCCACTTTGGATCAAGCCTTACACTTCTTAAACCCTCATCCAAAGCCTTGGTTCACCTAGTGACATCATCCATAGATCTAGGGTTTCCATTTCCTTACACCTTACGTACCTCAAAGTCCATTTGATCTGATCTGGTGTCTAGGTTTGATCTCTTCTGTTGGGGGTAGATCTGGGTCTCCCCCTTTGTTGTCTTGGGCTAAGACACATAAAGTGAAGGCTGCCTTGATTGGCGTTAAGAACTATCAATTTGAGAGTCTAGGTAGTCTTGGTTCCACCTCCTTAGTTGCTTGTCCCTCTACCATCCATCCTGGATCTACCTCACATAGGCAACTACAAGGTTGGCAATAACAGGTTTTAACATGAAAATGAAGATGCCAATGGATTGAGATCAAGAAAAAGAAAAATAACCTATGGATCTTACCTGGATAACCTTGTAGATACCTTGATGATGATGATCTATGCCATCCCGATCAATTTGAGAAGATTTGGTGGAAGCCTATATGTAAAACGATTTTCCCAAGGAAGCCAATATGCCCTCTCTCCTCCACAACAAACGTCAACCATATCATATTTGATGCATCAAGAGAAAAGAACAAATGCTACAGAAAAATAGCAAGATGAAATAATATATCACAATGATACTAATGAAAACCCCTGATATAAACGATGCCAAACAAGCGGGTTGAGGAAGCCCTTCAAAAACGCCCAAGTGCAATTTTTTCAAAAAAATATAGATCTCACCACAAATACTCAAATGCTACGAAACAATAGATTTTCCAATCACCATTGAAGAACACCAGATGCAAAGGAGATCCAAGAATTTCCACAAGAATAGTTTTTCTATTATCTAGATCCAAGAGCCAAAGACCCTTTTACAATGAGAAGCTCTCTCCTTTAAATAGGAATGAGAGATACCAAAATCATAACCACTTTTCAAATGGGTGGCTAAGATTAAAAGATAAAAATGTTCTAATCAACGGTTGAGATGAGCTCAACATAAAGAACATGGTTCAATACAATAATATAATATATCAATGGACCAAATCACCCCGGGGGAGGGGATCCCACTCAATAAAAAATAAATAAAGCTCATTGTGGGTTCACTAACTCCCCTAGTGTGTCCCCATGGCACAATAAAAATAAATATAATTTTTAAATGCAAAATAGTGCCTGTTTGAAGAAATCGTGAGCCTCCAAAAGCTCCAAAAATTAATAAAATATGCCGGAGAGATGGATGTGGGTCCATCCAAGTGCTGAAACTGCTGGAGGAGTGGAAGGCATCACACTCATCATCAAAACTCATCCCATGCCATTTCCTTGCCTCAGCAACCCAAATTGAATTCGTAAGTAGCCATTTTTATTATTTTAAATCTGCCTAGGGAAACGTGATATGGCCAAAATTGCCTCCTAGAGTGCCAGCATTGTCAAACTGAGCCCACCAGGCTCTCTAGGAGGGGGGTAATATGGTACAAACAAGTGGCTGGACCACCCCCTCCTCATACAGCGCCCTAGGTGAACCAATCAAATCATCTCTCTGCTCTGACAGGCCACTCGGCATGGCACAACTGCACCAGAATGGTACACTGAGACAAATCATCACTGTAATTGCCTACGACTGAAAACAATCTGTTTCATTGGACTCTGGGAGTCCAACTCCATCTAAGGTGCATACTCATACACCCTACAGATCTCTGCATGACCAAGAATAATTTCCAATATGCCCAGACAGATAAAATAATAACCTGTAAATGATCAATAATATAACCCAGGACAACATCCATCTCCTGCAAGTGTTTAAAGGTTAAGACATGCTCTACAAATCATTCAAATAACAATTATAACAAGTAGCAATCATTTCATTGATGATCTATTAACCAAGTATAGAGTTTCATTAATTAACTATAACTCAACCCAGACTTTCAAGACCATAGTCACTTCATAGTTGTAATGAATTTGCTAGTGAAGGGTGAGGGCTAGAAATGAAATGGTTAGGATAAAGGGTGACTACCAACTTGACATTGTGAAACTTTGGATATGGAAAGGGGATACTCACTCTAGCATATACCGGAGTAGCAACAACATAGGGGATGGCAGTGTCTCACAAATGGATAAGTTACGTTCAAAGGTGCTTATTCACTTTGACAAATGCTCACAATCCAAATCAAATACAAGTGAGGCCAACAATATTTAGATATAACTTTTTATGAACCATTGCTTTTTGGGCCTTCGAATTTCCATAACCTTGGTCCATGTATTTATTACACGGATTTTTATTAGTTAGGCTTCATGCATTCATGTATGTTTAAAAACACTACTTTTCATGAATGTTTTTTCACAAGATATTTATTTCAACATACTTCAAAGCCAATTTCATTAGGCTTGTCTTTCATTCATGTACGTTTAAAAACACTACTTTTCATGAATGGGTTTTTTCATAAGATATTCATTTCATTTCCAAATACATTGTATTGATGGCAACGCTATTTGTTTCAGGTTTAGCCAACACAACCTAGGCAACTCAGAGCCGAGACACAAATAAACAGGGAAGCTTGTCCAACAAAGAGGCTCTAGTGGGGAAAGGTTCTCCATGCCACAAGTCAAGCAGTAGGTCGGGCTAAAGACATAACTGGAAGGAAATGGATGGGTGGAGATAGTGAACAATGAAACCAACACTAGCAAGCCAAAGTATGGTGGGAATGATTACCTCTATTCTCCCTAAGGAAGGTAAAACCAATGAGTATGGGTCAAGAACTTCCAGGTCTAAGTAGGGACATACATTCATAATATCAATACATCCAATTCCACATATTTATATGACTATCAGATCATGACACTGGATGCTAAGACATGTCACAAGAATGAATATAAAAGCAATGATAACCATAACACAATGTAATATCTGCCGAGTCATATACATGTAAACAATCAATCTGAACCAACATCTGTCCAATGATGAACTACTGATGCAACTCTGGGCACTACTTATTGCTCTGCAAATGGCTAAATGACTACATCAGTCCTCAAATCGGAGTGTCCTGAGACTCAGCCATGGCATGGTAGAGTACTATAGTCCATCATCAAATTAATGATCCATCATAGATGCTCATCTCAGAATCTCGTATGTAAGGGAACTGGCTGAAAAGTGTACTGGAATCTGAAAAATAGAATATGGTAGCCCGACTACTATATATGTGATAACAGGTATGATACATGGTCAGAGTCCAGACATTGTATGGCAACGATGCTCTTTCAGAGGTGTATTTGGTTCTGAAGAAAAAGAAGAATGGCGGCTCCTTCTTTAGAAACATATGGGATCCTGGTATTTGTGTAGGAATACAGGTGTATGACAGTTGGTTTACTGTACAAGCATAGATGATAGATGGTTGGTATACATCTGTGTATTGCTTGAGGGCAAGCGACCTTTGGTGTGGATTTGCAGGATTGACAGATTGCTTTACAAGGTAATACAAAGAGATAGATTTGTTGATTTTTGTTGTATCAAAGTGGTGCAACGTCAGCGTGGTGGTTCCTTCATGAGACTGACCTGGAACCCCCGAGATTACAGTGACTAGCAGTTCAGTGGGGTCTAGATGTGAGAGGACCAGTATTTATTCCAGGTAGAGGGGATTGAGGTCTTAGTAGAGAGATTCTATAAGGAGTTGGTTGGGTTTATACCGTGTTGGATTACTCTACATACAAAATGATTTTAGGAAGTCTCTTGTGATGGTACCTTGCAAGGCAGTACGTTGAGTAGAGGGTGCTATAGATCTCCTAGGTTGATGTGGGACCCTGGAATCATTCTTGGACACAGTGGATTCAGCTGGAATAAATGTGGGTTGTGTTGGAATTGCTCGAGGACAAGCAATCTTTAGCAAGAGAGGACTTGTAATGTCCCCATTTTTGGGTTTCCTTGTTCTACAGTCAAAGGTGACTTTACAAGAAGTAAAAAGAGCATAATAGTGGACTCGGGCGATTTGGAAGAGTTTTACGGGCCCACGCTGTTAAAGATAGTGCAACTGCGAGACCCATTCTCAAGAAAGGACTTGTAATGTCCCCATTTTTGGGTTTCCTTGTTCTGCAGTCAAAGGTGACTTTACAAGAAGTAAAAAGAGCATAACAGTGGACTCGGGCGATTTGGAGGAGTTTTACGGGCCCAAGCTGTTAAAGATAGTGCAACTGCGAGACCCATTCTTAGGGAGGACGGTACCCTAGTCAGTTAACTAGGTCAAAGTAAGACCCTAGAAGGTACCCTAGGGCCCCCAGTAGTCTACTGGGGTTCTTGGTCGGGGACCAAGCAGGTTGATGCCATGGCAAAGTCGCTAACACATGGTTAGGACCCCTATATGTCTCTAGGGTATTCTGGTCTAGGACCAGACAGTTTCTTGGACACGATGTCCAAGCAGATTCTGCAGGTTGAGACAAAGACTTCTTGGTCTTGGACCAGGCATATTCTTGGTCTGGGACCAAGCAGTTCCTGCAGATACATTCCTAGTCAGTTAACCAGGTGGATCTTGGTCAAGTTGACCAAGATGATGATGTGTGATGTCCTCTCTCCTAATCGGTTATTGCTAGGTTGTTTCTCAAGGGACTGGCCACCCCTTGATGATGTCACCTGCACCTAACCCTTGGGAGCAGTATTGAGGGCCAGAGGTTCACGTTTGGATGCTCTCCTTATACAGTGATGATAAAAATATATGTAACAATGTACCTTGAGAGAGAAAAGATTAAAGTCATTGGTCTTGTTGGTCCTATGGGTAAAAGGGGTTGCTTATCCACCTTTATGGTACACCTTGGTATTATGGGAATGAGGGTTGCCTTATCTTCGTATTGTGACCCCCTTTGGTTGACTTATGGTCCTTTATCTTCTACTTGGTCCTAGCACTCTTATTGTGTGTACCTTTAGTATGATGACTTTTATTTTATGGTTTTTATTTTTTAAGACCATTGGACCATTGGTACCCTATCCTAAGTCAACTTTTATTTTATGGTTTTTATTTTGTAAGACCATTGGACCATTAATACCCTATCCTAAGTCAACTTTTATTTTATGGTTTTTATTTTGTGTGACCATTGGACCATTGGTACTCTATCCTAAGTCAACTTTTATTTTATGATTTTTATTTTGTAAGACCATTGGTACTCTATCCTAAGTTCACTCCTAAAAGCTAGGAGTAGCTGAGTGATCTTTCTAGAAGGCTTGTCAAGATTATAAATTAAAGTTTTACTTCTTCATTTGTGAGTGGCATCTTGACAAAAAAAAAGAAAAAGAATAGATCTGATTCTTTGAGTACGCTGCTAGGGTTTATGTTGCTTGCAGTTGGCGTCTTGGGCTTGGAAGTGGGTTATAACCCTTCTGCTGCTAGCAGTGATCTCTTTGGTTTTTGTTGGGCTCATCTATGATCTTCTGAGAGTAAACTTTGTGACTGTTTCTCTGCTGGTCGTGACTGTGTCACTCTTGTTGGCCATAACTGTGTGTTTCTCTGCTGGGCCGTGTCTGTGTTTCTCTGCTGGCCGTGACTGTCTCTCTGTTGGTCGTGACTGTGTGTCTCTCTGCTGACTGTGTCTCTTCCATGCTGGGCCGTGACTGTGTCTTACCTCTGCTGGGCTGTGACTGTGTCTTATCCTCGCTGGGCCGTGACTGTCTTGCTGGGTTGTGACTGTGTCTTATCTCTTAGGGCTGTCATTGTGTCTTATTTATGTCGGGTTGTGACTATGTCTTGCTAGGCCATGACTGTGTTTTATCTTTGTTGGGCCGTGACTGTGTGTCTCTTCTCTGCTGGACATGTCTATGAGTATTCTCTACTAACAGGCCGTGACTGTTTGAACACTTTTTGACTGGATTTACATAGACTGTTGTGCCCTCTTTGACTCTGTTAAACCCTAGATTATAGGTTTTTAGTCTAGGTAAGTCTACTAGAGGAAGCTGCAACTTTTAGGGTGCCTATTTGTGAATGGGGCCAAGTATGAATGGGATTTGTTATTGTATATATCTGACCTAAACCCATAGTACTTTAACCTTTCTCTCTCCTAAAATATGACCTATGACAGATTGTCCTTACAGTGACAAGAGCTGACATAATATGTCTGAGTATAAGGCAGATCCAAACCAGATCTAACCAGCAGTGCTATTGTTCTCTATTTGTTATTCATTAGTCTGTATTGTACTACCGCTCTTGTTAGTATTTATGTTCTGTACATTGCATTTGATGAATTGTATCTCAAAGACCAACTTTAATACAATGACCAGTGGAGTGTTATAGTTGAAAGAGATGAAAATTATGTTTTGAGTTTATTACAGCAGTACTGTTCTGGATCTATCTCTGTTTAATATTTTTTTGTGCATTAAAGTATAAAATTTTAATTTTCTCATATCAAACCCTAATTTAACTTCAAACTTTAACACAAGCTAGCTAATTCACCATATTTCATCATCAAGATCATTTCTGCATAGTTTGTTCTTGGTTCCACGACATTCCAACAATTTTCATTATTTTGGCTTAATATTAAGCATACTTTAATTAAAAACACAGAGGGTATTATTTGGAGCATATTATCTAAGGGAATGCCTTCATGTAATAGCTCATTGGAACCGGAACGAAAAGATCTAAAGGATGGGATGATGAAAAAGGGACTTCTGGCGTCCGAGAATGCCTTAGAAGCCAATTAATCCCTCTAACCTCTGTTGGATCCTCAGAAAACTACCTACCAACGGATCCTCCATGTCCCCTATGAATCCTTGACTCTGCTACCTGAAGGTCATGCTGTACCTGCCATTGGAATCATCTCCCTTCTTTTAAATTCATACATACTGATATGCACTCTGTTAGATCTGACGTGCACTTGTTTATATAACCTACTTTAGCCTTATGCACCTAAAACAATCTGCTATGTGCCCACAGTTGGTGAGGATTATGCCCTGATACCACTGTGAGATCCCTTGGCAATCTCACCACAAAACTAGTTTAACTGCTAGACTGGACAGACTTGTCATTCATGAACACTTCTCTTTTGATGCTGCTATTTTCCTTTTGTAGATATCTTTTTACAATATATATTATCTAGGCTTGCTATGGAATATATTTGGTCACAACCTTTATCAAATACCTCGTTGTACTTCTGTAGACTTCACTGTGAGATCCCTTGGCGATCTCACCACAAAACTAGTTTAACTGCTAGACTGGACAGACTTGTCATTCATGAACACTTCTCTTTTGATGCTGCTATTTTCCTTTTGTAGATATCTTTTTACAATATATATTATCTAGGCTTGCTATGGGAATATATTTGGTCACAACCTTTATCAAATACCTCGTTGTACTTCTGTAGACTTCTACTTGCAACAGAGGAATAGAAAGGCACTGCTTTGATAAGTCTGGGGGTGATATTTTGACAAACACTTGTTGTACTATCTGCTGTAGGTTTCCTGTAGATTTCTTAGTTCTTGTAACTTGAATTTCTCCTTTGAAGAGTGTGTGGTTCAAGGGTTCACAACATACAATTCAAATACATAATACCAATACAAATTGATCACAGCATCATATCAACGTTGCTTTGATCTCAAGCATTGAATACTAATAAATGATTCATATCTGATTGAAACATTATAACAGTCCTGTAGATGACCTTTTTAATACACATATGCCCACAGTGGCAAGATACATTGACTATATCTACACAGGAAATTTATTAGCAGGTGTACCTTTGATCTCATAGAGCTGTAGGTGACAGTTAGATAATGTATTTGAGACAGCAGTGAGTGGTTCTCAGAAATCAGACTTCTGAATCCATGCTTTATGTTTTATTTTAATTTTTTTTGTGTTTTTGGCAGCCTGTAGAGGCTGCCATCACAGCCTATAGGCCTGTAGGCTGCCCCCTGTGGCTGCTTACAAGTCTGTAGACCTTGATGGCAACCTCCACAGGCTACCAAAAGGTCCAAAAACACCAAAGTTACTATATTTTTAGTTGTTTTCATATTTACTGATTCTTATCCAAGTCATCTAATGATTAATCTACTGAGCCCCAAGCCAGCCTAGTATTTGTCAATTCTGAGTCCGACTACATGGGTATTGACTAATGTCCTTGGAGGATCAACTTCGAGATTCGAGGTAGAGGCAAGGTCTAGAGCCTAAGAGGAGTGGAGGGAACAAGGTGCTATTGATGAATAGGATCCCAATATAGGCAATGATTTTGATGATTAATCATGCTGATATTGTAGCCTTGTAGGCATAGCATGTTATTTTTGGACTCTATAGGCCATTTAGAGCCTCGTTGATTATGTATTTTGATTTAGATATGTATTGCACATGGTGCCATTTTGATATATTCATCCTTAAATGGTATATACATGAGAATAATTTGCATATTTTGTCTCTAATGGTTTGTAATTCTGGTTTGGAATCTTAAAAATAATTCCTCCCACTAAAATTTGAATATTCTATGTATTTTTTTAAAAACCGAGTAATTAAATTCAAGCCGGTCCGAGTCATGGCCGAGTTCGAGTTCGAGTTCGAGTTGATACTTGGCTGAGTCTGAGTCCGAGTTTTAAAACATTGTGTTGAACACCTAAAGGCTAAAACTCTAATTCCCATACTTGCTGAAGATCTGATCCATCCTTGTGTCAAGATCTGCTCTCGAACTCTCATCTATCAAAGTCTGCTCTCAAGATTTTCATTCGATCTTTCTTTATGGTCAAGGTTTGCTGTCAAGGGCTGATTTATCCTTATCTGCTATGTTGTTGCTCACTTCACCCACACTGTTATTTAGTCCTGTCATAGCCTTCAAGAAAGCCACTTTATTCACTGCTAATATGGGCATGTGGATGTGGCTCACAAAAACATTGTTATGACCTACTTCATGTTCATGCTGAGATGATCTTCAAAATTATCAACAGCATTCATGATTATAACTTATCAACTTAGCAGTTATTGTACATGAATGCCTAATAGTATTTTGCATGAAGACTCTCTTTTTGGCAATAACTTATAGTTGTGCTCTTGTGTTTCGTGAATAGTTTTGATTCTTCACTCTGTTTTTTTTTCAATTTATTATAAAAATATTTTTATAGATTTTTGTACTTGTCGTTTCCTCGCTGTAGCCGGATCTTGGCTTTTAAAAAATCTAGCGAATCTGTATTCAGATCCAGATCTGAATCTGTATCCCTATCGTATCCTTGTAACATAGGATGGGGCATGGGGGCATGTCACCTCTCTATCTATGCAGATGAATTATTATGATGTACACAGTACTATACTACTATCATAGTCTTATTGGCGGCTTATGGCTATCTAGGGAGTCTAGACATTAATATAATCTTTCTTTTGCTATAAATGTTTTTAGGCTTGTCTTTGATGAAAGTAATGATAATTCTTCATCTTAAGCATTATTATTCCAAAAATGTGTCCTTATAGTATATTCCACAGACCTTTTCTGAATCCATGCTTGCAGCGGGAGCAGGAATTACCGTTACTGATTTGGTGGTGAGTTTCGTTCACTTTCCCTTTCTCTTTTCAGTTTGGTTAATAAGATCCTTTGTCCAATTGTTCGGCCCATTCACTTCTGTTTAATTGTGGAAATTAAATTTTATTGATTGTTAAATAGTTGCATGCCAATTCAGCAGACCTTGCTATGGTAGGTTGTAAAAGAAGTATATTATTGAATTTCTATCATTTGTTTCCTCTCAGACATCTTCATACTACCTCATCATGTTTGTTACCCACTGATAATTGCCCTATTTCATATTTTTCAGATTTACATTTGTCATATATACATGCAGGTTGCAGCATCAAAAATAACTGCAAATCCGCCTTCTGGTTTTGCCTTGGTGAGGCCTCCAGGTCATCATGCTGTACCAAGAGGACCCATGGGTTTTTGTGTCTTTGGCAATGTAGCTATAGCAGCCCGATATGCCCAACGTGTACATGGTCTACAGCGTGTGTTAATCATTGATTTTGATGTTCATCATGGAAATGGGACAAATGATGCTTTCTATGAGGATCCCAATATTTTCTTTATATCCACACATCAGGTAGTCTTTATCTATGACCTTTTCTTATTTCTGTAAATTTTTGCCATTGATATTGGTCCTTTGGTATAGAATGTTCTTGTAGTTATGACCTTCCATGTCCAAAATCCTATAAATTAATGGACAATTTAAAAACAAAGCAACCTGATTTATCTTTTAAAACAGAAGTTTTCACTTCAATAACAACTACAACTTGCAAAAAGAGAGTCCAAATGGATCATAATGTGGCAGCAGTTTTAGAATAGGTTGCACAAGCATTCAGTTTGTGATAGTCAAGTTATAATAGGAAACTAACGCATATCAATTGACTACATGCAATTGAGATGTCTACAGAGTGCAGAATCAGCTTAAGTAGTTGCAAGCTTCCATCAAATCAGTGACAAGTAGGAGGTTAAACATAGCAAAATATACACTATTTTAAATTTTTAATTCATAAAGAGGATGTAGTGAAAGGAACTATTTATGCTAATATGCACAACCTAGCAGCCAACTGATTGGCAAGAAATCAGCCACTAACCCAGCACAACTATTGAACCCCCCTCCCAATGTGTAACTACTGGAAGGAACTCCTCTTTTAGGTTTCCTAATCCATATATGGACAAGCCTAGACTAACCAAGGGACAGACCCTAACCAGACTTTCTCCAAGGTCAACTAGAAGGGTTTGGTTTACCTAAGATGATGATTTAGCTACCTTTTTAGAAAGAGGTGCCTCACTAAAGTAAGAGATTATGATCAAGGCACACTCTAGTTAACAATTCAAGGATGCAGATGAAATAATTACCATGATAGGAAAAGCACGATACATAAGCGAAATAAAATCTAAGCATTTAACAAACCATGATTTGTCTTTAGTAATGTATCATGTAAGCATTGATATAAATCATGGCATTTACGACTTAAGCAAGATAAGACAATGATAAATCAAGATCCTAGTATGCTATCATCCATGAATCATTATGTCAATCAAAGAGGCATTCACATGTAAAAATAAGATTCACCATCCAAGTTTAAATATAGCGATCTGTTATTAGGTTCTTAGATCATTAGAAGGTGTTGCAATAAAATTAAATGGATGTGAACTGATTTAACAATGGCAAGACCAGCAAGTTATATTAACCATTAGCAAGATTTAACAAGTGAAGTGAATGGCTATATGAGACCAAAGATGACTAGAAATAACAAATGCTATGCCATAATTATAAACTATATCAAGTTTCAACTCCTAAAACTGAATAAACGCAAGCCCTTAGTTGATCTAATTACAAAATTCAGAATGTTGATAAGCTTTAAGAATGACTAACAATAGTGAGCATGCATTTAAGTATCAATATTATAAATTAACACCTAAAAGCATAATGTTAGTATTTTTAACAAGAGCTAATCAACAATAAGAGGTTTGTTGTAGCTTTCATATCTGAAAATGAGTAACATAACAGCAATAAAAAGCTAACTGGAACTAAAATTTAAGAGATTAGAGCAGCCTATTAGCTAGGTACTTTAATCATTCAAACAAAATAAAAAATTAAGGTCTAAACACTATAAGAATTTCAAGTTTGTTTGCTAGTTTATTATGTCTTATATTGAGTTAAAATTTCAGCTACTTAGTGTTTTAGCAATTATGAGGATTTGGACCAACGAGGGGGAGCGAATAGCTCCTCTAAGGGTTTCGTCAAGATTACATGAACCGTGGATACGATCAGAATCGGCTAAAGAATCCGATACGGGTGCGGCACTCATCCCAAAATTAGGAATCGGGGATTCGGAGCCCTAACCCTAATTACCCTTAATTATCTTATGTAAACAACTTTATAATAGTCAAAACAAGGTGGAAGAATCCGAGAATCCGATTCGGGTGCGGTTAGGCCTAGGGCCGAATTCGGTAACTATGGGTTTTGTTGATCTTGAAATGAGTAGATCCAAGCACATGAAAAATTCAGAAATGATTAGTGACTGAAAGATTGGAAGAACAACTTGAAAAATAAATAAAACTACTAATAATAGAGATCTAGTGCCTTAAAGGGAAACAAACATTGAGCAACGGAGTCATAAGAAAATCACAAAAATGGATAAGTTGTAATGTCCTCTTTTGCTTAAGTGCCAAAGATCAAACCACTAACCTATTCTATTCCCATAGGTTCGAGCGGGTAATGGAAAAAAGGGGAATTAATTAATGTCTAATGTCACCTTGGTTAAAAAGTATACTATTAGCAGTGATAATAAATCATTAGTGGAAAAAGGGGTCACTTAAGCATTATGAAATGACATGTGTTGCATGTGACATGCATAATTAAAGTTGCATGTGGCATGCAAAGGTCAAGCGAGTAATAAAAGAAGAAAAGTGAATTGCTTGGCATCCATTATTATTATTCACTTTTGAGTATTGATTTGAGAGCTCTTTGAGCTTCTTTGGTGGTGAGGACGAATTACCTTAACCAATATTGGGTTCGATGGTGAAATCTATCCATCATAGCCAATTCAGAGGATAGGTCATCTAGATCTATTACCATACTTCAAGATGACAAAAGGTTGTTGAGTTTTTAGGTTAGAGATTGAGTTTATTGGCAGTTGGGCGAGTTGTCATTAATATGGTTTGTTATTGAAGAAGTCTTGGCCAGGGAAGGCGCATCTCCTTGAAAATCTGAGCACAAGGAGCGCATCAAACAAAGATATTCTAGTTTACTGATCAATGGCGCATTCATAAGTTGTTGGGGCAGCGATTCACTTTACCGACGAGGGCGTATTCATCAAGTGTTGGGGCAGCAATCTCCTTCCCTATTTGTGGTGTGGTCTCTTATTAAAGTTGTGGGCATCATTGCTATTGAGGAGAGGTGCATCTATTCATTGGGGTAGCAGTGTAACCTTCCTTGAGGGCTGCGTGGACATTGTTGAAATCATGGATCCCTTGGGCAGCTTCATTCCTACACATGAAGATAGATTCAATTTTAAAAGGCAGTAATCCACTATTTTGATAGAATCCTTTTCTCATGGGCAGCGACTCCATAATCTTGATTCTCAGCAGTGATCTATTCGTTAAAGGATTCGATCCATCCTTGAGGAGAGTGAATGATCATCTGGAAGTTGTATTTTATTGAAGAAGCCATGATTCAATCCCTTGAAGGCGTCATTCTCATTCTAGGGCTGCATGCATTCAAACAAGGCAAGATCTGCTCCTACCTTCTTGTTGGGCATTGATTGCATTCTCTGCTAACTCCATACCAATGCTAAGGGATTACTACATGCTGTAACAGTTATCACCTGGCCTTTAACATCACTGTTCAAGCATGGACATCTGCTGAATCAAAAAAGAAAATCTTCTAATGCGTGGAGTACAACATATATATCGGACAGTCGCTGATAGATCATTCTCAGAATTGTGTGATTACAATATTTGAATATTGTTATCAGAATTTTGCTTGTACTTTATTCTATGAAGTTGTATGCAAATCTTGTGAAACCATGGTGAAACAAATCTGAAATTAAACCCCTTAAAAACAAGCGCATGATATCCATCTCTGAAAAATTCCAACATCACCAAGAATGCATATTACAGTGGTATCAGAACATGTTCCTCGATTGTAATGTTCTCAAAAGTGAGATGCATGCAAACCCTAAAAGTGAGATGCATGCAAACCCTACAAGTGGCATGCAAACCCTAAAAGTGACATGCATGACATCTAAGCATTATTTAATGATGCATGCACTCAATTAAGTCTCCATGCACATGCATGCAAGTCAACTGCAAATTAAAAGTTAAAGTGACCTAATTAGGTCAAAAGTTAGGGTTTTCACAGTTGAAAGTTATAAAAGAAAGATAAAGTGAATGGAGACTTTACTTTTGGATTATTATTATTTTGGAGCTCTTGAGAAGCAGCACAGCGTGCAGCCACAACAGTTGGGGTTGGAGACGGCGTCTTCAACTAACAGGATTTCGGCAGTGAGACATCTGCCCTAGTCTCCTTCAAGATAAACCATCCAGGTTTGTCACCGTATCTATTGCATTCATCATTATCCAGTATTCCAGTACAAGTCCGAAGGTTATTGCAGATTCATCCATATAGCTGAGGGCATTTAACTTGGAAACCCTAGTCGTTCACCGGGACTCTGGATCACCATATTTCTTCCGCATGCATCATGCATCCTCACTGATAGGATCACTCTACTCCATTGGGTGATTATCAGCTATCAGATTGTCCATCCGGGGCAGCTAGCAGCAGTTTACAGGGTTGTGGGGGCGTGAGCAGCAGACTGGGAGATCAATTCGCTAGGGCATCTGGAGAGGTCAAAACTCTTGCATGCTCCGGTCATCCTCTCCAGCACGGGCACACTTTCCTTCTGACTTATTTCCAGCTGAAACTAACCATCCCTTCAGCAAAAATGTCACACTTGTTTGATTCAGCCAACCGGGGTATTGCAGCAGAAAACCAGGTCATTTCTTCATCAGCTCAGCTCATCTTGCATGCGTATTCTCTCTGGAGCATTTTCAGGTGGCATATCAATGGTAAGTGTTCATTCTATCCTGCAAACCCTAACCCTAATTTAAGCTATAAAATAGGGAAATTTTGCATCGCAGTTTGCATGCTTGGCTATTTCAATAAAATTGCATAGAAATAGAAAATATCAGGATTTGGGATATTACAGTGGTATCAGAGCATGGTCCTTGCCAGCTGTGGGCACATAGCAATTGAATAAAAGTGCATGTTGATACATGCGTGTACATGCAAATGCATGTTAGTGATGTTGGTGAAGTGCATGTCAAAAGAAAGGTTTTTCTCTGCCAGCTTGTGAGAACATGAAGACAATGAGAAGGATCTTGACTTGAAATTGGCAGAGGTTAGGAGTACTTCAATACTTGCCTCGATATCAAGAGTATCTAGCCTTGGGTGATGAGGTATGTGTGGCATTGTCCTTTCAAGATTATTACACCATCCAGTTCGGGAGCCAGCCCAAGGATTTGGATGAGGATCTCCTTAAAGGCATAGTTGGGGAAGAGAAGAAAGATGAGCATGAAGTATAGGTTGTTGGTGAGCTTCATTTGGAGTTAACAGTACATGATGAGGATGTGCATGAGGAGATAGCATTAGAGCCATCGTGTGAGTCTAACGACACAAGCACATTTGCTAGTCAGATTGTGGACAAACCATGTGATGAGTTGGAGTTGGTACACTCTTCATCACCTACAGCAGGAATCCATACAGTTATGATAGGTGAAATACATGAGGTGCAAGGCAATGAGCACAGCAGTCGAGACAGTGAGCAGTCACAGATGGAGGTTAGGGAGAGTTTATACATGCATGAGATAGAGCTTCTAGATGATAGTCACCGAAAGAAGATTGAACGGGTTAAAGAAAGCATTCTAGCGATGAAAGAGAGGACCAAGATACTCCGAGACACCATAGTATAGCGAGATGTTGAGCTTACAGTTCTTCGAGTTGTATGTACCGATTCAGAGGTCAGGCTGTCTAGTATTGAAGAGCAGTTGGATTCCTTGATGGGGCAGCAGAAGAAACATACTATTGCATTTCAAAGCAATCCTCTTAAGGAGTACATAGACAGGGCTTGCAGTAGCTTGAGTCCACATTTGCATAATGGTGGATGATTTTTACAAGTTGGCCAGGATCGAAAAATTGACTAGCGGTATATGAGCATTCCAGTTGAAATCAGAAGGGTAGAATGTCAGCTTGGTAGGATTATTCCTTGTGATGGTGCTTATGGACAAGGTACTTTTCGAGGGTTGGATTGGAGAGAGATTAAGAGTTGGTGTCCTATTGAGTGGGCGATTCTTGGGAAGACATTCGTAGCCAAGGGTATAGTCCCACAAGAGCCTTCAGATATTTGGGATGAAATATGCACAAGTTTGCTTTGGGATCCAGGCAAAAGACCTTATGAGGGATGGATACAGTGTTTACTGATGGCGTTACTTGGGAATCTACATGATGCTCCTTGTGTCGATACTACGTAGGGTAGTGGTGGATGCATTTTGACCTCTACAATTCTCAGATTGATTTGGGACCCTGGGATTACAGTGACTGACAGTTTAGTGATTGCTAGAGGGTGCTTTCAGGAGGTCTCTGGTGATGGTACCATACAGTGCAGTGTTTTGAGCAGAGGGTGCTACAGATCTCCTAGGATAATTTGGGACCCTGGGATCATCCCCGGATTCAGTTGGTTCAGTTGATTGATTGTGGATTTGCGTTGGCATTGCTTGAAGACAAGCAATCTTTGGCAAGGGAGGACTGTAATGTTCCCAAAAGTGACATGCATGCAAACCCTAAAAGTGACATGCATGCAAACCCTAAAAGTGAGATGCATGCACACCCTAAAAATGACATGCATGCAAACCCTAAAAGTGATATGCATGCAAACCCTAAAAGTGAGATGCATGCAAACCTAAAAATGACATGCATGCAAACCCTAAAAGTGATATGCATGCAAACCCTACAAGTGACATGCATGACATCTAAGCATTATTTAATGATGCATGCACTCAATTAAGTCTCCATGGGCATGCATGCAAGTCAATTGCAAATTAAAAGTTAAAGTGACCTAATTAGGTCAAAAGTTAGGGTTTTCGCAGTTGAAAGTTATAAAAGAAAGATAAAGTGAATGGAGACTTTACTTTTGGATTATTATTATTTTGGAGCTCTTGAGAAGCAGCACAGTGTGCGGCCACAACAATTGGGGTTGGAGACGGCGTCTTCAGCTAACGGGATTTCGGCAGTGAGACATCTGCCCTAGTCTCCTTCAGGATAAACCATCCAGGTTTAACACCGTATCTATTGCATTCATCATTATCTAGTATTCTAGTGTAAGTCCAAAGGTTATTGCAGATTCATCCGTACAAATGGGGGCATTTAACTGGGAAACCCTAGTCGTTCACCAAGACTTTGGATCACCATATTTCTTCTGCATGCATCCTGCGTCCTCACTGATAGGATCACTCTACTGCATTGGGTGATTATCAGCTATCAGATTGTCCATTCCGGGCAGCTAGCAGCAGTTTATAGGGTTGTGGGGGCGTGAGCAGCAGACTGGGAGATCAATTCACTAGGGCATATGGAGAGGTCAAAACTCTTGCATGCTCTGGTCATCCTCTCTGGCACAGGCACACCTTCCTTCCGACTTATTTCCAGCTGAAACTAACCATCCCTTCAGCAAAAACGTCACACTTGTTTGATTCAGCCAACTAGGGTATTGCAGCAGAAAACCAGGTCATTTCTTCATCAGCTCAGCTTATCTTGCATGCGTATTCTCTCTGGAGCATTTTCAGCCAGCTTATCAGTTGTAAGTGTTCATTCTATCCTGCAAACCCTAACCCTAATTTCAGCTATAAAATAGGGAAATTTTGCATGGCAGTTTGCATGCCCAACTATTTCAGTAAAATTGCATAGAAATAGAAAATATCAGGATTTGGGATATTACATCGACAGCTGTGGGAATGGAACGAAAATGCAATTGTAAACAATTAGATGCATCTAGACAATTTGCAGAATATCACATACAGAAGACAGAGATACAGAAACTGAGGTAGAAACGAAGAGGAAGAGAAAATAGACCAAGAGGGCCAGAGTACAGACGAAGAAGGAACAGAGACTCCACCAGAAATGGACGGAGGCAAAGGATCCACAGAGGATCGAGATAAAATAGCATTTGAAAATTGATACCCTTGAGTCTTGTTAATACTTTGAACAAGTTGATTATGGGCCAAATAGAAGAAGTCCTGAATGCAATAAACTGGTTAGCGGGCAAACCGGAGGAAAATCTAAACCAAGAGATCAATAATGGTGACAGGGGATACACTAGTGCTAGTGAGAGTCATGCATGCACCACCATGCAGAGTCATCCTCACTTGTACAGCATGTCATCTAGGCCCACCATGCCATAGTTTTTGGATAGCCCTACAGTAGGACTGATAGCATAGTTTTAAAAATCGGGCTAACCGGTTTCGGAATTGGCTGGTTCACCGGTTCGGTACCAAACCAGTTCAAATCGACAAGTAAACCGGATCGGTGACCGGTTCGGTTAAACCGGTCCGGTTCGGTAACTAACCGGTCTGATCGGCTGATTTCGAACCTGACAGGGCCAGTTGGCAATTTACTGTTGTTTTTTATTTTTTTTATTATTTTTTTATGAGTTTAAGTTTTAACTTTGTTTTTATATTTTTTTTATATTTTATATTTTACTAACCTATCTACCTAACCTATCCCTAACCTAACTACCCAACCCAACTACAAATAAAATCTACCGGTCCCCTTCAAAAGTTCATATTATTTCTTTTATATGGTATATACATGAGCAGATTACAATACACTTTGTGCCATTTTGATATATTGACTCTTATATGGTATATACATGAGCAGATTTTGGTTATTTTGTCGTCAATGACTTGGAATCATGGATTATAATCTTGAAAATGTTGTATTCATTAAATTCAAATCGGTCGATTTATGACCGATTCATTATCGATTCCGATTCCGATTCCGAGTTGACCCTCGACCGATTCCGATTTTTAAAACTATGACTGATAGTGCAAGCATAGTAGAATGAGCCATATGATGTCTAACTATAGGAGTACAGAGCCTTAGGGGATGATTTCCACTCAGCTATGTCTTTCATAGATTTCTGTAATATGAAGAGCAGGAACAGGCCTAGAGGCTTCAACAGTGCATTCAATCAGAATTTCGAGCTACAACGTATAGCGAGAAAGCTGACCATTCCCAGTTTTGATAGGTCATCTAGCTACACAGTGAGGATTTGGTTGGAAAAGTTGGACACCTACTTCCATCTCAACCCAATGGTAGAGGCAGATGTGATAAACCTTGCCACATTGCACTTGGGCGAGGAGGCACATGAGTGGTGGTATCGTGGGTTGGTGACATTGGGCCATAACAATATTACATCTATAATGTCCCCGACCTGGAAGGGCACAAATTATATGAATTTAACAAACAAATAACAATTTTACATTGATTTATAACTTTCACAAGCAATTTGCATTCACATCAACATTTCATGAAACACATGGGGAATCTTCAAGAACACACAAAAAATGGGCAAAATATTGTTGTCTTTTTATTATGAAAACTAGATGATAGATAATACAAATAACTATGGCTGCTACAGAAGCTACCAAAACACACCCAACAAGAACCTGGAAGTGATGCCAAATCGAACGATGAAGCTTCAGTGAAGACCTTGAATGGATCCTCCCCTTTGTTTAGCTAGGGTGGATATGTCGCACCAACAAAACCAAACCAACAATAGAAGGGTTTTTCTAAACCCTAACGAAAACTCTATTATAACCCCTTAACGGTCAGAAGAAATCAATGTCAAATCAAGATGCCCCTAATGGATGAGTGCCTCCCATTTTATCTTCTTTGTGATCCCAATACCATGGGTCACCGAAAACCATCCATTGAAATATCACCATTTTAATTAAATGACATCTTAATATTATAACAATTTTGGGCCTAAGTGTCATCCAATAACCCCCCTTGAATGATCATCTGAAAGGGGACATCATAGTCCTCCCTACCCAAGATTGCTTGTCCTCAAGCAATGCCTCCACAACCTATCATTCCTTCTAAATGAAATTGAAAATGATACCAGGGTCCCAAACCAGTCGAGAAGAGGTGAAGCACCCTCTACTCGATATGTGATCCGACAAGGTACTTCCATAGGCTCTCGCCTCTATGTCAATTACTGAAATCCCTAGATCCCAAGCAAATCTCAGACAAAGACCACCATTCTGTCGCCGCATCACTCTAATCTTAACTATCCGACCGTCATGCCCCATCCGCATCCTCCTCTCCTAAAACTCCAAGCTGCATTGCTTGTAAGAGCTATCTTGAATCCGCTTGTCAATGGTAAAATCACTAGGGTCCCACACTAGCCTGTAATATGTGACATATCCTCTACCCCTAGCACTGATCTGCGAGGAGCTAACACAATTGCCCCTAATGAGCCAAGCAATCATAAGATGCACAAACTTGAACAACTCCTCAATCCTGGGTAACAACAAGTCAATGGTATGCTCAATGACTCCGTCAAGAGGTTTCTGTAGAGGAAACTCTCCTAAGCTCCATTGTACACCATCGTGTGGCATACAACCATGACCTTCTATGCCAACTGGTATCTTGTATGCGCTACTGCATCCAACACTCTACTGATGTAAGTTGACTCTAGATCCCTATGTGACTCCTATTATCGCACAAGTCGTAGTTGCCCCTGTAATGTACCGTAACTGATAAATAGGGAATTGACTGAGGACTAATGATACATAGAGCTAAAGAATACTTTAATACAATATTATTAAGCCATTCGTAGACATAAGAGGGCAATTAGAGCAAGTAACAGTTAACAAATCGAACCTTGAAGGTATCCATTGTTATTATTCACTTTCGAGAATTGAGTTGAGAGCTCTCTGAGCTTCTTCAAGTTTAGGGAAGAGTTCCTTACAACCTTGGTTTCCATGGTGAAATCTATCCATCCTAGCTAAGTTGAAGGATAAATCATCTAGGTTTACCACTGTGTGCATTATTCAAAGGAATTTATTGGGTTGTTACTTAGATTTAGAGGTTTTCTATAGCTGGGTGAATTCATTCTTGTGGACAGTAATTGAAGGGATTATTTCTTAAGAAAGAGCGCTATTCCATCTAGAAGCCTGACTACCAATGGGTGCGCATTCATAAAAATAGGCTTTTTATCCAAGTCGTGGGCCAAGACTGAGATTTGAGGCAGCGAATCCTTGGATCTTTCATTCCTAGGACAGTTCGATATTACACATGAAGCAAGGGTCATTAAATAAGGGCAACGTTACTCCAATAGAAGCAACACTCCATTGTTGAGGGTCAAGAGGTTGCTTGAGAAGGTGCAAACGATTTGTGGAAGACGTTAACACCTAGGGCAGCCATTCATTGATTGGAAGATCAGTGAATTATTTCTTGTGTTGAGGTCTGGACCAAAGGGATCACAATTCTTTGAACAACATAGGGATCTTCTTAGTGAAAGCGTGATCTACAGTATTCTTATTATCCTTGAACATATCTGCCTAAAGTGGTGTTGGTTTATCCCACAATATTGAGAGGGGGGGGGGTGAATCAGTATTGACCTTTTTAAACTAAAACACAAAATAATCAACAATTATAACACAGATTTTATCGTGGAAACCTCAAAGAGCAAACAGCCAACTCATACTCATTAATAAGATGAATTTACAAAATTGTTTATTTGCTACAACAGAAAGGATGCAAGATACACCCTAGGTTTTTCCTGCAACTACAGACTAGGATGCTACAACACCCCTTATGTTTTGTTTGTTTGTTTTTAACAGACAAGGATGCTATGACACCCTGTTCTCCAGCTATGACTTGAAGGAGGCTTCGACCCCCCTTGCAGACTTGTGGTCTGCCCTAGCACCTCCCTGCCACCCTAATCTGATTTTATTCAGACTATGGAATAGCTATAAGCTATTCACTATGGACTCTATTAAACTTGTTAACAGAGACACTTTATTTAGAACACAAAATTCATTTAAATACCTAGTACCTTCATCGTTTCAACGCAACTCTTCATTTCTGCATCTTTTCGATTTGGGTCGTGACTGTTTGTTTACAAACACACACAACTAACACTTACCTTTTCAATTCGTTGCGTTCCTTCACCAAATGTCGACATTTCATTCCTCCCTCAGCCTTAGATCTCAATTTCATAGCCCTGTTTATCGTTCTCTGATATTTCCGTAATGCAAAAACTCTTTCTGCAATGATATTTACCAGTTTTAATCGGAGTCGTTGATCCTACTGTCAAGTACGATCTGGACCGTAGATCTGTTCTACAGATTTCCTCCTTGAAATCTCCTTTCCGCACCAAAATTACCTCACAACGATTTTTGACCGTTGATCTTCGTCGGACGTTTTTCCTGACCGTCGATCTCCATTTTGCGGGATGCGGGATGTCAATTCATCCTTTTTATCCTTTCTGCAATCATCTTTTCCGTAATATTTCTTCCGCACCGTCGATATTTTGCGGTGTCATTCCTGATGGTTGATCTTGCGGATTGCGGGATGCGGAATCGCGCTTTCCGATTTTCGGACTTCCGCAATTCCTTTCTACAATGGTCTTTCCGCACCGTTGATCTATTTTTGGCGGGATTGATCTCAGCCATCCGATCTTCATATTTCAGGATGCAAGATGCACGATGCCCGACCAACTTTCCTAAGTTGCCTCCCTGCAACTTTCCTTCCGCATGCAGTTTGCGGGATACGGGATGCAAGATGCCCGACCAATTTTCCAAAGTTGCCTCCCCGCAACTTTTCCTCCACAATTTTGTTTCTGTATTGCGGGATGTTTCCTAACCGTTGGATCTTGTGCAGGATCTATGTCCACCATTCAATCTTGATCTTTCAAAACTGATCCTCCTTCACTTGATCTTTTTACTCCATGTCATCATATATGCCATGCGACATGCCCAACTATGCCATGCCATGTCATGACTACCTTAGTCTTTTACTGCATGACTACCTTAGTCTTTTACTGAGTAGGTTCAGCCATCATATACGCTGGTTATTCCTTTGTCATTTGTGAACACTTTTGACATCAATGATAACCATATACTCAACAAGTGGATGTATTCTCCTTGCTGGGCTGTCATTCTCCATTCGAGAGCTGATATTAAAATTGTATGCAAGTGTGGGAAGGGTCTATGTGGTAGCTGGGCATATACTCCTGGCGTGAAGACAAGTTTGGTGGCTGCCATCAGATTTCTAGAGCAACGTGAACAGCCTCTGTGGCAAGAAGATAATCATATTGGGCTTGGAACGACATACATCTCAGATCTGCCTTTATGTATCCACAGTTCAACTGTTGAATGGTACAACAGCCGTAAGGTGGTATATTGCAGTTGGAAGCCTATAGTATAACAGCTGGGCATTCCAATCAAGCTTGGAATCTAAATACAGTGTTGGATTTTCCTATTACCTTTGCGGAGAATACATTCCTGTAGCAGTAAGTTTATGTTGTGGTTTGGCATCAACATTAAGCAAAGGATCCTCATGCTACAGTACACAACATCACAGCAAGTCACCATTCAGCCAAAGTTATTTTCAGGGAAGAGACCAAGCCATGAAGGCTGTGATCATTAAAAGAAGGGTGCACTTCCTCTCTGCTATACGGTGATCACTTCTTGGGCAGCGTAGCATTATTATTGGGCAGGATGAGATTGCATGGGATGTTTGGGTAAGGCATTTACCTTCAGGACAACCACGAATCAAATTGGAAGAACTCTGATTGAGTGTCAAGCTCAATGCATATTCAATATCAGCAAGTGTCATCTTTGATTAACATCTACAGCAAGAACATTCCTTTTATGCTGGGAGCATCTATTGATATTATATTTGTCATCACATGTTACCACTTGCCAGGCATGTAATTAATGCTTCCTTATTTTAGATTTCAGTATATATATATGTTAACTGGTTATGTCGTTTCAAGTTATACTTGTAATTACAATATCTTTATGAGAATTGCAATTGTGCCCATTTTATGTAATTACATGCAACCATCTGAAACCATGAAGAAACAAGTCTTAAACTAAGTCAGTACAACAAAAACAAACTAGATCTGCCACAAAAACACATTAGCAGCGAGTTGGTATCTTACAGCCCAACAAAAGTATCCTATTCAGGGCGGTAGAGGGGACGGGCAACCAAAGAGGTGATCTACGAGTGTCTCAACCCCCAGATAATGGATCGGTTGTCACACCAGTTGAGAAACCCTTCACTTTATGCCACTAAAGCCCAAGTGACAAAGGGGGAGACCCAGATCTATCCTAAAAGGAAAGACCTAAGGATAAATGACTAGATCAAACCAATGTTATCGGAACCGGACTGGTCATCAAACCGGCGAAGCCATAAATGTGAACCGGACCGGAACCGGCAAAAAACCGGGTAAAAAACCGGCTGACTAAAACATACATAAAATATTCATAGTTTGTAAAAAAACATATATATTCATGTCCATACATATGACTCCAAACCATTAATACAGAAATATGCAAAGTTTCTCATATATATAGCAAATATGGGTGCAAATATCCAAAATAGCACCTAGTGCAATACATCTCTGAGGTTCTGAACCAAAGTACATTAACAAAGAGGCTCCAAAGTACATCAACAAAGTTTTATTTTCTGGTTTTTTTTTTTAAATTGAGTTTCGTGAGTGCCTAGTCCAGACCGACCGGTTTGGAAAAAAATCCGGTTTGATGATTTTTTTTTGTTGACCGGACCGACCAACCCTATAAACCGGTCAGACCAACCGGTTTTGCCGGTTCCAGTCCGGTTCCGATAACACTGGATCAAACTGTAAGCCAAGAATACGTAAGGTGAATAGCCACTAATCCCTAGATTAGAGGATGAAATCAATAAAAGAGTAAGGCTTGGTGGGGTAACCGAGTTATAAACGTTGATTATGTTACCCAGGATGTTTATTTTAATGCTAAGTTGCCAAGAAACTTGGGGACGGGGACTGGGACGGGGATGGGGACCCCACTTTTTGAAACAGGTGACTTGGGTACGTCGGGGGTACTATATATATGAATAAAAAATTAAATCATTTTCACTAGTATTCAATTTCATTAAGTAACATGCACATTGCTACTTGCTTGATTATGTTGACAATTTCCACTTTATATTAATTATTTATGAGTGTAGGTGGTGGCATCGTAATCTAAATGGTTCATAATTTTCGTGCTTATGTTTGTAAGTGCTAAGTCAACTATAGAATAAACTATCTTGATCTGCTCATGGAAAATGAATGAACCGTCTTGATCTCCTCATGTAAAATGAATAATTAGCTAGATTAGAAAGACCTTATGAAAATAGTTAATCCTATAACTAATACAATTAGTTAATACTTCACTAATTAATGCATTAAAGAAGCATCTTATAAAAAGGAACAAAATCCATAATGTATACTATCTGATTTGATAATTTCAATTTATTGGTGAACATGATCATCGATAATACATTTTAAATTTTAAATGATAAAAATATTTATATACCAAATAATTTGATTGTATTCATATAATTCGTGTATTAAACACAAATAAATTTCTTTCTTTAAATGTAATTGGCTCTCTCCAAGTGAAGTCAAAATGTCAAATGAGCGTTGCAAGGGTAGGGGAACGCACCTCCACCCCTTCCCTCTTCAGAATGGTAAAAAAGTTTTTAACAAAATATTTTTTTTAATTTTCATTAAACAAATTTTCCTCGGAGTCCCCAAAATCAGGGGACGAGGTCCCCAAAATCAGGGGACGAATCCCCAAACCAAGCGAAGTTTTCGATTTTTTGGCCAAAGGTTTCCTGTACTCCGGGACTGCAGGAAACATTTGAGAGGTCTTGTTACCACCTAAGTTGTACTTGGTGAATTTTTCAAGTGAGCCGACAAGGTTTGAACAAGCACACTTGTTCATGATCAGAGTTCAGAAGTCCGCCAGGCTTTGTTTGGAAGTCTGTTCGAAATTTTTTGTAACACATGTTCATACCCCCTTGGGGAAATTGTAAAATATGTTCTAACATGATAAATTTTTATAAAAGGCTCGGCTTCCCCGACTTACGCATCAAGCCGACTAGCCCAAAGTTTTTTTCCCCTTAGTTATTATTGGTTGTTGAACAAACGACTAACTCACACCTCCAAAGTAGGGGTAATCGTCTTGGTTGTTAGGCCTTAGGAGGTTATTAGAGCCTTTGTGTCAGTGGTTTTCAACATGCTAGGCATTCAAATTGAGTAGTAAGGACACGTGCTAGGTCCCCCTTGAGTTTCGTTTGATTCCAAGAAAAATAATTTTTTTGCGCAAAATTAGGCCATTTTTTAATGGTTTAATTAAAAAAATTCATAGTGTAATAAAAGTCGGGTTTGGAGTTCGTTTTTGGCATGGGGATACTTGTTTTCACACTCAGAGCATCCTCTTTATCCTAAAGGCTACTTTTCATATGATTTGGGCGGTTGGGACACCTCATGGAGCATTATTCAGCTAAAGGTGTATCAAAATTGCATTTTAATGCTAAATTACAACAATTTGGCACAAAATGACAAAGTTGAAAAAGTCAAAATGATTAGTTTAATGGGTGGGATGACATGGCATGGGTCCCCCATTAAACATGCGACCCTCTCCTTCTGAAAGTTTTATGGATGGTGACGTCAACTCCATGTGAACATTCGCTAGATCCATTTAAACTTAAGATAGCATAAAGTGTGGTATATTTTATGGTTTAAAAAGGTGACGTCTTCTCTTTTGGAGCTCATGCTAGGTTGGAAATGCGCCCACCATATCACAAGAGATGTGGAGGTTTAAAAGTGTGATTGGATATGACCCAATGGATAACGTAACATGTTGGCAACCAAAACATGTTGGATGGAGTGGCTAGCGAAACACTCAAGGAAGAAGTGACGTCCCCTTTTGAAACTCACGCTTGAAGAGATGTGGCAGCCCACAAGTGACTCTTAACATGTTGGCAACCGTAACCATAATTCAAGGCGATTTGTTTGAGATGAAAACGTGTTGTTAGGAGGATGTGGCGAGTTGGTAAAGATGAGGGGCACACCTTTCCAAGAGATAGCGCTTTACCCCTCCACTTGGCATACACTCATATGATGGAGAATCAATCTAAAATGTTGCATATCTCATTGAAAAGGTGGAGCCTCACCTTTGAAACTAACTCAATCAAGATCCACATTTTACTCCTACAACTCAAGCTCACGTGTAGTGAAATCCCACTTGTGAAGGCACCCCCTAGGGTCTTTTTTGGCTATTTAAGCAGGATCCCGATTCATTGGTTTGCATGGTTAGAGGAAGGCTCCGCCCAAGCTATGAAGCTTTGTACTGTAATTATTTTTTCATTAATAGAAAGATTTTGGAGGTCCATGGTGTGTTGCATTAGGGCGTGGATGAATATTGTCATTACATATGAGGTAATTGGGTAACTGTATTGTTACTTTTTTTTCTTTGCTTAATGTGGCGATCTATCTGGCCTTAAGATTGTTGTTAACATATAGGTTAAATGATTCTAGTTTGATTTCATTAACTATTCTTTGCTTATAAAGATTTAGGAGTAGCAGACTATACTAGGTTGTACTTATGCTCTCTTAATCTTCATTTGTTGAAATACCAGATTTGATCCTCTTTGTGGAAGTATTGTTAGTGATGTAGGTTTCCTAGCTTGATTGGAGTGGATGATCTCGGTTGAATCTACAATTTTTCAAGCACTTTTAAGAAAGACATAGTCCCTCCGCTTCCCACCGCTGGATTCCTTAGATCCGGGCACTTTGCTTGAGCACTTCCTTCTTCCTTCTTTCCTTCACCTTTAAAATTAAACTTTATCTTTGGTTCCGGTTACTTTGTAAAATGCTTAAGTAAATTAGTTTATTTTAAAAGATTATTCAAAGGATGATTTATTTAAGTACATTGCTAGATCCTATTCTTAAAGCTTTATTTTGAGTAGATCTAGTTTGATTAAGTACTTAGGCTTATTGTTTATCATTTAAGTACTTAAATTTTTATGTTCTTAATGCTTTATTTGGCACATTTGGTGCATTATGGGTGGCTGGTTTTTCATTTTTATCGCCAGGACAAGGAGAAGTGATGCCGAAAAATCAAGGATCTAAGTTGTTCAAAGACCTCTCGGAGCACCATTCTTGATCTTGTCTTTTTCTGAAAACCTGTAAGCCTTTGGATCCAGATCAGTAAGGACCATTGACAACCACCTCAAGCATTGTAAATACCATAATAAAATATTTGGAGTGGGCTCCTTCAGAGCCCACTCCCCATCCCTCCTGGGGGGATTTGCGTTGGTGCACTTTTTTCATGGTTTTTCTTTTGTTAGTGTAGTTTTGTTTTACAAATCTATATACTTTGTCATTTCCAATTTCAATTTTGTTGCAAAGTAATAAAATACTAACCCCACGGCTTCCTGTGTTACCCGAAAGGGGAAAGAGATGTGTGGTAGGATTAATTAGAAAAGCCTTGTGTTTGTACTACTTTTATTTTTAGTTTTTTAGTAATTTACACCCCTTGCTCTCCCGATTAGGACTCTTATCTTGAAAGAGATTCTTGGGGATTTAATAAACAAGCAAACACATTGCACATAAAATCCTTAAAACTTTACCAGGGCTCTGTTGTGTATGCTCTACACCGCTGCGGTTCGACCGAACAGTTGGCTGCATCAAAAGCAACGTGGGTGACTAGCTTAATTACTTTTCACATTTCATTTAAACATCCCCAGGCGAAAATCCAACGCCTCGATTTGATTCGTTGCGGTGGCAAAATCCACAAAGGAAGCGGGAACAAATAGGTAGTGACCTCGAGACTTCGTTAGGCTACAAGTGGTTGAATTTTAGCATTAGCATGATAATTTTTAAAATTGCAGACTAACATAAACAAATGACAAGTGCAGTAAAACAACATTCATCACATCAACATAATGGACACGAGTTTTTCACTAGGGAAACCTTTAAAGGACAAAAACCCCAAAAAGCATTAGTAGCTCGTCTCGTAAATGAGATGACTTAAGAAATTCTTTGAAAAGTTCCACAAGACCCAATAGGGTTAACCACAAAACCAGAAGATCAAATTTTTCAGATTACATAAAAAATTCCCAATTAGGGCTTTTCCAGAGAATTAGACTTTTCTCTCTCCTGCCTAAAAATTGGTAGGCTGCCCGAAACTGTTCCGTACAACTATGCTGTACTTTTTGTTGCTCGGCCGTACTGCTGAGCTGCTTGGCCTGTGTACCCTGCTGCCCAGGCTGTCTGTCTGGAAAGCTCGGCCGTACAGTCCTGATCTGCCTAATCTGACTGTCTACTGCCCGACAGCTTACTCGGCTACCCTACTATGGTAGCTAAGCTGCTTCCCGAAGGGCTAGCAGCTTTCCCAAGCCCTTATCGGCTGGCCTGTGGGCTGCCCTAAGGGTCTGTGCAGCCACGGGCTGCTACAACACCTTCATGGGTATAGCTAAAGGATGACTGGAGGGACTGTTAGTCCACGGCAACCCTAGGGATACCTGAGGGTTGGCCTTGAGCCAAACCCTCATGGCTATGCCTGTAGCAGGCTGCCCATGGGTGCCGAGAGGGCAGTTCCCTAAAGTGGCCTGCCCAGAAAGAATAATGATGGCCGGTGAAGAGAAGAGGGCCTGCCTAGCTGCGAAAAAAAACTGCCTCAAATTCTCTGCCCAAAATTCTGTGGCTGCCCGGATTTGAAGAGAGAAGAAGTTGACTGCTGAAAAGAAGGGTTTGCTGAGAAAACCCTTCAGACAGAAAAGATAGAAAACCCTAGCCTAGGGTTTGTCCTCAATGGATGATGATGATGCCCTAGCTAGACTCATCCATGCTAGGGCACAATCATAAACTTTTTTCTTCACCTGTGAGATCTTCATAATAGCAGCTGTACCTGTTAGAGCAAGTGTGTGTGTAATAATGAAATGGATTGATCTTCTTTTATATCCTTAAGTCACTTGTAAGTGGACCAAAATTAGAAAGAACAAAATAATATTATTTTATTCTTTTCTAATTTTCACTTTTACCTTTCTGTAGTCTAAAAGGTCCTTTATGTATTTTTGACTTTTACCAAAAGTCCTTATTAATTTTTGACTTTCACTTGTGGTCCCTTTTCCTATGGTCCAAAAGTCCTTATGTATTTTTGACTTTTGCTTTTAGCCTTTTTCCAAGTGCCCCTGTTGTCATTACCTATGGTCTTTTAATTCCATTCAAAGTACATCATCATAAACCAAGAGAGTTACTAATGCTTTTGCCTCACACTCTGTGTGACACCAAGATAAAGTACTAGGGTATCTTAACCAAGGGTAGCTAAGCCTTGGAGAAGAACATGAAGCCCATTAATCAAGGGTTAGAGTGTCACACATGCCTAGACCAGGTCTAGGGCTTATAGTGCCTTCCTGGTAAGAGACCAGGTGCCTCCATTCTCAAAGAGAATGGCTACTCAGAACTAAGCTGAGTCTACCATTACTAGACTAGTCCACATCGTGGTCTTGGACCAGATGTCTACCATTCAACAAAATGGTCACTCAACACTAGGTTGAGTCTACCCAAGGCAGAGCTGGGTCCATATCATGGTTAAGGACCATATCTCTATCATTCAACAGAATGGTCACTCAACACTGGGTTGAGTCTACACCGTGGTCCCGAACCAAGTGTCCCCATTCTCCTAAGAGAATGGCTCTCGATGCTGCTCAAAAAAATCAACACTCCCTCTCAGTGAGAGAGGCATTGTCTTCCATACCAAGCTTGTCACGAAAGTACACGAACTTTGATGATGATAGAGGCTTGGTCAAGATATGTGCAATCTGTTCATCTGTACGAATGTACTGCAACTTTAGAGCACCTCTCTGCACTAGGTCTCTGATGAAATGATACCTCATTTCAATGTGTTTCAATCTATCATGAAACATTGGGTTCTCCAAAAGCTTTATGCAACTCTGATTATCGTAATGGATGATCGTTGAGTCAAGCTTTTCCTCGAACAGATCAGATATCAGTTTTCTGAGCCAAACTACTTCCTTGCAGGCATCACTTGCAGCAATATATTCTGCCTTAGCTGTGGTCTGAGCTATGGAACCCTGCTTCCTGCTGGACCAAGAGATCATTGTTGATCCCATACTGAAGCAATGACCAGAGGTACTTTTCCGGTCAACTGCACTGCCAGCCCAATCTGAATCTGTATATCCAGATAACAATACTCCACTACTGGAAGTATACCTGAGCCCATAAGTTGTACCTCGCACATATCTTAGTACATGTTTGGCAGCTACCAAGTGAATGTGCTTCGGATCGGACATGAATTGACTCAGTGCATTCACTGTGTAACAGATGTCTGGTCTCGTATGCACGAGATACATCAGGGAACCAATAAGTTGTCTGTATAGAGTAGAGTCCACACTCTGTGAACTGGTGGCCGAGTCTCACAACTCTGTCAAGTTGGTAGTCATTGGTACGCTCATGGACTTGCATTCCTACATCCCAAATCTCTGCAAGATATCCACTGCATACTTTCCTTGTGTCAGGAAAATCTCGCTTGTCTTTTTCCAGACCTCTAAGCCAAGGAAGTAATGCATCAATCCGAGATCTTTCATCTCGAATTCAGAGGTTAGATCCCTCTTACACTGATCTATCAATTGTTCATCACCTGTAAGAAACAAGTCATCTACATATAGAACAAGTATCAAGACATGATTATGAACAACCTTAAAGTACAAGTTAGAATCCACTGTACTTTTGGAAAACCCCAAGCTATGGAGAAATCCATCCATCCCGGCATACCAGACTCTCGGATCTTGTTTCATTCCATACAAGGATTTCTTCAGTTTGCATACATGGGTCTTCTTCCCATGAGTCACAAAGCCTTCAGGTTGTTCAATGTAGACTTCCTCCTCAATCTTGCCATCGAGAAAGGCAATCTTTACATCTATCTGATGTAACTTCCATCCGAATACTGCAGCAAGTGAAATGATGGTTCTAATGGTAGCATACCTGTCAATAAGAGAAAATGTCTCATCATAGTCGATGCCTTCTTTATGAGTGAATCCACGAGCTACGAATCTGGCTTTATACTTCTCCACGATTCCATCAGCAGCATGCTTGATCTTATAAAGCCATCTAGAAGTCACTACTGACTTTTCTGTAGGTCTGGGAACAACTTCCCACGCATCATTTTTCATGATTGAACTGTAGTCTTCAACCATGGCATCAACCCATACCTGTTTACTTGTTGCTTCTTCGTATGATGAAGGTTCTGAACTGATAAGCTGGCTCATAAGACCGGAGTACTTACGTGGTCTTATGCTTTCTCTGAAAGTCCCGGGAGGAGCTTTATGCTTCTCGCCTTCTTGCATTGTCTCTCGGTACCAAGCAGGTCTCCTTTTGGAAGGAGGAACTTCAAGTAGTTCTTTTGGTGGACTTTTAGTGTTCTCAGGTACATCTAGAATTTGATCCTCAAATTCCTCTTCCTCCCTCTGAATTTCTGAATCCGGAAACTCAAGTGGGGAAACTGCATCTTCCGGTGAAAGCTCTAGTGTTTTACGAAACGCAGCTTCCTCATGGAAGATCACATCTCTGCTGACCTCAATGTGCCTTTGTCTCGGTATATATACTCAATAAGCCTTTGAGCAATCACTGTATCCAACAAATCTACCTTTCTTATCGGAGGGCTCCAGCTTGGCCCTCTTTTCTTTTCGTACATGGACATACACAGGAGTGCCAAAAATCCTCATGTGGTCAACTGCAGGTTTCTTCTTGGTGAAGACTTCTTCTGGAGTCTTCTCCCCCAAGATAGCATGAGGGCTTCTATTCTGAATATACACAGCAGTACCTGTAGATTCAGTCCACAAAGATAAAGGAAGATCTAGATCGATGATCATAGCTTTAGCAACTTCACAGATCGTTCTATTCTTCCTTTCTACAGCCCCATTCTGCTGAGGGCTGTAAGGAACTGTCATCTCTTTCTTGATTCCTGCTTCTCGACAAAAATCATTAAACTCATTACTCACCTCTGTTATCTGATCTCAAGATACGAATGTGTCTGCCAGTCTGATTTTCAATCAGTGTCTTGAACTCTTTGAGCCTGTTAAAGTTTTCACTCTTGGCCTTGAGGAAGTAAATCCATGACTTCCGAGAGTAATCATCAATAAACAAGATATAATATAAACACCCACTCAAGGAGGGTGAAGACATAGGCCCACAAATGTCAGAATGAATCAAATCCAAAATTCCTTAAGATCTATTCTTGCTTCTGGGAAAGGATTTCTTAGTGTTCTTACCTAGAGCACATCCTTTGCAGATTCCTTCATGTTTTGGAGAAACCTCTGGCATACCTATGACCATCTTCTACAATCCTGGGAGAGCTGTGTAGTGAAGGTGTCCAAACCTTCTATGCCAAAGTTCACATGGATCAACTGTGTGATGTACCAAAGCATGAGTGGAATCTTTGGAAGCCTTGTAGAGGCCTCCCTCTCGAACCCCAATCTATACTACTGAGTTTAGATCTGTGTCTTTTGCCCATAAAAAGATCTTCATGCCCATGAAGAGGACTCTGTAACCCTTGTCTTCTAAACGAGCAATAGATAAAAGATTCTTCTTTAAACCAAGAACATAAAGAATATCATCAATATAAAGAACCGTACTTGAGTCAAGTTGAAGTGAAGTTGAACCAACTGCTTCATTCTTGTAAGTGGAGTCATCTCCAAGTTCTACTTGAGTGGTGAACTTCTTCTTTCTGTAACTGGTGAGTGCTCCACGGTTACTTGTCATGTGCCTAGAGGGACCACTGTCCACCAACCAAGAAGTGGAACAATCTAAGAAAGAACTAGTGAGAGCAGAAATCAAGTAGTACTCTCTTCTAGGTTCTTTAGTTTTGTTAGCCTTGGTTTTCTTCTTCTTCTTTGGTTCTTCATCTTCTTCTTCCTCTGCTTCTGCAATAGATGCTTGAAACCTTTTCTTAGGTTTCTTCTTGTTTTGCCTGCAGTCTTTAGCAAATGTCCAAACTTGTGGCAACTATAACCTTCCACTTTTGACATGTCAGAAACTTACCCTGAGGTTTCTTTCCCTTCTTTTGCTGAGGGAAAGGCTTCTTTCCAATAGCAATGAGTTGATCTCTTACCTGTGCAATCTTTGTGAAGAAAGAATCGACACTTTCATCCTTGTTCAGCTTCAAAGTTCGTAGCCTCTTCTTCAAGACTCTCTTTTGACTAGGAGCCTTCTTCTCATACAGGTTTGCCAAAGCATCATAGCATTATGTAGCAGTCTTCAAAGTTGTGATGTTGGGCATCACTGTCTCTTTAACAGAATCATAGATGATCCTTCTAGCCTTACCTTGCTTCCTTTTGTAAGCAATCCTTCCAGCATTTGATGTTGGCTCTTCTAGAATGGCTGTTAACCTGGCCTTCCAAGAGTTGTAGTTGGCTGAACCATAGAGCTTCTCTTCTAGTCTGAAAACATTTACAGCCATCTCTGCAACTTAGTCAAATGTTAAGTCTGCAAATCTTATCCCAAGGTCTAGGAAAACAACATCAGTGTCCCTTACTATGTTTTCACATGCTAAGCTGTAATACCATGTTGAATTTTAGCATTAGCATAGTACTTTTTAAAATTGCAGACTAACATAAACAAATGACAAGTGCAGTAAAACAACATTCATCACATCAACACAATGGACACAAGAGTTTTTCATTGGGGAAACCTTTAAAGGACAAAACTCCCAAAAAGCATTAGTAGTCCATCTCGTAAATGAGATTACTTAAAAAATTCTTCAAAAAGTTCCACAAGACCCAATAGGGTTAACCACAAAACTAGAAGATCAAATTTTCCAGATTACATACAAAATGCCCAATTAGGGCTTTTCTAAAAAATCAGACTTTTCTCTCTCCTGCCCAAAAATTGACAGGTTGCTCGAAACTGTTCTGTACGTTTCTACTACTCAGCCATATTGTTGAGCTGCCTAGCCTGTGTACCCTGTTGCCCGTATTGTCTGTCTGGCCTGCTTGTTCGTACAGTCCAGATCTGCTCGATCTGACTATCTGCTGCCTGACTGCCCTACTGTGGTAGCTAAGTTGTTACCCGAAGGGCTAACAGCTTGTTCGAGCTCTTATGGGATGCCTTAAGGGTCTGTGCAACCATGGGTTGCTACAGCACCTTCACGGGTATGCCTAAAGGTTGCCTGGAGGGACTGTTAGTCCACGATAGCCCTCATGGGTTTACCCGAGGGTTGGCCTTGAGCCAAACCCTCATGGGTTTGCCTGTAGCAAGCTGCCCGTCGCTGCCAAGAGGGAAGTGCCCAAAAGTGGCCTGCCCAAAAAGAATATTGATAGCTGATGAAGAGGAGGGGTTGCCCAGCTGCCCGAAAAAAACTGCCTGAAATTCTCTGCCCAAAATTCTGTGGTTGCCCGGATTTGAAGATAGAAGAAGTTGACTGCTGAAGAGAAGGGTTTGCTGAGAATACCCTAAAGACAGAAAAAGATAGAAAACCCTAGCTTAGGGTTTGTCTTCAATGGAGGATGATGATGCACTAGCTAGACTCATCCATGCTATGGAACAATCATAAACTTTCTTCTTCACCTGCGAGATCTTTAGAATAGCAGTTGTACCTATGAGAGCAAGTGTGTGTGTAATAATGAAATGGCTTGATCTTCTTTTATATCCTTGAGTCACCTGTAAGTGGACCAAAATTAGAAAGAACAAAATAATATTATTTTATTCTTTTATAATTTTCACTTTTACCTTTTTACCTTTCTGTAGTCTAAAAGGTCCTTTATGTATTTTTTACTTTTACCAAAAGTCCTTATTTATTTTTTATTTTCACCTGTGGTCCCTTTTCCTGTCTTACAGTTCCTTCCTGGTAACAGACCAAGTGCCTCCGTTCTCTAAGAGAATGGCTACTCAGAAGTAAGTCGAGTCTACCAGTACTAGATTGGTCCACATCGTGGTCCTGGACCAGATGTCTACCATTCAACAGAATGGTCACTCAACACTGGGTTGAGTCTACCCAGGGCAGAGATGGGTCCATATCATGGTCATGGACTTACAGTTGTCCCACAAGATGTCATTGATGCCACTAAGTCCCACTTGCAGTGCCTTACAAAATGGGTTTGAGCCTTCGACCCCTTACAAAGTGGGTTTGTGCCTTGAAGCACCTTGTACCCAGTTGGCAAGGTCCTTGTACCCACAAGGTTGGATCTTGATGCCACCACTTTGCTAGAGATGTTGAAGACCCTGTTGATTGTGTTGAAGACCCTGGATATGGCCCTGAAGCCCTTATAGTTGTTGGAAAAGACCTAGATGGGTGGAAGAAGTATTAATAACCCATTCTGTGGTCATTCTTGCTCTGATGATGTAATGGTACCCCAAGAGAAGACCAAGCTACCCCACAGGTCCTCTTGTGTGGTTGAGGTGGTTGAAGAAGCCCATGAATCCCTTTGGCATGTTAAAGAAGCCTTTGGAACACCAAATGGGCCAAATAACCCATTCTGTGGTCATTTGTGGTTATTGATGGCTTGATGGAGTCCTGGAACTCTTGGAGATGGCCCTAGGGCATGAGAAAGGCTTGCCACCAACTTATATGGTGGTGTGATGGCACTTGGATGCTTGGACACACTTGCTTGCACTTGATGATGACTCTTCCTTTTCCTCCGTTGTGTCTAAGGATCTCCTTCAAGCTTGCTAGGCTTGGGACGAAGGCCTTGCTCTGATACCAATTGTTGGACACAATGTTCACACTGAGAGGGGAGGGGTGAATTAGTGTGGCGCCAATTTTCATTCTTTTCTTCTGTTGATCAAGTCTGCTCATGAGTTGCAGATAGGAGAGGTTGATCAGAGCAGGGAGGATGGCTGCCATATGGCAAGCCAAGTGTAAGGTGTCTCAAAGACCTTAGCACACCTTGAGTTCATGGGGCTAGAGGATGAACTCAAAGGGAGAAAGGATGATTACTCTAGGCGTACAGACAGGTCCTAGGATCGTGCATATTGATAGGGGGAGCAGTAATCAGAGGCTTCAGATACAGATATGTGGTCACCAAAGAAACCGGATTCGCCCTATACCCCTCTCGTGTCCTGTGGGGAACGAATCGGACACGATTTGTGTCCGGCACGAGGGGGATTCGATCTTCGGACGAATCCTAATATGGGACACGAACTCATGCACGAATCGGACACGAAGTTACATCATGTGCCGAAAATCGGACACGTACCCAAAAAACAGGACACGTAACCGCCCGAAAAAGACAGCCGCTTTCACTTAAAATCGACTTTTTGTCTTTCTATTTGTCATTTGGAAGGAAGCAAATCATTGAGAGTGATTTTTATGTGCAGGTGAAGGAGATTTGAAGAAGATTTGAAGGCTATCCATTGTTTCCAAGCGGTTCCAAGTGCATTTCGGCGGATTTGTGGAGAGGATTGCAAGCTCAACCATCACACAAGAAAAGGAATGTCTCAATCAGCTAGGGGAGGAGGTACGGGTCAAAGGAAAGGTAGAAATGCACCATCTAGGGCCTCCCCTCCTATTCCACCAAGCACAACTGATTCTCCTCCTCCGTCAAGTGCTCCATCGGCTGCTAGTGGAGCTCATACTCCATATAACCCTATTTTAGCAAGACAACAAGCCCAAGAAAAAAAATACCCTTTTTGGAAGTATGTGACAAGGAAAGATGGGCCCAGGGCAAAGCTTGGTGGGGGAGGCAATGTGTCTTGGAGATGCAATTTTTGCAACCATGAGTTCAAGAGCACATATTTCCGGGTTAAGGGCCATTTGTTGGCCCTTCCTTCTTGTGGGATTTCTTCATGCAAAGCGGTGACTGCTAACCAAAGGAGGGATATGGAAAGAGAGGATCATGTTGGCTTAGGGAAGGTGGCAGAAGCAAGCAAGAAAAAAGAGGATGATCCTCTTCCATTTTTGAGGAAGTCCTCTAGCACCAAGACTCCATTACCACCTAGCATTCATGGGCGTGGAGATACTTATCAAACAAGAAAGAGGCAATCTACAGGTGGTCCAATGGATAGGATTTTCCAACAAGAGGCGCGAGAAGAGGTAGACCTTACCATTGCATTTTTCTTCTACCTCAACTTCATCTCATTCAATGTTGCACGGTCACCATTGTATTTGAGATGGTTCGAACTATCTTGGAAAAAGCTCCAAGTGGTTATGTGCCTCCTGGTTCAAAGAAGCTTAGAACCACATTGTCGGTTAAAGCAAAGAAGGAGGTAGATAAAATCCTTGAGCCAATTAGAGCAACATGGCCCTCATCTGGAGTGAGTATTGTTTCTGATGGATGGACGGATCCCGCACGCCATCCAATCATCAATTTCATGATATCTTCCCAAAATGGACTGTTGTTCTTGAAAGCGGTGGATGCTCTTGGGAAATACAAGGATGCACAATTTATGGGTGATTTATTCATCAAAACCATTGAAGAAGTAGGTGTTGATTCGTGTGTACAAATCATCACGGACAATGAACCTATTTGCAAGGCTGCTGGCATGATTGTGGAAGCTAAATATCCACAGGTATGTTCATTCTTTCATTTCTAATTTGCTCATTGTTTGAATTTGGTCATTGCAATGTTAGTGTTGTAGAGTCATTGATACATGCTTTTATTGCTCTTACAGGTTTTTTGGACACCTTGCATTGTCCATTCCTTGAATTTAGCACCGAAAGCCATTGCTTCGGATGTGACATGGATTGGCACCCTTATTGAGGATGCACGCCATATCCGTAACTTTGTACAAAACCACACAAATGCCCTCACCATCTACAAACAGTACACACAGCTTTCATTGCTGAAGATTGCAGATACTCGGTTTGCTTCCTCATTCATCACGCTGAAGAGGTTGAGGGAGGTCAAAACCGCTCTTGGGTACATGGTGATTTCAGAGTTTTGGTCTTTTTGGAGAAGGACGGATCAGGTTGCTTCACAAAAGGTGAAGGACAAGGTGTTAGATGATGGTTGGTGGGACACGGTAGATCTTACCAT
>LPNX010489855.1:4294-73149 GCA_001517045.1 Pseudotsuga menziesii | reverse complement strand
AGGGAAAGACAAAGATGTGGGATGTCTTTCCTGATGATATGGGTTTGGACAGCAGTATGGAGTTGGCATTAGCCAACATGGATCTTAATGATCCAGTGCCAGAGCCGGTCACTTTTGATGAGAGTGATCATATGGAGGGGTCATCCTCCACAGCAGGAGATGCAGGTCATCAGATGGGTAGAGAGGAGGACGAGGGGGAGGAGGATGAGGATCAGGGCAGTGATGAGTATGTTGATGTTGATTTAGGCATGGAGGAGGACTACTGACATATGGGATTCTCCCATCTTGATCCACCCCTTTTTGTATTTACTGTTAGACTTTAGTCTATTTTGGCATTTGCCAATGCCCAGTGGCATTCCGACATATATGTACATTGTATACATTTTGATTTTGATGACTTAATGAGAAATATGGTTCCGACATGCATCTATGTGTCTCATTGTGATTTGTGAATGACAAATGTGTTGTGAATCGTGACTTGAGAATGGCAAATGTGTAATTACTAATTACTAATTACTAATAGTAATACTAATCAATGATCATTAATGTGTTTTTATTCTAATTTCTATTGAATATTTGTAAATGTTCTAGTTTCTAAATATTTTTGGATCTATATGTCTATATTTTTAAATTTTAATATATATTTAAAAATATATATATATATATATATATATGTATATAAAACGTATCCTACGTGCCCTGATTCCGGGGTCACCGTGCCCGTGTCGGACACCTCGAATCCCCGTGTCCTTCGTGTCCCGTGTCCCCGTGTCAGGTGACTTAGGTGGTCACCCTTTGCCATTGATGCCAAAGGGGGAGAGATGAAGACAAAGGGAGAGAGGAAGACAAAAGGGGAGCATGCTCATTGGGGGAGCATGAGTTGTTGTCATTAATGACAATTTCATCAACAATGCCCCTGTGGTCATTACCTGTGGTCTTTTAATTCCATTCAAAGTACATCATCATAAACCAAGAGAGTTACTAATGCTTTTGTCTCACACCAAGATAATGTACAAGGGTATCTTAACCAAGGGTAGCTAAGCCTTGGAGAAGAACACAAAGCCCATTAATTAAGGGTCAGAGTGTCACACATGCCTAGACCGAGTCTAGGGCTTATAGTGCCTTCTTGGTAACAGACCAGGTGCCTCCATTCTCTAAGAGAATGGCTACTCAGAAGTAAGTCGAGTCTACCAGTACTGGACTGGTCCACATCGTGGTCCTGGACCAGATGTCTACCATTCAACAGAATGGTCACTCAACACTGGGTTGAGTCTATCCAGGGCAGAGATGGGTCCATATCATGATCAAGGACCAGATATCTACCATTCAACAGAATGGTCACTCAACACTAGGTTGAGTCTACACCGTGGTCCCAGACTAGGTGTCCCCATTCTCCTATGAGAATGGCTCTCGATGCTGCTCAAAAAAATCAACAAAAAATTTACCAAGGCTTCGTTGTGTATGCTCTACACCGCTGCGGTTCGATTGAATAGTTGGCTACATCAAAAGCAGCGTGGGTGACTAGCTTAATTATTTTTCACATTTCATTTAAAGCTCCCCAGACGAAAATCCAACGCCTCGATTTGATCCGTTGCAGTGGCAAAATCCACAAAGGAAGCGGGAACAACTAGGTAGTGACCTCGAGACACTGTTAGGCTACACCCTTGTTGGTGTAGTGTTGAACACGTCTCATAGACTCCAACAAGCCCACATATTCCTTGGAGTTGAATCAGATAAAGGTTTTGGACATACTCCTCGTACCTTCGGGTATATTTGGAGTACCCTTTCCCTTTAAGTTAATCAACTCATCTCCAAATTAATTTAAAACTGACCAAGAGAACTTACAACACCCCTTTTTTAGCAATACAACAACATTCTTTATATGTGGACTCCATTTTTGGCACTAGTTTTACATTATACAATCATCTGTTTTTGTGTGCTTCACATATCATGTGTTAATTTATATGTTGTTTTGTTTAAATACTTATGTTGAAATATCTTGTTCAATTGTTTATTTTTTGTCAAAACTCCTAAAAAACAACTAAATCATCATCACACTAAAGCCTTATCAGCCTTGGCAACTCTTTTAGGGTCTACCACCCTTGGCTTCGTTAAGAGTTTCCCTAAATGGAGGAGTCAAGAACAAGGTGACAGCCTTGACTCGAGACTTGCGCCCAAGGACACACTGAGTGGCTTGAAGATTTTTGCTGCGTCCCCCCTAGTGTGTGAAAGGCGACAACATTTTCTGGCGCCGTTGCCGGGGATAAATCTTTTTATTCCCGGAGTACGACTTTTGTTTTCTTCTTTTTTTGTTTTTGCTTTGTTTGATGAATGTTTAGATTAGATCTTTAATTTTCATTTGGCAACTCCAGTGACCTTTTTTAGTTTATTATTTTTTACAAAGAAAAGCAAAAAATAATTTCTGTGAAAGATTTATAAATGCATATATTTTGTTTTCACGTGGCAACTCCATTGAAGGGATAAAACCCTTGTATCTCATAAATTTGTTAATTCTTGTCATATGTAGATGAGCTCATGCGACACAGAAAATTTTAAAGCTCACTATTTGACAGCTTTCCTGATTTAGTACCAGATGTTCTCCATTGTTACTTCATATCTAAATAGTTGAATTCTACTATGGGTAAAGAAGGGCTTCACATGCTCTTGCTAGATGCATGCCCCGAAATAGACTTCTCAAATATCTGTGGGTTTCCTAACGATTGTTATACCCCAGTGATTTTTCCTAGTTACTAAGTCGAGTTTTCTATAAAATTTTGTGACGACCAATGGATAGAAAACTAAAGAGATAGAAACTTGATGAGATACTCACTTGGAAATTGTAGATGCCTTCCTGGATGATGACGATTGCTCCCTCATAGATTAAGTGAGAAATTTGGAGAAGCTCTTGTTGAAATCGACTTGGTGAATGACCCCTCCTGCCACATGAAGGGAAAAGCAATAAGTATGACAAGAAAAGATCTAGATTTGTGTTATCACCAACCTTGTAGTTGCCTATGTATGATGGATCCAGGATGGATGGTAGAGGGGAAAGCAACTAGGGAGGTGGAACCAGGACTGCCTAGACTCCCAAGTGGATGGTTGTCATGTCAATCAAGGCAGTCTTCGCTTTATGTTATCTAAGTCCAAGACAACAACGGGGGAGACCCGGATCTACTCCCGACAGGAGAGATCAGACCTAGACACCAAAACAGATCAAATGTGGCTTTGAGGTACGTAAGGTGTAAGGTAGATGGAAACCCTAGCTCTGGGATTTATGTACTAGCAACTAATGAAGATGACCACTGTCTTGGGAAACGTAACTGAGACAGGGTGAACAAGGACAGAGTTGGGACTATCTAGTACTAAGGAGATAGACTCGGTGAAAGATATGAAAGTATCAAGTTACCTGAGTTATCAAGGAATAGTCAACTTTCGGGGAAAAGAAGTCAAGATAGGGCTAGCGCTATGCTTGGAGATCAGTGCATGTTCAGCCTTGGGTAGTGGAGTCAGTATTTGCACAGCGTTAAAGTGAACCCACCTGGGATATGCCCTGATCTATGGACCCAGAAAAGGATTTGGCCCAGAAGATTCAGGTTACAAGAAAATCAGCAGAAGGAGGGCTAGCGCCAGGGTTTGGAGAGGCAAATCTGCAGATCTAGAGCCACCAGGAGACTATCAGCTCAACGTTGGAGTGGAAATGAGATCAAGATGGTCCGATCTACAAATCCAAGTCAAAAAATTTCAGGAAAAATCAAATCTAGAAAAGTCAAAATTTGATGGAGGAGGTTAGGAGGTTGAAAGTCAATTTTTTAGATCTAGGGCTACTTGGCAAGAACTAGCTCAGCGTTGGGGGTGTTCTGGAATGAGGAAGACCTGATCTACACACCCATGTAATTATTTTCCAGAAAAAGTCAACTCTGGAAAAAGTCAATTTTTTAGTGGGGTGCTAGGGTTTGAGCAGTCAAAAAGTCAGATCTAGGGCAAACCAGTCATAATTAGGGCAACGTTGAGGATGATTCAGTGAGAGGGAGGCCTGATCTACAAAACCCAGAAATGGTTTGCTCAAAGATCAAGCGGTTCCCCGATTAAATATTTTTTGATTTTTTATTATTTAGGATTTTTTTCAAAAAAATTGAAGAAAAGATGGTACAATGGATTTAGATCTGAAAAAAGGAGAGACTTACCTATTAGATCTTACCTGTAAATACTTGTAGATGCCTTGATGATGATGATCCCTGCCATCCCGATCAATTTGAGAAGATTGAAGCGAGTTCTATGTCTAGTATTTGCTCGAGGAAGTAAATGCGCCCTCTCTTCTGCACAACAAACTTCAACCATATTAGATTTTCTATGACATGAAAAGAAGCTATATGCTGTAGAAAAATAGCAAGAAGAAATGATAGGTCACCAAAACGCTAATGAAAACTCCCTGATAAAAAATGAAGACAATCCAAGCGAGTTGAGGTCCCCCTGCAAAACCGCCCAAGCTGAAGTCGTCCTCCTGTAGACAAAACAGTGATCCCCCAAAAATATAGATCTCATAACAATTTCCCGAATGCTAGGAAGCAAAAGACTTTCCAATCACCATCGAAGAACATCAGATGCAAAGTAGATCCAGAAAATATCCACAAAAAATCTTTCTATTAATCATATCCAAGAGCCAAAGATTCCTTACAAATGAGAAGCTCTCTCCTTTAAATACAAATGAGAGAACCAAAATCCTAACCACTTTCAAAACGAGTGGCTAAGATTAAAAGATAAAATATTCTAATCAATGGTTGAGATGAGCTCAACATACAATACAAGGATCAATATAACCATAAAGTACCAAAGTGGACTAAATCACCCCTAAAGAGGGTACCCCACTCAATAAGAAATAAATGAAGCACATGGTGGGTCCATGGAGTGTTAACTAACTCCCTCTGGGTGCTCCATGGCACAATAAAATAATATAATATTTTAATTCTTTGACTTTGTGCCTCCTTGAGGAAATCGTGAGCCTCCCAAAAGCTCCAGAAAATAATATAAAAATGCCCAGAAAATAGGTGTGGACCCAATCAGGTGCTGCAATTGTTGGAGAAAGTGCGAAGGACATCACTCTCATCATCATGACTCATCCCATGTCATTTCCTTGCCTCAGTAGCCCAAATCGATTTCTTCAATAGCCATTTAATCATTTTTTAATCTGCCTCGGGAAACGTAAACCTGCCAAAACAGCCTCCTAGGGTGCCTGCGTTGTCAAACTGAGCCCACCAGGCTCTCTGGGATGGGGATACTATGGTACAATCAAGTGACTGCACCCCTTATGCCCATACAACGCCCTAAGAGCTCCAAATGAAACATCTCCTTGTTTAGACACATCATCCTGTGAAGCAAAACTGCATCAAAAAAGTAAAATGAGCCTAATCATCTCTGCAAGTGCCCAGAACTGAAAATAAATTATCATTAGACTCAGAGAGTCCAAATCCATCTAGGGTGTATACTCATACCCTTCTCAGGTCTCTACTTGACCATCAACCATATCCAATAGACAATATAACCATATGTAAATGATTAGATACCAATAATATAACTCAGACTATCATCCATCTAATGCAAGTGCTATAAGGCTAAGACATGTTCTACAACTTATTTAAGCAACAATCACAACACGTAGCAGTCATTTCATTGGCGGTGTATCAACCAAATACATATATAGGGTTTATTTATTATTACTTAGACCAGACTTTCAGGACTATACTCACTTCATAGTTGTAGTCAATTTGCTAGTGAAGGGTGAAGGCCAAAATTGACATGGCTAGGGAAAATGATGACTTCCTACTCAACATCATGACACTTTGGATATGGCAGGGAAATACTCACTATAACCACCTGCCGGACAAACAACAACACAAGGAATGGCAGTGCCTCACAAATGGTTGAGTTGTTCAGAGAGTGCTTATTTAACTTAGGCATTATGTCTACATCAAGTTTGATCCAGTTTCATTAGGATTCTTGATTTATTTCCATGGCCTTTTTGGCCTATATGTCATTTTGGGGACTTCACCAATGCTTAAAAGCATAGCTAATTGCAGCTTTCATCCAAGACATTTTCAAATTTACAAGGTTAGCAATATTTGGATATAGCATATATTTAACCATTGCCTTTTTGGACCTTTTCTTGCCCTTTTTCAGATATGTTAAGAAACACAGTTTTAGCATTTTCATTTTCCATGGGCGCATATAAACATTTCCAATATAAGTAGTACATGAGCTTTCAGTTTTAGCCAACAACATCTCAAGTGACCAGGGGGGGTTCTGCACAGTGCCAAACATCGAGACAATCAACCAGAATGATTTAAGCATACAATCCAACTCACCAAAGGCAAGTTTTGTCACCAACTCAGAGCCGAGACACAATATAAACAGGGAGGTTTGTCCAACAAAGGTTCTAGCGGGAAAAAGGTCCTCCATGCCATAAGTCAAGTAATAAGTCAAGTTAGAAAAAAAACTGGAAGGAAATGGATGGGTGGAGACAATGGATGATGAAGCCAACACTAGCAAGCCAAAACAATGGTGGGAATGACTACCTCTATTCTCCCTAAGGAGGGTAAAACCAATGAGTATAGATTAGGAACTTCACAGTCAGAGTAGGGACATCAATACATAATACAAATACATCCAAGTCCATATAATTATGACCGCCATATCATGACACTACATGCTAATACATGTCACAAAGATGAGTATAAGAGAAATGATAACCATAACACAATATAATAAAAGCTGAGTCATAATCATGCATATAATTGATCTAAAACATCATCTGTCCAATGAGAAAGCACTGATATAAAACTGGGCATCAATAACTGCTATGTAATGACTAAATGGCTACATCGGTCCTCAAATCTAAGTGTCCTAAGACTCAGTCCTGACATGGGAGAGTACAATAGTCCACAAATAAAATAATGATCCGTCAAAACTGCTCATCTCAGCATCTCATATGTAAGAGATCTAGCTGAAAAATGTACTGTATCTGAAAAATAGAATATGGTAGCCCGGCTACTATATATGTGATAACAAGTGTCAAAGCTCTTGAGTCATCAAAGAAAAGTCAACTTTCAGGGAAAAGAGGTCAAAAGAGGGCTAGCGCTAGGATTAGTGATTAGTCCCTGTTGGGCCTTGGGCAATGGAGTCAGTATATGCACAGCGTTAGAGTGAATCCACTTGGGATATGCCCTGATCTATGGACCCAAAAAAGTGTTTGGCCCGAAAAATTCAGTTTGCAGGGGAAACCAGCAGAAGGAGGGCTAGTGCTAGGGTTTGGAGGGACAGATCCTCAGATCTAGGACAATATGGGAGGCATCAGCTCAGCGTTGGAGGAGAAACGGGATGTGGATGACCTGATCTACAAACCCAAGTTGGAAAAATCTAGAAAAAATCAGATCCAGAAAAGTCAGAAAATGACTTGGAGTGCCCAGGTGCTGAAAGTCAATTTTTCAGATCTAGGGCCACCTTGCAGCAACTAGCTCAGTGTTGGGGGTGTTCTGGAATGAGGGAGACCTGATCTATGAACCCAAGTGATTATTTTTTGAAAAAAGTCAGATTCGAAAAAGGTCAAATTTTCAGTGGGGGCGCTGGGGTTTTAACAGTTAGTTTTTCAAATCTAGGGCAAACCAACAACCTTTTGGACAGCGTTGAAGATGAATTGGTGAGAGGGATGCCCGATCTACAAAACTCAACAATGGTTTGTCCAAAGATTAGACGGTTCCCCAATTAAGTATTTTTGGATATTTTAATATTTTGGAGTTTTCAGTAAATTGAAGAAAAAGCAGGTACAATGGATTGAGATCATGAAAGAAGAGAACCAACCTGTAGCTTACCTGGAAAACCTTGTAGATTCCTTGATGATGATGATCTCTGCTATCCTGATCAATTTGAGAAGGTTTGAGCAATTTCTATGTCCAACGTTTTCCCCCAAGGAGCCAATGCGCTCTCTCTCCTGCACAACAAATGTCAACCATATCAGATTTGTTGCCACATGAGCAAAAAACTAAATGCTACAGAAAAATAGCAAGAGAAAATCATAGATAGCAATGACACTAATGAAAACCCCCTGATAAAAAAGAAAACAATCCAAGCGAGTTGAGGTCCCCCTGCAAAAACGCCCAAGCTGAAGTCGTCCTCCTGTAGACAAGACAAAGATTCCCAAAAATATATAGATCTTGTAACAATTTTTTGAATGCTAGGAAGCAAAAGACTTTCCAATCACCATCTAAGAACACTAGATGCAAACGAGATCCAAAAAATATCCACAAGAAAGTTTTTCTATTAATCAGATCCAGGAGCCAAAGACCCCTTACAAATGAGAAGCTCTCTCTTTTAAATATAAATGAGAGAACCAAAATCCTAACCACTTTCAAAACGAGTGGGTAAGATTAAAAGATATAAATGTTCTAATCAATGGTTGAGATGAGCTCAACATACAATACATGGATCAATATAACCATAAAGTACCAAATTGGACTAGGTCACCCATAAAGAGGGTGCCCCACTCAACAAGAAATAAATGAACCACATGGTGGGTCCATGGAGTGTTAATTAACTCCCTCTGGGTGCCCCATGGCACAATAAAATAATATAATATTTTAAATTTTTGACTTTGTGCCTCCTTGAGGAAATCGTGAGCCTCCCAAAAGCTCCAGAAAATAATATAAAACTGCCCGAAAAATAGGTGTGGGCCCAATCAGGTGCTGCAATTGTTGGAGAAGGTGCAGAGGACATCACTCTCATCATCATGACTCATCCCATGTTATTTCCTTGCCTTAATAGCCCAAATCGATTTCTTCAATAGCCATTTAATCATTTTTTAATCTGCCTTGGGAAATGTGAACCTAACAAAACAACCTCTTAGGGTGCCTGCATTGTCCAACTGAGCCCACTAAGCTCTTTGGGATGGGGGTACTATGGTATAATCAAGTGGCTGCACACCCTATGCCCCATACAGCGCTCTAGGATATCCAATGAAAACATTTCCCTGCTCAGACACATCATCCTGTGAAGCAAAACTGCATCAAAAGATTAAAATGAGCCTGACCATCTCTGCAAGTGCCCGGAACTGAAAATAAACTATCTTATTAGACTCAGAGAGTCTAAATCCATCTAGGGTGTATACTCATACCCTTTCAAGGTCTCTACCTGATCATCAACCATATCCAATAGACAATATAATCATCTATAAATGACCAAATACCAATAATATAATTCAGACTATCATCCATCTGCTGTAAGTGTTATAAGGCTAAGAAATGCTCTACAAATCATTTAAGCAACAAGTAGCAGTCATCTCACCGGCGGTACATCAACCAAATACATGTATAGGGTTTTATTTATTATTACTCAGATCAGAATTTCAGGACTATACTCACTTCATAGTTGTAGTCAATTTGCTAGTTAAGGGTGAAGGATGAAATTGACAAGGATAAGGCAAAGGATGACTACCTACTTAACATCATGACACTTTGGATATGGAAAGGAAAAACTCACTATAACCACATGCCGGACAAACAACAACACAAGGAATGGTAGTGCCTCACAAATGGTTGAGTTGTTCAGAGAGTGCTTATTCAACTTAGGTATCATGTCTACATCAAGTTTGATCCAGTTTCTTTAGGACCATCAATTTTATTTCTATGGCCTTTTTGGCCTATATGACCCTTTGGGACTTCACCAGTGTTTAAAAGCATAGCTAATCGCAGCTTTCATCCAGGACATATTCAACTTTATAAGGTCAACAATATTTGGATATAGCATATATTTAACCATTGCTTTTGGGACCTTTTCTTATACCCTTCAAGGAGTATTTTAGCATTTCATTGCTCTTGCCCTTTGCTCACATATGTTAAGAAACACATTTTTAGAATTTTCATTTTCCATGGGTGCATATATAAACATTTCCAATACAAGTAGTACATGAGCTTTCAGTTTTAGCCAACAACATCTCAAGTGACCAGAGGGAGTTCTGCACAGTGCCAAACATCGAGACAACCGACCAGAATCATTTAGGCATACAATCCAACTTACCAAAGGCAAGTTCTGTCACCAACTCAGAGCTGAGACACAGTATGAACAGGGAAGTTTGTCCAACAAAGGTTCTAGCGGGGAAAGGTCCTCCATGCCACAAGTCAAGTAGTAAGTCGGGTTAAAACAAAACTGGAAGGTAATGGATGGGTGGAGAGAGTGAATGATGAAGCCAACACTAGCAAGCCAAAACAATGGTGGTAATGACTACCTCTATTCACCCTAAGGAGGGTAAAACCAATGAGTATAGATCAAGAACTTTGAAGTCTAAGTAGGGACATCAATACATAATACAAAATACATCCAAGTCCATATATTTATGACCGCCAGATCATGACACTAAATGCTAGTATATGTCACAAAAATGACTATAAGAGCAATGATAACCATAACACAATATAATAAATGCTGAGTCATAACCATGCAAATAATCCATCCAAACCATCATCTGTCCAATGAGAAAACACTAAAACCAATCTGGGCATCATCAATTGCTCTGCAAATGACTAAATGGCTACATCAATCCTTGACTCTGAGTGTCCTGAGATTCAGTCCTAACAAGGGAGAGTATAATAGTCCACCAACAAAATAATGATCCGTCAAAACTGCTCATCTCAACATCTCATATGTAAGAGATCTGGCCGAAAAATGTACTGTATCTGAAAAATAGAATACGGTATCCTGGCTACTATTTATGTGATAACAAAGAGGATATTACAGATACACCCCACGACAAGTATAAAACAACCAATTAGTAACGTGCAACCATGAGCAAGAAAGAGAGCCACATATGAAGCCATGGATGAAATAGACTACACCAGCAGTCTGTACAAGTGATTTCCAGCCATTAAATCAACCCATGAAAAGGAGAAGAAAGATGTAGACCTCTACTTGCACTTGTCCTTCTTTCGACCCTTGCATAGATATTTAACTAAGTGCTGGTAGGGGAATTCCCCATCTTCAAACCTTGCCCTTAGCAAATGAATACCCTCGTGTATTTATACCTGTCCAACCAAACCACAATCCATAAAATAATATTAAAACCAACATATATCCATCTTAAATCCGGTTCTATCAAGCATTGAGAGGGATCCAATTTCTTGAGGTGTAAATTTTTTACACGTCAAGAAAAAATTAACACCTCAACAAATTTGATTCCTTTCAGTGCTTGATAGATCCAGGCTTAAAATGGATCTACGCTGGTTTAATTTTTTTTAGTTTGATGAGCCAACATTATTTATTTATTTATTTTTGGTAACTTATGAGCCAACATGAATTTTTTTAATTACTTTTTTATTTTTGGTAACTTATGAGGCAACATGAAATTTTTTAATTATTTTATTTTTGGTAATGTTACCTTACATAACGTTACAACATCTCTACATAACGTTACGCCATCTCCCCCATATTGGGTTGTAGAGCACCTCGCTACTGTCGATGCAATAATGCTTAAAACCCTGGAGTTAGGGCCCTCCTCTTATAGTAGCTTTTAGAGTTTAATTTAACTACACATTGACATGTGTCAAGTTGTTCCTTGAGGTAGCTCCTTAAAATATGTGAATCATGCCTTGAACAATGTGCAATTACCAATAAATACCCTTTGACATGATTTATACACCTTGTAGAGGATATCCCTTTTTTAGTGGGTAAATTCATGATCAAGTAAGCAAAGTGTCATTCTTTTCACCTTTGGAGTGAAACACTCATCAAGTGACTCTCAGTTGACCATAGAGATGCTTGGAGCACCACGTCTCTACAGAATGAATGACTCTAAACCCTTCTCTCCATCTTTATAGTTCTGTTATGGGTTGTTTGAGAGGTGCCTGGGTTCTCTCTATGATCTGTGAAGTTCCTTTGCTCTATGGGGGTAAACCTGTAGATACACATGCCTTACACTGGGATTCAACCTAAATATAAAAGGTCCTAGTTGAATTTAATTTTTTTCTTTTAGAGTTAATGCAATGTTTATTTTTGAAGGCAAGACCTCTCAAGGGTAGTAAATAGTTTTATTTTCTTACTATATCATATGTAAAGATTGTGTTCATTGCAAGTGTTCAAGTAAAGAGCGTCTGGACTCTGGAGAGTCTATAACATTAAATATATCCTGGTTTTGTTAAAGATCAAGAGCCTTCTTGCAGTGCAATCAAAAGCAATAGATGGTATTTCTAATTTTCTTATTGTGTTGTGGAATTTTATTGCTTTTGTGCAACATTTCCTGCATTTTTATGCTACAAGGCCGTTTCATATTTGTCACTAAACTTACCACACATAAACTTAAAATATTTCACTCATGCAAATGAACATGTAAGACATGAAAAGTGTACAGCTCAACACAAAACTTGACTGCCATAAATGTAGGTTAACACTTAATTTCCCTGTTTAACTGTAATGACATTCTGGCATTTTATCTGTTTCCTTTCCATGCATAAGTAATCTTAAAATAACTTGAATAAGTGTTTCCACGAGGAACACCTGATTTCTGGGGAAGTTGTCTGTGTCTCATTGTTGTGTACTTGGCAACTGGTTTTTGGTTATAATTTCCCTCCTATTAGCTTTCAATCTTGAAATTGGCATAGTGGTTGTACAACAATATTGCTAGCATCACGCCTTCTTCGTAGTACATCTGTTCTAGCATGTAACAACTTCAATCTGATATGTTAAGATAAGAGCCAAGTTAAATTTCTTAAGACTTAAACTATGCCTTTTCTTTTATAGTTCTTTATTTGAACTTTTCCTTCCTTTTATTCACTCCAGTGGAGGAACTTTCAACTTGTAAATCTGTGTGGAAAATCTAATTCTCTTTTTTTTCTATGCAGCAAGGCAGTTATCCTGGCACTGGGAAAATGGAGGAAGTGGGAAAGGGACCTGGTGAAGGGACAAGTTTGAATTTGCCTTTGCCAGGAGGCTCTGGTGATCAGGCCATGTCAGCTGTTTTTGAAGAAGTCATTGTGCGAGCTGCTCAAAGATTCAAACCAGATATAATTCTGGTGTCTGCTGGGTCAGTACTTATACGTAATCCTATTCATTAATGTAGCTTGTGTTAGATGTATGCCCCCTTCCCTGTTAGTTGATATCATTTACTAACCTTTGAGGATAACCTAACAGAAATAAATAAATAAAACTTCGACATAAATTTTTCTTTTAAGCATACCTAAAAATAGTGTAATTATTTTTTCAATTACATTGGTGCTTCTACCATATGACAACTCAAATCTTCACAAAAATGGAAAATTAAATGATCAATCAATTGATGCAGATGTTGCTAATTTTGTGTCAATTCAGGATCATTAATAAAAGTTCTGATCACACTGAAACATAAATACCCCAAATCACAAGGACCTTGGAATGGAATGAGTCTAGCTGGCCTGGATATAGGGAGAGCCAAATCTCATGAAAACCATGTGTGGATAGGAAAACTATGTTAATCAAGTGGACTCCTTGGGAGTCTAGGACACAATGAATGGCAGTCGATGAAACCTGAGGGATGCTTCCCAACATTTGTGGATGGTATTACCCCTCATTTTGTAAGAGACCTTACACTTGTGATTTTGATCACCAATGTAATACTTGTGATTTTGTCACATGTTAGACATTTGTAGGATGATACTGATGAAGTTTGATGGACTAGGGAGACATCATTGGTGCAGGCTTTCATATACGGTGTCTCTTCTATTTGTGCGTGCCTCATTTTTGCATGCATTTCATTGATGGATCAACTTTACAGTATCATTGCTCCACCCATCCATTACCTTCAGGTTTACGGAATGTTGGCTTCATCATTCATTGTCTCCACCCATCCATTACCTTCCAGTTTTGTTTTTAACCCGACTTACTACTTGACTTATGGCATGGAGGACTTTTTCCCCGCTAGAACCTTTGTTGGACAATCCTCCCTGTTTATATTGTGTCTCGGCTCTGAGTTGGTGACAAAACTTGCCTTTGGTGAGTTGGATTGTATGCCTAAATCTTTCTGGTCGGTTGTCCCAATGTTTGGCACTGTGCAGAACTCTCCTTGGTCACTTGAGATGTTGTTGGCTAAAACTGAAAGCTCATGTACTACTTCTATTGGAAATGTTTATATGTGCCCATGGAAAATGAAAATGCTAAAACTATGTTTCTTAACATATGTGAAAAAGGGAAAGAGCAATGAAATGCTAAAATACTCCTCGAAGGGTATAAGAAAAGGTCCAAAAAGGCAATGGTTAAATATTTGCTGTATCCAAATATTGTTGACCTTATAAATTTGAAAATGTCCTGAATGAAAGCTGCAATTAGTTGTGCTTTTAAGCACTGGTGAAGTCCCCAAAAGGACATATAGGACAAAAAGGCCATGGAAATAAAATTGAGGATCCTAATGAAATTGAATCAAACTTGATGTAGACATGATGCCTAAGTTGAATAAGCACTCTCTGAACAGCTCAACCATTTGTGAGGCATTGCCATTCCTTGTGTTGTTGTTTGTCTTGCATATGGTTATAATGAGTTTCTCTTTTCCATATCCAAAGTGTCATGATGTTAAATAGGAAGTCATCCTTTGCCCTAGCATTGTAAATTTCAGCCTTCACCCTTCACTAGCAAATAGACTACAACTATGAAGTGAGTATAGTCCTGAAAGTCTGGTCTAAGTAATAATAAATAAACCCTAATATGTATTTGATTGATACACCACCAGTGAAATGACTACTACTTGTTATGATTGTTGCTTAAATGAGTTGTAGGGCATGTCTTAGCCTTATAGCACTTGCAGCAGATGGATGATAGTCTGAGTTATATTATTGGTATCTGATCATTTACAGATGGTTATATTGTCTATTGGATATGGTTGATGATCAGGTAGAGACCTGAGAGGGGTATGAGTATACACCCTAGATGGATTTGGACTCTCTGAGTCTAATGAGATAGCCTATATTCAGTTTCGGGCACTTACAGAGATGATCAGGCTCATTTTACCTTTCTAATGTAGTTTTGCTTCACTGGATGATGTGTCTGAGCAGGGAAATGTTTTGTTTGGATCTCCTAGGGCGTTGTATGGGGCATAGGAGTGTAGCCACTTGTTTGTACCATAGTATCCCCATCCCAGAGAGTCTGGTGGGCTCAGTTTGACAACGCAGGAACCCTAGGAGGTTGCTTTGGCAGGTTCACATTTCCCGAGGCAGATTAAAAAATGATTAAATGGCTATTGAAGAAATCGATTTGGGCTACTGAGGCAAGGAAATGACATGGGATGAGTCATGATGATGAGAGTGATGTCCTCTACACCTCCAACAATTGCAGCACCTGATTGGGCCCACATCTATTTTTTGGGCATTTTTATATTATTTTCTGGAGCTTTTGGGAGGCTCACGATTTCCTCAAGGAGACACAAAGTCAAAAAATTAAAATATTATATTACTTTATTGTGCCATGGGGCACCTAGAGGGAGTTAGTTAACACTCCATGGACCCACCATGTGCTTTATTTATTTCTTGTTGAGTGGGGTACCCTCTTTATTGGTGATTTAGTCCACTTTGGTACTTTATGGTTATATTGATCCATGTATTGTATGTTGAGCTCATCTCAACCATTGATTAGAATATTTTATCTTTTAATCTTAGCCACTCATTTTGAAAGTGGTTAAGCTTTTGGTTCTCTCATTTCTATTTAAAGGAGAGAGCTTTTCATTTGTAAGGGGTCTTTGGCTCTTGGATCTGATTAATAGAAAGACTTTTTTGTGGATATTTTCTGGATCTGCTTTGCATCTGATGTTCTTCGGTGGTGATTGGAAAATATTTTGCTTCCTAGCATTCAGAATATTTTGTGAGATCTATACTCTTTTTTCAGGATCTTTGTCTTGTCTACAGGAGGGCGACTTCATCTTGGGTGTTTTTGCAGGGGGACCTCAACTCGCCTGGACTGGTTTCGTCTGTGACAGGGGGTTTTCATTAGTTTCATTGTGATCTATGATTACATCTTGTTACTTTTCTGTAGATCTTGTTTTTCTTTCATGATACAACAAATCTGATAATGTTGGCATTTGCTTGTGCATGAGAGAGTGCGCATTGGTCACGTGGAGCACAACGTTGGTCCTAGAACTCACTCACATCTTCCAGAATTGATCGGGATGGCAGGGATCGTCATCAACAAGGCATTTACAAGCATTTCCAGGTAAGATCTAACAGGTAAGTCTCTTCTCTTTCAGATCTCAATCCATTGTACCTTCTTTTCTTCAATTTTCTGAAAAAACTCCTAAATAATAAAAATCCAAAAAATATTTAACTAAGGAACCGCTTGATCTTTGAGCAAACCATTTTTGGGTTTTGTAGATCGGGCATCCCCCTCACTGAATCATCCTCAATGCTGCGCTAGTTCTAGCTGGTTTGCCCTAGAGTTTTTGACTACTCAAACCTCACCGCCCCACTGAAAATTTGACTTTTCTAGAGTTGACTTTTTCCGGAAAATAATTACATGGGTGTGTAGATCAGGTCTTCCTCATTCCAGAACACCCCCAATGCTGAGCTAGTTCCTCTCAAGTTGCCCTAGATCTGAAAAACTGGCTTTTAGCCTCCTAGCCCCCCTCATCAAATTTTGACTTTTCCAGATCTGATTTTTCCTGAAATTTTCTTACTTAGGCTTGTAGATCAGGCCATCCTAATCTCATTTCCACCTCAACGCTGAGATGATAGTTTCCTGGTGGCTCTAGATATGCAGATCTGCCTCTCCAAACCCTAGCGCTAGCCCTCCTCCTGCTAATTTTCCTGTAACCTGAATCTTTTGGGCCAAATCATTTTTTGGGTCCATAGATTAGGGCATATCCCAGGCGGGTTCACTGAATCGTTGTGTTGATACTGACTCCATTACCCAAGGCTGAACAAGCACTGATCTCCAAGCATAGCGCTAGCCCTTCCTGACCTCTTCCCCCCGAAAGTTGACCATTCCTTGATAACTCAGGTTACTTGATACTTTCATATCTTTCAATGAGTCTATCTCCTTGGTGCTAGACAGTCCCGACTCTGTCCTTGCTCACCCTGTCACAGTTACGTTTCCCAAGACAGTGGTCATCTTCATCAGTTGCCAGTACCTAAACCCTAGAGCTAGGGTTTCCATTTACCTTACACCTTACATACCTCAAAGCCACATTTGATCTGTTTTGGTGTCTAGGTCTGATCTCTCTTGTCGAGAGTAGATCCGGGTTTTCCACGTGACAACCATCCATTTGGGAGTCTAGGCAGTCTTGATTCCACCTCCCTAGTTGCTTTCCCCTCTACCATCCATCCTGGATCCATCATACATAGGCAACTACAAGGTTGGTGATAACAGGGTCCACGCTTGTGCTAACAAAACCATCACTTTGGGTTGACGTCATTCCCTCACTTAACCATTCACAACCTCTTAATTAACCATTTGTTACCTCTCCTTTTAACCAAAGTTTCACATGGAATAGAAGCACATGACCATGGGACCCATTGCCATGTCATTTCCTCACTTCAAAATATTGATTTTTGACTTTGTGCAATTTGTCATAATTTAGCATTTTTTGCCATTTTGTAGTATTTTCAGAGGAATAATGCCCTACGGAATGATATAATCACACGGAGTATGGGAAAAGCGGGTCCTTGGGTAAAGGAGGTGCTTTGAGCTTGAAAACGAGCCCAAACACACCACAAATGGACTCCGGATCATACTTTTTTTACATTTTGAATTTCTCCATTTAAACCATTAAAAAATGACCTAAAAAATGAAGAAAAAAAATAAAAATTCTCGGAATCGGACGAAACTCTATGTTAGGATTATTAATCGTCTCTTGGTCAAATGTCTATTAGATTAATTATTGCCTAACGTAGGAACCTTAAATTAATTAATTGGGTCCACTAGTACAATTGGGTCCACTTGGCCTAATGGGGCCACATATACCAGTCACTGGAGTGTGGGGAACACTGCTAGAGGTTAACTACCACTTACTGCATGTGCATGCATCAGTTTGGGCACCTCCTAGACCAATCCCTACATTTTAGGAGCCACTAGGAGTCTTGGCACCAACCTACTTCAATCAATTGGTGTTAGTACTAGTTAGTCTTAGTTAGCTCCCAGTTACATTCAGTTAGTTCACAGTCAGTTAAGTTAGCACTACCAATGCATGGATAATGCATGGTTGCATGGGGAGGAGCGCTTTTCCTACCTACCTCACTCTCAATTGCACTAAGTTAACTAGTTGACACTGGTTGTTGAGTTATTGGTCATCAGGGAGTTGTCTATTTGGACTCTGATATTGATTGGGAGACATTGAGTTAGAGATTCAGTTAGATACAGTCATATCCACTTTGAGGATTCGAATTCATATCCCATGCATTCGAATTCTTCCTATGTAAACTATTTTAACACCGAATATTATTATTGTGAATGATACTGTAAATTCTTGAGCAATACTTGTTCAATTCCTGTGTGGTTTGTTTTGTTCAGTTTGTATCTTCATTCTACATCTATTTGTTGCAATCATTATTAGAACTATATGCTTGAAGATCTAAATGGCATTCAAATTCTAATATGGTATTAGAGCCTTCTCAGGCAGGTGTCATGCTTGTTTCTCCCCATCGAACATCAAAAGCAACTAGGTTTCCACAGAAGTCCCCTATGAAAATTTGCTAGCTCTGGATTTATTGAGAGCAACGAAGAGGGCGTGACGGACCCTGAAAACATGTTCATGTCGGGAGGAAAAGCATGATTCAAACAGTTCATATGTTTTAGTGTGATATTGCAGTGAAATTGACAGGTGCTACGTAGCTTGTGAGAAGTATTTGCAGTCTTCCAGTCGAAGCAATTATGAGTTCTCAAACTCCTGAACCACGGATCCTCACAACTTCCAATTACCTTGATTGGAGGATTTATGTGCAGCTTGCCTTGCGCAAGCATGGCTACCACAGGATCATACATGGATGGGAGGCTGAGCCTCATCAGCCGGTAGAGTGGAACAAGTTCCTAAATCGTTGTGATGAAGCATTCGGGTACTTATGTACTTATATTTCCAGAGATCTCCTCTTCCATCTAGAAGGATTGAGGACTCCCAGAGAATCCTGGGAGAATCTTGATAGCTTGTTTAACAAACAAGATGAGCTTTGGGGACACATTCTGGAGAATGAGTTGGTATCTTTACATCCCAGCAGTTTCGAGACTATTGAGCAAATCTTCTCTAAATTCAAGTCTCTAGTGCTCCAATGCAGGCAGTGTGGGATAGAGCGGAAGGATGAGCAGAATGTCCTTTCCATACTCAACAAACTAGGTCCTGAGTACTATGTATATGTCTCTATGTTTCATTCCAAGCGAGAAAGCTTTCTTGATTGGAAACTTCCTTCTTTAGATTCTTTCTTCGAGTCCTTAATCAAGGAACAAGACAAATTGATTCGAATGGGAGTCATCCAAACCTCCAAAGATCAAGCTCTCTTGGTTACCGACTCTTCCAAAGCGCAAGCAAAGGGGAAATCAAAGAAAAAGGAGCCAAAGGCAGCTGATTTGAAGCCTAAACAAAATCAGGAAGCTTCCGAAGGGGCCTCTGGCTCTAAGAAGAAGAAATTTGAAAAGAAGTTATGTCCTTACTGTGAAAAGGGATACCATTTGAAGATCAGTGTATGAGGAAGCAACTTGATGAGATGTCCACTCTTCTCAAGCAGCACAACATTGCTCCTCCAAGAGCAAAGAAGCCTGATGAAGAAGCACTGACAGAAGACACCGAAAGGTGTCATGCTTTGAAAGCAACTCTCTCCATCCCCAGCATACATTATAAATTTTGGAGCCTCCAACCACATGGTTGCCTCCAAAGAATCATTCTCTACTCTTTCACTAACAAAGGGGCCTAACATTCACATGGGAGATGATTCCTAGATTCCAGCAGAAGGAAGGGGCTCAGTCAGAGCGAAGCATGGTGAGTTCAAGAATGTCTTATATGTGTCTTCCCTTGCTGCTAACTTGTTATCTGTTTACCGGATGACTCATACAGGCTCTCCCAAGAGGGTCACATTCGATTCAAACTCAGTTGAGATCACAGAAAAAGCCACTGGAAAGCTTGTAGCAAAAGGTATTGCAAATCACTCTACCAAAGCTTATGAGTTTTCACATTTCTTACTTGTTTCTCCTCCTACAACTTTATTGTCTCATGCTAACAACACCAACAAGATTTGGCATGAGAAATTTGGCCATCTCAATTTCAAATATCTGAAGCAGCTCCACAATGATAACATGGTTGAAGGTTTTCCCTCCATCCAAACTTCCGATGGAGTATGTGTTGGGTGCTTGGTAGGTAAGCATCCAGAAAAGAAGTATGATGTTGGGAAGGCACATAGAGTTGTCTCTACACTTGATTTGATACACAGTGACGTAGCTGGACCTATGCCCACAAACTCCATTAATGGTCGCAGGTATTTCCTAACCTTTATTGATGATTGTTCTAGGTACTGCTGGATTTACTTCATGAAACTAAAATCATAAGTTTTTGAGACTTTTAAAAGTTTTAAAACTATGGTTGAGAACAGTTTCAATAAGAAGATCAAGTCAATAAGATTCGATGGAGGAGGAGAATATGTCAAAAGAGATTTCCAGAATTTCTGTGAATCAGAGGGGATTCGAATGGAACATTCAGTTCCATACACACCACAGCAAAATGGTGTGTCTGAGAGGAAGAACAGATCACTGAAAGAGATGACAACATGCCTCCTCCATGCCAAGCATCTACCTCCTTCTCTTTGGGCTAAAGCAGTAAACTGTGCTTCGTATTTGCAGAATAGGGTGCCCCACAAGTCAGTGGTTGGGGTCACACCATTCGAAGCACTGCATGGGTATAAGCCCACTGTCTCTCACCTGAGAGTTTTTGGTTCCAAAGCCTGGGCCAGAATACCACTTGAAAAGAGGAAGGCTTTCCAAGCCCAGACTAGCGAATGCATTCTGCTGGGATATGCAGAAGATGCAAAAGCTTACAAACTGATGGAGGTTGGTACCAGAAAATGCTTCATTGAAAGAAGTGTCCAGTTCGAAGAAGATCAGCTGCATGATACTCCTCCAGCAGCACAAGAAAGTATAACCATTTCTCCACCTATTTTTGATGATGATGATGATGTGCTACAAGTTTCAAATTCAGATGAAGAAGATCACATACAGCATGATCCTGTTATTGAGATTGAATCTCAAGAGATTCTAGATCCAGATCCAATACCCATTTCTAATCAGAAGCCTAAACCCAGATGGGCTCAAAAGCTTCTTGATGCAGCTAGAAGTGGTGCTGGAGTTCCAGAAGACAGAAGAAGAACTAGGTCCCAGTATCAGAATGAGCATGCTGCACTGTCCCTCACAGATTTGCTCTCTACAAAATGGTGCAGCAATGTTCCAGGTCGGTGCTACTTGATGATGGCGAATGATCAGCTACATGGCCCATAGAAGCAGAGATTTGATCATTCCCTTCCTTCATCCAGCAGAAACAAACAGAGTCATCAGTTCATAAGTACATTGAGAGGTCCATCGATGGATAATGTTGCTACATAGAGTAGCAATTTTTTGCAACAGTGTTTTTGCTCAAGTTATTTTTCTAAGGAGGAAGCTTCTTTCTTCTAAAGATAGCTTGCAGATTGCTATTTTTCTACTTGTTTTTTAGGGGGGGGGGGGTTCCCATGAGGTTTTCCCCTGTTTCCTCAGTTGTATTAAGCAGCATTTTTATTATCTTCTAGATTGTATTTGGGTGGCCTATGGTCTTGTTACCAAGGCCCACAGTTTTCCAAGTTAGGATTCGGGGGGGGTGTTAGGATTATTAATCCTCCCTTGGTCAAATGTCTATTAGATTAATTATTTCCTAACTTAGGAACCTTAAATTAATTAATTGGGTCCACTTGGCCTAATGGGGCCACATATACCAGTCACTGAAGTGTGAGGAACACTGCTAGAGGTTAACTGCCACTTATTGCATGTGCATGCATCAGTTTGGGTGCCTCCTAGACCAATCCCTACATTTTAGGAGCCACTGGGAGTCCCGGCACCAACCTACTTTAGTCAGTTGGTGTTAGTACTAGTTAGTCTTAGTTAGCCCCCAGTTACATTCAGTTAGTTCACAGTCAGTTAATCTAGCGCTACCAATGCAAGGATAATGCATGGTTGCATGGGCAGGAGCACTTTTCCTACCTACCTCACTCTCAGTTGCATTGAGTTAACTAGTTGTCATTGGTTGTTGAGTTATTGGTCATCAGGGAGTTGTCTATTTGGACTCCGATATTGATTGGGAGACCTTGAGTTAGAGATTCAGTTAGATACAATCATATCCACTTGGAGGATTCGAATTCATATCCCATGCATTTGAATTCTACCTATGTAAACTATTGTAACACCGGATATTATTATTGTGAATGATACTGTAAATTCCTGAGCAATACTTGTCCGATTCCTGTGTGGTTTGTTTTGTTCAGTTTGTATCTTCATTCTCCATCTATTTGCTACAAACATTATTAGAACTATTTGCTTGAAGATCTAAATGGCATTCAAATTCTAATACTCTAGTGGGACCTAGTACATGTCCATATGAATCAATACCAATGCCTAACACGCTTTTATACATCGACACATGAACTTTAATAACCTCCTAAGGCCTAAGCACCAAGACGAAAATTCCAGCTTTAAAGAAGTAGTGAAAAACTTGAAAATTATACATCGCTTATTCAGCATTGCATAATTAACAAGGGAAAAAACACCTTGGAATAATCGGATTGATATCCAAGTCCTTTACAAAAATTTTGTTGCGTTAGAGCATTTATTACAACGTCCCCAAGGGGTATGAACATGTGTTTCATTAAAAAAAAAGTAGACCACAACTGGTCCTGATGTAACCACGGAACTTCTGAGCACTGACAATGAACAATTGACTTCTTCAATACTTTGGCGGCTCACAGGAAATCCCCTAAGTGCAACTTAGGTGATAACACTTTACTTAGAAAATTGTTTAGGAATTTTGTAGTATTTCTCTAAGACACTCTTATGTTTGGGGACTTTTTTCTATTAATTTTGGTTTGCTGGTTTTTGGCTTGCAAAGGACGGGTTAAGAGGTGTGTTGTTGGATTTTAAAGCTTTTGAACCATTCTAAGACTATCCAAAAATCCTTCTCCTCCTATCAAAATTTCGTCTAAAATAAACCTTCAGTGTTCCATGGGGACGTATCCCCCAAGGCGAGGAACGTGCCCCTCGCTTCCCCACACTTCCGAGATGGAGAAACTCTTGGGGAAATGTTTCCCCGTGACCCCCTTTTGGGGGAAACTCGGGGAAACATGTTTCCCCAAGTGTGAAATGCATTTCCCCCTAAGGGGAGGCTTTTAGGCGTCCCCCACACGTCTACCCCGTAGGGGGGGGCTTCTGGGCGACAATTTTCATATTTTACAATAAAAATAAACTCAAATTAAAATATTAAAAGGTGTTAAAAAAATTAAATTAAATCCTAGACTAACCTAAGAGTCTAACACCTTCCTAAAAGCTACCCTCTCACACCAATCAATGGAGCACACTCCTTGATGCTTATTTGATCATAATGTTGATTCATTTCAGCTACTTTTCATTGTTTCAGTTTTGACTCTAGATAGTAGATACTAAATATTGATTATAGTCCTTGACTCTTTACTATTTAGTATTTTTTGAGAAATTTTAATCTACTATTAGACTTTTCACTTTTGTCTATTTCATTGTTCTAGATTGTCTATTTTAATCTAGTATTTGTCTTTTCACTTTGCATTATTATTTTCAAATTTGAAATTTGAATTTAGATATACATTGCATAATGATAATAGTTTTTAGTTTTTTCATGGTATAGTAATATAATTTAGTATCATTTACAAATTTGAAATTTGATATGGCAATAACTAATAGATGTGCATTCCATAATGATGAATTTATTTTTTAGTTTTACTTTTTACATGGTAATAGTTGTTGTTGGGATTTATCATTTTTAAATTTTAAATTAATTTTTATGACTCCATCGTCCCCTCGTTTCCCCGAAATTTCCCTAAAATTTGGGGTGGCTTCCACACGTTCCCCTTGTGCATTTCCCTTCTCTCACGCTCCCTCATCCTAGAAACTCCGTGGAATATTGTAAACCTTGTAAGCTTTGTGGTTCCTATTCTACAAAGGACCACAAGAATTCCCAAAAGCGGAAAAAGAGATTTGTAACTATCATAATGAAAAGAGAGCAAGTAGGCTACCCAACGCCCACACCCCATCCCCCATTTGGGGATCCGAGTGGTCTCTTATCATGGTGTGATTTTTTAGTTTTTCTTTAGTTTTCTTTTTCTTTTCTAACAAGTAAATTAAAATCCAAGTAAAATTAACCGTTTGTTGGTTTTGTTTCAACGGCGAGCCACAAACTCACTCAGGACTTAAAAATTCAACAATTTATCTTTTCCACTTTTTCGCACACACTCACAACAATTTGCTTCAAGTTTTGTTTTATTTTGTTAGAAATAAATACTAACCCCATGATTTCTTGAAGTACAGTTCCACGGATAAGGGCTTGCCCGAGTACTGGACCAGAAAATAAATTCTTGGATTAGATTAATTCAACTAGAGAACATTTTAAAATTCATAAAAAAGAACCAAGGACCTTTTCCTTGTATGCTCTGGACCTTTGCGGCTTTCCTGATCAGTTGGTCATACTAGAAAAGGATTAGAGTGACTAGTAATTAGTCCATAGTAAAAGTCAATTCCCATCAACGGAAATTCAACGTCTTTGACACCTTGCCTTTTGTGGGAAAATCCATTAGTGAAGGAGGAACCACTAGATAGTGACCGTAGGGATCCGTCAAGTTGCACCCTAGTTTCGTGTAGTGTTGGACACACCTCTGTAACTCTGATCTAGACCACATTTCGAATGTTGGGCCACATTGGGTAAATCTTGACATATTGCTCGAATCTTTTGGGTATATTTAGAATCCCCTTCTTGGTAAACAAGATCATTTTTTAAATTAATAAATTTTACCAAGAATTACCCACTCCCATAATACTCATTAATAATCATAATATTTACAACCAATAACTGCAATACTTTCACAACACATCATTCGGCACTCCACAAAGCATTTACTTTTTTGCAAGCATCATTTTCCCTATTTTTTTCTATATCATCTTTTGGATTGGGGACTAGTCTCTTTGCATATTATTTTGCTCTTATCTTTAATATATGCAAAATAATGATAATGATGGATATTATATGTTGTTGAACTAAAGTCTTTTATTGTTGTTGTGGTTGAAAAAAATATTTAACTCCTATAAGTAATTGTTTTTCATTTCTTAGATTAACAACCTTAGATTTTTTATTTTTGTAGGACCACCCCCCTTGGCTTCGCTAGGAGTAAGCCTAGACAGAGTAGTCAAGTTTCAGGTGACAACACTTGACTCTAACTTGCCCCCAAGGACACACTCAGTGGGTTGAATATTTTTTCCACGTGACCCGAGGTGTGCATCCAGTGGCAACATAACTTATTATAAGAATTTGCAATGCTAGTGTAGAATTGCTTACACCTCTACATTCATATTCAAACCTTCCCTGTATATGATGAATCCCAAGTATACGAACTCCTTGAATAACACACACTTCTTCAAGTGATGTGGAAATCCTTCTACCCAAGTTACCGGAAACTTCTAGGAAGGGGAGGGGAAACACCGTTCCCCGTTTCGGAAACTGAAACAGAGGGGATACGGCTTGGAAACGCCACTGAAATGTTTCCAAGCCGTTTCCAGCTGTTTCCTGAAACATTTCCATAGTTTCCAGCCGTTTCCTGAAACGTTTCCAACAGTTTCTTGGTTTTTTGAAATGTTTCAGTTACTATAGGGCAAGTTTTTGACTAGAAATAGTGATTTTTTGACATGAGAATAAACTAATAAATAACCCCAAAGACAAAATATAAAACCCTAACCGTAAACTGAACCTCAAAACTTAAATATAAAGCCTCAAAGCTTATAAATCAAGAGCAAAACCTTAATCCTCAATTGGTGAATGGTAATTTGAAATTTTATGTCATTGATTTTGTTTCATTGCATTTTTCCAAAATTGATAGAGGCTTACCGTTGGTTCAAAAAATCATTGATTTGTGGACATTTTATTGTATCAAATGCGTGTCTACTATAGTGTTAGTTTCACAACCTAGTGTAGAAGTACAATGACTTTTTTTTCCAGTTTTTAGCCAATTCCTAACAACTTCATTTTAAATAAACCCCAATGACTTGCATATCAAAATTGATAAAATGGTAGCTTTAGCCATACAAAATACTGTACTAATTTATGAAAGGTTACATAGACCAACACATATTTCCAATAATCTTCCAACAAACTTCAGTTTTCTTCTTTTCCTTTTTGAGTTAGTATGAACCCTTGACCTATGGCCTTATTTACTCCATTGCTAGTGCACTCATATCCCTATCCTTATGTTGTGGAGAGAATTATGATGGTGCGTCATTTAGCCAGTTCTCCATATGATATGCATGTGATATTTTAATCTTATTTCAAGCATTTTTATTAGGATAAACCATAAAACATAAAGAACATATTCAAGGAAACTCATTGGTGTCTAGAGATAGTAGTATGGCATAGAGTGCAATATTGCATATCATCATAGTTACATCTAAGTTGCACTAAAACATGAACTCACTTATTTATACTTGAGTGCTTAATTAATCCCCTTAAAACATGGTTACAGGAAAGGCCAAGGCCCACTACATAGTGGTATATTCAGATAGTGAAGGGGAGGACTACAAGCAGGACACAACAGAAGAATTGCGGGCAGTAGAGGAGGAGTCACTCTAGGGTGATACACCAGAGGGAGTTATTGCTACGCTATCTGGAGTACCTAGATTCCATACTCTCAGGGTCAGGGGAGTAGTACAGGGCCACATAGTGGGAGTATTGGTTGATGGGGGAGCAACCCACAATTTCATTGATGCAGCTTGGGTAGCCAAGAGGGGTATTCCGACAGAGAAGTTTGAGGGATTTACTGTAGCAGTAACCGAAAACTCTAGCATGGAGTGCAACTATTGGATTCCAAAACTGAATGTCACATTAGGCAACTACCAGATGACAGATTCATTTTATGTAGTGGATGTGGCAGATACACATGTAGTATTAGCCATTCAATGGCTTTATTCAATAGGGAAATATACCACAGATTACCGAGCAATGTAAATGGAATTCCAGGGGCCAGACGGAAAACGGGTAGTTTTGAGGGGCATGATTACTTATCCCCCAAAACCAATCTCTTCACAGAGAATGGAGGCGGTATTCAGACAGGATGACATAGAATGGGTTGCAGAATGTTGTCACCTTTAGGAAACCTCCAGAGAACAACACACAACACCCAGATGATATTCAGTCTTTATTACAGAAACACTAAAAGGTATTTCGGGACCTTCCAGTAGGTAGACCGCCAGACAGGGGCTTTGAGCACATCATTGAGCTAGAGGAGGGGACACAAGCAGTCATCACCACTCCTTATCGACACCCCAAAAGATATAAGGATGAGATCGAGAAGACGATCAAGGAATTACTGGAGCTTGGATACATTCGGCCCAGCTCTAGCCCCTTTGCATCATCAGTGGTCTTAGTCAAGAAGAAGGATGGTACATTGCGAGTGTGCATCGATTACAGAGCACTCAACAAAAAGACCATCAAAAACAGGTATCCCATCCTTAGGATTAATGAACTCATGGACAAGCTGCGGGGCGCCAAATACTTTTCAAAGATTGATCTTCGCTCCGGGTACCATCAGATCCGAGTAAGGGATCAAGACATTTCTAAAACAACTTTTCGTTGTCACTGTGGTCACTATGAATTCCTGGTCATGCCTTTTGGACTTACCAATGCTCCAGCCACTTTTTAGTCATGCATGAACCATACTTTCAGAGCTCAGTTACGTAAGTTTTTGTTAGTATTCTTTGATGACATCTTGATTTACAGCAAAACATGGGGGGGACATCTGAAACATCTGGACGAAGTATTGAGCATTCTAGAAGAACACTCGCTTTATGCGAAGATGTCCAAGTATGAATTTGGCATGAAGGAAATGTTGTATCTAGCGCACATAATCAGTGCAGAAGGGGTACAAGTTGATATGGAGAAAATCCGAGCTATCAGGGATTGGCCCACGCCAAAAACAGTCACAAAATTGAGAGGCTTCTTAGGCCTTTGCACATATTACTGGAGATATGTTAAGGGGTTCTCCCAATTCGCCGCACCCCTCACAGATCTCACAAAGAAGGGAGCCTTCACCTGGACAGAATTAGCACAGAAAACTTTTGAGGAGATGAAAGTCATCATGAGTTCTTGCCCGGTTTTAGCGTTACCAAACTTCTCTCAGCCATTTGTAGTAGAATGTGATGCCTCAAGGGAAGGGCTAGGAGCAGCATTGATGCAAAACCATCACCCCATTGCATTTGAGAGCAGGAAACTGAAGAACTATAAGCGCCACTACTCCATATATGACAAGGAGATGCTAGCCATCTTACATGCTCTCACTAAATTCAGTCAGTACCTGGTGGGAAGCAAGTTCAAAATCAAGATAGATCATAACAGCTTGAAGTACTTCTTGGAGCAGAAGGAGCTGAATGAGCGCCAACAGAAATGGGTCAGCAAAGTGCAAGCCTACGATTTCGAGATAGAGTATGTGAAGGGTAAGAACAATATAGTAGCTGATGCATTATCCAGACGACCCGCTTCATTATCTCTCATGAGTATATCTACAAATTAGAGGGCTCTTCTCTTAGTAGAGTACTCCAAAAATAAATTCGCTTGCGAATTATTGGATGGGCAAGTTCAGGATGATAGGTATAGAATCATCGATGACATCATCTATTACAAAAGCAAGATATACCTCATCCCAGAATCAGCTCTAAGAAAGAAAATCATACAGGCGTCACATGACTCTCCACTATCAGAACATTAGGCTTTCTTGAAGACCTATAGGCAGATCCGAGAGAGGTTCTCTTGGAAGGGCCTCAAGGGGGAGGTTATGCAGCACGTACGGGATTGCAACATTTGTCAACAGAACAAGATTGAGCACATCCATCCAGCAGGGTTTCTTTAGCCACTACCAATTCCGGAACAAAAGTGGGAAAGTATCTCCATGGATTTCATTACAGGGTTTCCCAAGGTCCAAGAGCGAGATTGCTTATATGTCGTGGTTGATCGACTGACCAAATTCGCCCATTTCTTTGCTATATCATTCGATTACTCCGTAGCCTAGGTGGGCGAGTTATTTTTCAGAGAGATCTTCAGGTTACACAGGTTACCCAAGACCATTGTCAGTGATCGGGACAATAGATTCACCGGTGCCTTCCAGTAGGAGCTATTCAGGTTAGTGGGAATCGAACTTGCTACCAGCATGAGTTATCATCCCCAGAGTGATGGACAGACCGAGATTGTCAACAAGTGGATTGAAGGGTATCTGAGGAACTATGTAATAGGGCAGTAGCGAACCTAGATTAAATGGCTACACTTAGGGGAATACTGCTACAATACTACCTACCACATGTTTATTAGGATGACACCTTTTAAGGCATTATATGGCTATGAAGCCTTGGACTTTGCAGATTTAACATTCGGAGACAACAGGGCTCCTAAGGCAAAGGATTGGATACAGGACAGTCAGGATATCCTTAAAATCCTGAAAGAGAACTTACAGACAGCCTAGAATCAGCGGAAGCTGTATGCAGACAGACACAGGGTTGAGCGGAGCTTTGAAGTAGATCTAGTATACTTACGGCTCCAACCCTACAAATAGTCTTCACTTAAGAAGAAAGGAGTGGAAAATTTAAAACCTCGCTTCTATGGACCCTACAGAATAATTAGAAAGGTGGGAGAGGTGGCGTATGAACTAGAACTGCCACAGGAGAGCAAAATTCACAATGTATTCCATGTGTCCAACCTGAAAAAGACCATTGGACAACACATTACGCCATCAACAAAGTTACCTCCCTTAGATGATGAGGGACTATTGGCACTGATTCCAGAACAGATTGTACAGACTCGAGAAAGAAAACTCCAGAACTGGGTGATTAGAGAATACTTGGTCCAATGGAAAGAATTACCTCTGGAGGATTCCACATGGGAAGGAGAATAGGTATTGCAGCATCCCAGTTTGCAGTTGCTTGAGGACAAGCAATCTCAAGCGAGGAGGACTGTAATGTCCTCATCTGATTAGGCAACAAAACACCCGCTAACCTACTTAATCCCCATAGGTTCGAGCGGGTACTGCATAAGAGGGGATTGACTGAGGACATTTGGTACTTAGAACAACTCAGGATACACAATCAGTACTAAAGTCAGCAGTAGGCTAAAAGAAGCCTTTTCTCTTTAGGCTTAAAAGTCAACATCAAATTAGAATCGCATGCATGCAAAAGTAAAAGTACAAACCCTAAAAGTGACATGCGAACCCTAAAAGCGCATAAGGATATATTTAAGAAGGATGAGGGAGCCTAAAGAGATACCGATGTTTATTATTGATTGATTTGGATATTTGAGCAACAGCACAACTTGCAGCTACGGCAGTTGGGGTTGAGGACAGAGTCTTCAACTAATGAGGGTTCGACAGTGCAATATCTGTTCTAGTCTCCTTCAGGATAAACCATCCAGGTTTGTCACCGCATCTATCGTATTCATCATTATTCAGTGTTTCAGTGTATGCCAGAAGAGTATTTGCAGGTTCATCCGTACAGCTGGGGGGATTTAGCTGGAAAACCCCAAGTCATTCACCGGGACTCCGGATTACCATATTTCTTCTGCATGTGGCTTGCATCCTCACCGACAAGATCACTCTACTGCTTTGAGTGATTATCATCCACCGGTTTGCTCACCTGGAGCAGCTAGCAGCAGAACAGAGAAGAGGGAGGGCGTGAACACCAGTTAGGTGAACCAATTCGCTAGGGTACCTAGAGAGGTCAAATCTTCTGCATGCTCTGGCACAGGCACATCTACACTCTGGCAAATTTGCAGCTCCAACAGACCACCCCTCCACCAAAAACATCATCTTTAACTGATCCAGACTGTTGGGGGCACTACGCTGGAAAAAGGGGTTATTACTTCATCAGCTCGGCTTATCTTGCATGCGTATTTTCTCAGGAGCATATTCAGCCGGATTATCAGTGGTAAGTGTTACCATCTTTCCTACAAACCCTAACCCTAAATTCAACTATAATTTAGGGCAATTTTGCATGCCCGGTTATTCAGAAATTTTGCATAGAATTAGAAAATATCAGTATTTGGGATATTACAATAGATCCTCCACAACCCATCCTTCCTTTGTGTGATTAGTGTTAGAACCATACACTGGCTCATACTTTCTTTGATCAACCCTTTTGAAAACAACTCTCTAACTTGTCTTTCAACTCTATGCTCTCCATGGGACTCATTTTGTGCATTTCTTGATTTAGCAAAATGCTCCTGGAGTAAAAAATAGTCTATGTGATGTACTATTTAGTATTTTCCTCTTCAGCACAAATCCATTTGGAAAGTCTTCTTGTGTTATAAATAACTGTACTTTTGTAATTTTTTGAATTTAGCGAGATTAAACTCCAATTGTATGTGCCTACATGCTTCCTTCAACAACAAGGCATAGCATTCTTTTGTCTCCTCTACTGTGCTCAAGAATGTTTTTGCTGGTAGCATCAACACTTCTTTCAACTCATCATCTTTCATCATGATACTCTCATAGGTGCACGAGTACCTCTTCCGGGATTTTGGCGACCCATACCCGGCGTTTCCCCACTCCTGGGAGCTTGGGAGCTAGTACGAAACGTCCCCTTTTTTATGGGAGCTTCTTTGGGAACTTGGGAGCTTTTTGGGAGCTTTTTGGGAACTTGCTTTTGCCTCTCCCTTTTTATTTGGAGCTTCTACAAGCTCCCGACCATGTGGAGGCCAAAATCATAAGAAAAGTGTTGAAAATCAATTGAATGATTGAACTTTATTGTGTCAAGAAATCACCAATAATAAAAAGTTCAATTGAATCTATCAATAATGCCATTTTTTATTTTCAAGGTTATATAAATAAAGAGAAACCACGCCTCTTAAATGTTTAGATTCATTCACACTCAAAATATATGTTGCAAGTGTACTTAACTGAATACAAATGGATCTTTTACAATACTAAGATATTGAACAACTTTAATTCATATCTCAAACGATTATAGCTAGCTTACGTTATATTGACTGATATAGCAATTTAGGATCATAAACCTTATCAAACTCAAGATACCAAAAAAATTGAAAGTTTGTTAATTGAACTCAAAACAATCAAGTTCATTCACATTAGAAGTAAGTAGTAGTTACCATAAAAAAATGCAAAGGCACCCAAAGACTAAGCACTCTAAGGAGAAATAATATAGATGGAGATGGAACAAGGAATTAGAAAAATATTGAATGTTATGATTTATGAAGCTATTGGTGCATCGTACACATATATGCAACCTGCCTTTACAAACTCGTACAATGAGATTCGTATAATGTGGACCTAGAGGAGTGAGCAAATTTAAAAAGAATGAATTTCATGACACTACTAGAGGATTAAGAGGATAAAATAGTTTAAGCTATGAAATTAATCAATTATGTTTTTTTTACTTTATTTTTTTTAAATATATTTTAAAAAATTAATATATATTATTGTTGCTCTCGACCCTACATTTCCTGCAAATTTGGGCGAAGCTTCTAGCCGTATCAAATACTCGTTTCCGTGTACCCAACATACCTGCGTTCCAAAAACTTGTGCAACATAGGAGAGTATCATGATGATCACAGGTCCTTCTAACATGTCAAATTTAATTTCTAAACCATTTATTTAGCTACCATGATTTTGTATTATATTTATCAACAATATCTTTGGAGCACTTATCTAGAACTCTACACCTGGTTTTGAAGATGTTCTTTGTTGGCACTATCATACCTCTGTGTATCATTTAGTTCTTGACTTGTTTCTCTACTACTACTACTAGATCTCTTTATTCTAAATCTTTTCCATGCATTAATGTGTCTCTCTGCTAATTTTTGTGTACGTCTCCTCTTTGTGAGTATTTGAATGATCATGGCCTTTTGTCCCTCATGTATAACAATATATTTGTTTCTTGTAGCTGTGGTATCCCCTACCTTACCTCTGAAAAATCTTTGGCCTCTTCCTCTATCCTAATATGTATTCTCCTTTGATCTCTCTTCCTTTTCTCTGCTAGTCTCTTCCACCTTTGTGTGAATTTCCTTTGCTTCATACACACTTTTGTTTGCAAAAATTCCATTGGTTTCCATTGTGCTTTGGCTAATACTTCTAACTAGTATGCCACTATAGTATGTAACTTATGTAAATTTATTTCATATTGAATCACAAACTTGAATCCATTCACATAACTTAAGATTTACTAGTCTTTTCCTTCCTCATTCCATTGCATATTGACAATTTGTAAAATCCTTATGTATATCCTTGTACACAATGCTCCTTTTGTCTTAGACTATACAGTTACTTGCACAATGTTTGTTTGGATCTATGGAGAGTTTGGAGACCATCTTACTCCAACTTTCAATCTTCCAAATTTTATGTTGTTGTACAAATTTTTCTCTTGTTCCAATCTTCGAACTTCATACTATAAAACTTCATCATCTAAAGGTATTCCATCTTCTAAAAATTGAAGTCTCTCTCCATTTCATTCATCCAGTCTATTAACTCTGCTCTCAAGCTTCCTCCATAGCAAGAAACTTAAAACTCCCTTTATTTGTCACTCTTCAACAACCTCAAAACATACCCCTCAACATCTCTTCCAATTCCCTTTTCTTCCTCCTTTTATGGTTCTTACTCATTGATTTCTTCCTTGTGTTTATTCTCCAGTTCTCCTATACCAAATGGCTGTTTGGGGTGTGGCATATCCTATTTCTCACCAACTTCTCTGCTTAATGACCTATAAATTAATTTTTTTACAAAGGTAATGCTAATTACAACTAACAATCGCATACCATACACATACTAACCAAAGGCACATCATAGGCACAATGGTCTACTCATGTATTAATAATGTCTTGACAAGATGCTTCTCCAGACTCGTAAGTTTTGTTGAGAATCCACCACCTATTAGGATATGGGACATCCTTTGAATTATCAGGCATGAGGCCCAAAAACTGACTTAATGGCCCAATGCTATCTCTTAACAACAACCCCATTGCAAAGGTGTGTTGGCCCACAAGAGGCAAACATGCCTGTATGAAGTTTTGAACCTGAAAGGTAGCTAAAACAGTGTCCTACTCTCATTGATGCTCATGTATTAAATGTCTAAATACATAAATTTACAGATACAATCTTAGAATCTCTTGCTTCTATGGATATATGTGCAACTCTAATCAAACTTGTCTCTTGGCCCTCACTAATGACTTGGCTTATTCTCAGAATGCATCCTCTAACTATTTATCCATTCAGTGTTCCTCTCCAAACTGTTCATCTACATGTCATTCCCTTCCATCAACTTCCTCTGCATTTGTTTCTTTAACATGGATCCATGCTCTTCCTTGCACTATTCCATCTTCATATGTGCCTTTGTTTCCCACGCTTGTGTTCTCAATCTATCTTATGTGATATTCTAGCATGCTTCCTCTGAAGCTACTAATGCTTCTCAAACTGCACTTTGCACCAAATTGTTTCTATAGAATACACGCTTTGTCACACTTGTGCTATCTCTCGCTAACTATACGTGAGTTCTTCTCGTGGCTTCATACGTTTTACTAGCACGCTCTTCTCATGTTGCTAAAGTTGTTCATGGATGCTCCTACATCACAGATGCTCTCTTTGTACATAGTCAATCCAAGCCCTTTAATCAGAAGATTGAACTGTATCAACCTTTGTTAGTTCCAATGGACCATGGGAATCCATTTTCATATATTTCATCGACGAATTTTTATTATTGTCTTCTTTAGATTTTATGAAAAGTCTAGTTTCATTTCTTGTAATAAGTCTGTAGAGGCTTCCTCGATTGGAGACCTATTTTTCAAGGATGCGTGTGTACACCATTTTGGATTTTGTTTACCATTGTTTTTAAAATGTTGCTAAAATATTTTTAAGTCACTTTTCGTAATCAACAGAGAAGATTCTTGGTTTTCAATTATGGTTTTCTATTAAGATTCCATATGCTAGCTAGATATTATTAGTATTCAATTCAATTTTACAACAATAGCATATGTAGGATCACTGAAAGAAACACAATAACAAGATAGACACGGATTTATCCTGGGAAACCCTCTAGTGGAAGAAAACCCAGCAAAACTTCCTCTATATAGATGTATCAAAAGTACAAAGATAAAACCCCAAACAGGTGCTCCTTCTCCTTGCAGATATGCCTCTCTCTCTCTCCCCTATGCGCTATACACAAGTATGTGTGTTTCAAATGAGGAACACCTCCTCTATTTATACTCTATCTTCCACTTGAATTTTTCCCTAACAGGTCAGCCCCAACAAACTTACTGGGCCGACTTCACCTAGGAAGACACAAAACAATATAATATTATATTCTGGAGGGTTTTACTGACCCAACTTACAACAAAGGTTTTACTTCATGACTCTATGATGACCAAATACAATAGTAACATCCCGACGGAGGAATAAAACATCTCCAATAGATTACAACAATAAAATAGATTTAGAATATTCTTCAAAGTTACAATATTTCAACACTCCCTCTTAACGAGAAGGGTATTCTACTGACAACAACAACATCAACTGTAGGAGAAAGGAGAGAGAGCATCTTCAACAACATCAAGGTGATACATCTATATGTCATTGGAAGTTTTCAATAATCATCAGCAACTGGAACAGTTACTAGAACATCTTCAACATCTTTAGTATTGGAACATCATCTTCTATAGGATTGAGTCTTCATCTTTGATTTTCATCTTTTGCAGCACTCGATCACTTCATCATCTGTAGAAACACTTGATCTTTCAATCAACAACATCATCATCAGTAGCAACATAACCTGCAACACACATGATCCAATTACGGTATGATCAACCCCTATCACTTTAGGACGTAATTCCAAGGATGATGCAATCCTACAACACGAAGACAAAAAGTATGTGGATCCAATTACAGGATGATCAATCCCTATCACTTTAGGACATAAGTCCAAGGATGATGCAATCCTACCACCTCACGGAGACAAAAGTCTGCCGATCCAATTACAGGATGATCAATCCCTATCACTTTAGGACATAATTCCAAGGATGATGCAATCCTACCACTTCACAGAGACAAAAGTCTACGGATCCAATTACGGGATGATCAGTCCCTATCACTTTAGGACATAATTCCAAGGATGATGCAATCCTACCACTTCACGAAGACAAAAGTCTGTGGATCACTTTAGGACTAATGTCCAAGGATGATACAATCCCACTGCAACATCATCAACCTGCTCCCCCTTTCAAGGAGGGTCTACAACATCATCGTCACTGTTCCTTCTTACGAGGAAGGTCGATAACATCATCATCATTGTTCCCCCTTATGAGGAATTTCTATAACATCATCATCATTGTTCCTCCTTACGAGGAAGGTCTTTTCAAACCACACCAAGCTTGTCACAGAAGTATTCAAACTTTACTCGAGACAGAGGCTTCATCAACATATCAACAACTTGCTCATCAGTACTCACATACTGGAGCTTTATAACTCCCTTTTGTACCATATCTCATATGTAAAAATACTGGATTTCTATGTGCTTTGATTTGTCATGGAACACTGGGTTCTCCGTCATCTTTATACAACTCTGGTTGTCACATAGAATCATCATGGTATCCAACTCCAGGTCAAATAGACCTGACATCAACTTCCGAAGCCATATGGCTTCACAACTAGCAGAACAAGATGCTATATACTCTGCTTAAGCTGTGCTGAGAGCAACACTGAACTGCTTCCTGCTAAACCATGAGATCATGGTGGATCCCAAACAATAACATCCACCTAAGGTGCTCTTCCTATCTGAGGCACTTCCAACCCAATCTGCATCTGTATAACCATACAATCTATAGTCATGATCTCCACCATATTATAGACCAAAGTCTATCGTACCTTTCAGGTACCTCATCACATGCTCTACAACTGTCAGTTGAACACGTCTAGGTTATACTAGATATTGACTATGGGTGTTCACAGTAAAGCATATATCTGCCCTGGTATTCGTCAGATTCATCAACGACCCAATAATCTGTTTGTACTGAGTCACATTCACTAACTCTGATGATTAATCAAATAACAACTTCAAGCTGGTATCCATGGGTGTGGCCATGGCTTTACAATCCAACATATCAAATCATTTTAAGATTTCCATAGCATACTTTCCTTGGTTGAGAAAGATTCCTTCTGGGCTCTACCATACTTCCAGACCTAGAAAATAGTGCATCAATCCAAGGTCTTTCATTTAAAATTCTCTAGCGAGATTCTTCTTGCACTCTACAATCTGTTTCTCATTTCCTGTCAGAAATAAGTCATACACATACAACAATAATATGACAGGTTCATCATCTATAACCTTAAAGTAAAGGTTAGGTTTGGCTTTACTTTTGGTAAAGCCCAAGCTCGTTAAGAAGCTATCTATCCTTCCATACCAACCTCTAGGAGCTTGCTCCAGTCCATACAGATCCTTCTTCAACTTACATACGTGAGTTCGTTTGTCTTCAACTTCAAATCCTTGTGGTTGTTCTATGAACACTTCTTCCTCAATAACGCCATTTAGGAAGGCTGTCTTCACATCCATCTAGTGTAAATTCCACTTCATCATGGATGCAAGTGCCATGACAGTTCTAATGGAAGTGTACCTTGCTACTGCCGCAAATGTCTCTTCATAATCAATTCCCTCTTTCTGAGAGAATCCTCTAGCCACAAACCTTGCCTTGTATTTCTCAATACTTCCATCAGTTGCATGCTTTATCTTGTAGATCCACTTGGAAGATACCACACTCTTGCTTTCTGGTTTGGGAACTATACCCAAACATCATTCTTCATTATCGATTGGTATTCTTCCATCATTGCTTCTATCCATTCTTTCTTCTGTACAACTTCTTCATAGCTGGTAGGTTCTTGATCTTCAAGATCACACATCAAAGCAACATAACTAGAAAATGGTTTTGATCTCTTGCTTCTGGAGCTCCATACTTCTCTGCTTCTTGTATAATTTCTCTTACCCAAGCAGGCTTTCTCTTTCGTGATATATTCATAGTAGGAAGTTCTTGAGGTTCTAGCATATCATGGTCCTCTAATGTTTCATTTTCAGGGGAGGGTGTAGCTTCTACATTTCTGGGAGGTACATCTTCTTCGTATACTTCTTCATGCTGGCACTTTCTGGATCTCTTGAGAGTTGCTTCTTCGTCAAATGTTACATCCCTACTAATCTCCATGTGAGGGAATCCTGGAATGTATATTCTAAAGGCTTTGGAGACTTCACGCTATCCAACAAATATTCCCTTCTTTCCGGAAGGGTCCAACTTGGTTCTCTTTTCTTTTGGAATGTGAACATATACTGGGAAACCAAATATCTTGAAATGGCTCACTTCAGGCTTCTTTCATGTGAACATTTCTTTTGGAGTCTTGAATCCAAGGGCGCTATGGGATAATCTATTATGTACATAAATTGTTGTTCTTCCTGCTTTATCCCATAGATGCATAGGAAGACCTTGATCATGTATCATTGTCTTCACTACTTCCATAATGGTCCTATTATTTCTTTCTGCGACACCATTCTATTGAGGATTGTAGGGAGTGGTTAGTTCTCTCTTGATTCCAGCTTCTTTACAAAAGGCTTCAATCTCTTTTGAAGTATATTCTCCACCATTATCTGTTTTGAGTGTCTTGATTCTTCTTTCTGAATAATTCTCTATCAAGGCTTTGAATTCCTTGAACTTTCCAAATACTTCGTCCTTTGTTTTCAAGAAATATATCCATGTCTTTCTTGAATAGTCATCAATAAATGTAACATAATATTCATAACCAATCAAAGATGTGGAGGGCATTGGACCACATACATCTAAATGAATTAATTCCAACGTACCTTTAGGCTTTGTTTCACTCTTTGAAAATTGATTCTTGATATTCTTTCCTCTTGCACATCTTTTGCAAGTGCCTTCATGATTGATCTTCAAATCTAGTACAAACCTGTTACTACTTTGCTCACATGGGGTAGTGCTTTGTAGTTGATGTGAGCAAGCCTCCTATGCCATAGTTCACTTGGGCTAGTGATCTCATGAACAAGGGTTGTTTCCGAATGTCCATTGAGTTTATATAATCCTCCTTCTTCTTCATGGGGGTTCCAGAATCAAGCTTGTAGCTTGCTTCACCAATACCTTTGATAAGATATTGATAGTCGTCTCCTAATGATACTTTCTGATGAGAGTTCTTTTCTTCAAGTTTTGATAGAATTTTCTTTTGTCCTGTCATGTGCTTTGAAGCACCACTATCAATAAGCCATGTATCTTCTCCAGGTGTCACAGACCCAGAGAGTGCAGAGAATAATACATACTCTTTTGGATCTTCTTCTTTTGCTTGTTTTCTTTAAGATCCTTCTTCCTCTTCTTCTTCATCTTCAGCTAGGTGTGCATGATGTCTTTTGTTGTTCTTGTATTCTTCTTCCTTCAATGGACAATTTCTGGCAATGTGTCCTATCTTGTGACAATAGAAACATTGAAAGTTGGAGTAGTTTGTCCTCTGATTGTTTCCTCTTGTCCTTTGGAACCTCTTGGAAGGTCAAGACTCCTTGTGGCTTTCCTTCTTGAAGTTAGATTGACTTCTTCATCTTTTGGTATGGATGGCCAGGGCTTGATCATCTTCTTTAAGTAGAGCTTCTTTATTGGCTACTCTAGCCTCCTCTTGGATGCAATCTTCCCATACAATGTCAAACTTCATGCTTTCCTTTCTCGCACACATAGTCTATATGAATGAATCTCAAGGTCTAGTGAGATCATTAAGAGCAGTCATAACTAGTTCATCTTCATCAAGGGAGTCTCCAATGGCTTCTAGTTGCTCCTTGAACTGGGAGACCCTTGTGAAGTAGTCTTGAATGGATTCTCCTTGGCTCTTCTTGGTACACATCAATTGAGCTTTCAAATTCATATTTCTATTTATGTTCCTTCATACATTCTGGATATACATTCTGGATAGAGCATCATACATCTCCTTCAGGATCTCTTTGGATGACACTTGAGGAATCAAGTGATCTTTGATAGAATCAGCAATGATCCTCATTGCCCTAATCAGGTCCTTCTTGTGCTTCTCCTTAGCTTCATCCTCTTCAAGTCCTGCAACTTCCTCCTTTAATGTATTTGTCAAGATCACTCTCTAAGAATGAGACCAATCCTATATTTCCATGCTTAGAAATTCTCTATGCCTTCTGTCTTGGAGCCATCTTATCCAAGAGGTCACTAAAAAATGAAATTTCTCAAAATGTAGAACTGACCTTACCAAGAGATGTGCTTGATTGAGGCGAGTTGACCGGTACACTTGGTTTCTGGAGATTCCAAATCTTCACCTCTCAAGACTGACTTGTGAGATTTTGATCTGCAGTTTTATGGTTTTCTATAGTTTTATGGTCCAAAACCAAACTAAGGTTTGACTTTCCCAGAGATCTAACTACTCAAAAATTTCGATTGAGGGCTCAATAAATGCACTCTAGGGAGGCGCAACTCTATATCCAATTAGATCTCCAAAATTCCAACTTTGCTAGAAACCCTAATTTCTTGTCGAAGGGAGAGGAGAGAGAGTTTCACCTTGTGAAAGCTGTTCTATTCAGGCTAGCTCTGATACCATGTTAAGATTCCATATGCTAGCTAGATATCATTAGTATTCAATTCAATTTTACAACAATAGCATATGTAGGATCACTGAAAGAAACAAAATCACAAGATAGACACATATTTATCCTAGGAAACCCTCTAGGGGAAGAAAACCTAGCAAAACTTCTTCTATATAGATGTATCAAAAGTACAAGGATAAAACCCCAAACATGTGCTTCTTCTCCTTGTAGATATGTCTCTTTCTCTCTCTCTCCCCTATGCGCTATACACAAGTGTATGTGTGTTTCAAATGAGGAACACACCTCCTGTATTTATACTCTATCTTCCACTTGACTTTTAAGTTTCTCCCTAACAGGTCAGCCCCAACAAACTTACTGGGCCGACTTCACCTAGGAAGACACAAAACAATATAATATTATATTCTAGAGGGTTCTATTGATAATGGAGGTTTTACTTCATGACTCTATGATGACCAAATACAATAGTAACATTCCTACGGAGGAATAAAACATCTCCAATAAATTATAACAAAAAAATACAGTTAGAATATTCTTCGAAGATACAATATTTCAACATTTTCTACCCTTTTCACTTGCACATTGGTGGTTAGATCGAGGTTGTGAATCACCTCTTAGTCCATGCTAATCACATTTACCATTAATAAAAACAAGCAATGGGTCACCTATCTTCATATATATAGTGCACCCTTCCTTTAAAGTCTGTTATGGCTTCCAACCGTTTGCATGTTATGAGACTCCAGTTTCTCTTCTTCAAGATCAACGTCCCATAAACGGAAGGTCAAATAAATAATTTTAAATCATTTGTTTTTCTTAAAGTGAAGGGATCCGAGTAGTGGACGTTTTCTTCGAACATGGATGTAAGTGAGTCATGGTAGGATTTGATAAGAATGTATTTCATGAGCACTTCTCTCAAAGCAATCACGAGAACGTAACGCAGATCATTAACAAACCCACAATACATTAAATTGAATGCATATAGGTGCATCAAAGTTATCATATTATTATAACCGCATGTTTAAATCTTTTTCATAAGCATAGTTCCTAGATAAATGAGCTGGGAAATTGTTCTGAACAGACTTTGAGGTGTCTTTTTTTGAAAGTGTAACAGTAGCGCAAAGAATAGAAGTGTAATATAATTACTTTATATTCTTATTCTATTTAAATTTGTATCTCAATAAAATGTTATTTTCTGTATTCATCTCTCCCTCTCCAAATTCCCCACACTCATCTACACACATTTATTGATTGAATAATCTTCTCATACCTATCTACTTTGATTGTTGGCAGATATGATGCACATGTTCTAGATCCACTAGCTAATCTTCAGTTTACCACTAACACCTATTACAAACTTGCTTCATTCATCAAACAACTAGCACGAGAACTTTGTGGAGGACGATGTGTATTTTTCCTTGAGGGTGGTTATGATTTGAGATCACTATCATATTCAGTGGCTGATACTTTCCGAGCATTTCTAGGGGAAGCTAGTATTTCATCTAAAATTGACAATCCTGCAGTGTTATATGATGAACCGTTACTTTTGGTGGATACAGCCATTGCAAAAATCAAGGCTATTCATGCATTGTAAAGTATAAATCTCTACTCACACAATGAAAATATAGCTGTGTAATTCTATAAATTTTATTATTGATTAATCATTATGTTTGTGTGATATATGTTTATAATCTTTCTGTTATATCAAGTATTTCCGTACAAAACACAAATGAGAACTTTGGCTTGCTAAGATTTTATATGCAATTAGGAGAGATGATAAAAATACATCACACTTCGCTTCAAATACCAATACCATTATGAACTCTAAGCTAGAAGATAACCCAAAGTTGTTCATTGTTATTGATATCCAAATTTCATCTTTGGATACTCTTGTAATGGGGCATGATAGCTTCATTCCTAAAACTTTTTTCCCTATTAGAATTTCTATTTCAATATGGTTTTTGTAATTCCCAATTTGTGAAAGCTAATAGCCATTTAGATCAGATCAAAATAAGATGAATTTCTAGTTCAATATGGTTTTTGTAATTACCAATTTGTGAAAGCTAATAGCCATTTAAATCAGATCAAAATAAGATGCTGAAAGTGGCATCTAAAGATCGACTCTAATTAGATTTCTAGTATATTTATAGGTCTACATGTTATATTATTTTGGAAAGGTAATGTTATGTGTACATGTATTAATAATGTTTAATTATGTGTTTATATGAAATTAATAAGAAGAAATGTTTATTAATCTTTAATGGACTGATTTACATTGTAAATTTTAGTAAAATAATTTGATCATAACCCGTCACTTTGCTTTGGAAGGAAAAACATTCTCAATGCCCCTTTAGACACAATATCTTTTTTTGAGAAGCATGATATGCCCCTTTAGACGCAATATCTTTTTTTGAGAAGCATGATATGCCCCTTTAGACGCAATATCTTGTTTTATATCAATAAGGAGAAGCATGATAAGATAAGGATTTTGTTTGGGAAGTATGCATCTTTGTCTAGATTTTTCATTTGCCTTGTTGTTTATTGAGAAGCATGATATGCCTCTCTTGACACAAAATCTTGTTTTATATCAATAAGGAGAAGCATGATAAGATAAAGATTTTGTTGGGAATCATCATTAGAAGAATTTTGAGGTCTAAAATGGGTCTCTTAAGGAAAATAATAAAATAATATTTATTAATTTTGGAGAGAAAAAATAAAAAACTATTTTTTGTGTTCGTATTTTCGACATATCTCCCTGTATTTTTACTCAAATTTCGATCGGGAGAGCTCTTTGGGTGCGGAATTTGATTCCGCATCCAACAAGTACCCACACTGCATACTTTTGACGGACCCCACTACCCCAAAAACAAGAAATACCTAAAAAAATATGATGATGATGTCATCATCACATTTTTTCAAGTATTTCTTGTTTTTGGGGTAGTGGGGTCCATCAAAAGTATGCAGTGTGGATACTCCTTGGATGCAGAATCAAATTCTGCATCCAACGAGCTCTCCCGGTCGAAATTTGAGTAAAAACACAGGGAGATATGTTGAAAATACGAACAAAAAAAATAGTTTTTTTTTATGACAAATATGTCAATTCAACCATTATGGTTGACTTATTTTATTGAGATTCTATTCGTTCTTGAATTCCAACTCATAAAAACTTATTGTTGGCGCGTTTTCTTATAAGGCCTATTTAAGACCCCAAATTTCCTCTAATGGCATCTTTATCTACATTTTTCATTTGCCTTGTTGTTTGTTGGCAATTTTTATGGCATACATATATAAATAGGTTTTAAATGTATATGGTTTATGTTAAATATGTTTTATTTTTTTAGTTAGCTATGAGTGAATTTATAAAGGTGTATCACACTTTTTAACAAATAAGGGTAACACATGGGCATTGATGAAGAGCTTCAACCAATGCATTTATTAGTACAAAACAAAGTTGTGACAAACAATCAAGTAAATTCAAAATAATAATTATCTATTACTAGTAATAATATTTTCATTATTAAAATTTTTTATCAATGACATAAATATAGTATTTAATATTAATGTTTTCAACATTATTTGATAAAAGTTTACAAACTTTGAACTAGTAAATTGAAACTCAAGTTTTTTTTATTTGTCAATTGTTGTATTGATATTTTATGGACAATATGTTCCTTTATTGTGTTAATTGTTTAGTCATTGGTATATTATGACTATGTGATATTTATTTTATTCAATTTGTCTAATTGTTCAATCAAACGATTAGTCCATGTATCAAAGTTTCAATTGGACAATGCCTTACTCCAATAAATTTTCAATTGAACAATGCCTTACTCCAACAAATTTTCAATCAAACAGTTTCTCTCCCAAAATGATGGTTGATTAAGAAAATAATTTACTTGTTAAACTTGATAAGGTATCATATACTTACTTCAATTGTGGCAAAGGCAATTGAAAATGCAAATTCACTCTTATTTTTGTTAAATAAAATCTCGATCCACCTTCCCATTTTTTGAAAATACAAATTTATCTTTATTGTTTTGCATTTTTTTGAAAATAGAATTTACTTTTATTGTTTTTCATTTTTTAAATATAAATTTATTTTATTGTTGTAAAAAAAAATTATATACTTATGCATTTTGCTTATTTATATTATTTAATAAAAAAATATTAAAATTATTTTTAATTTTATTAAATTTTTAAATGCATTAAAAAAACAATATAGGTTAAACATAGGTCACAAACATACAAAGAATACATCAAACTCATGAGATTGTACTCCGTAGAGGATATTTCTATTTTTGTATGATATAACACATGGAAAGCGCTTCTTGATTAACCAATGTTATGGTTTTAGAGTCCGAAGAAGCACAAGTATCCTAAACTCTACCCTCACATTGAATCAGATCGACCTTTATAGCATGAATTAAACGATGTTGAAGCTACTTGACATACTTATTATCATTTCCAAATTGCGTATAAGTTAATTATTTTCAATTTATTTTAAAATAACTAAAGATTTTTTTTTAAATTGAGTAGCTTAATGTAGAGGGAAAGGCCCTTATTATCAAAACTTTGAATATTTAAATATATTTTATTAGATAAGTTTTAAGTTTATTATATTAACTTTAACAATTCAGAAATATATATCAAAGATTAAGTTTCAATTGATATTTTCAATGGAGATATATATTAACCTTAGAAAGATTAAGTTTCAAATGATATTGTACATGGCATTATAGAAAATGTTCTAACCAAACAAGATTATAATTTGATGTTATACTCACAAGGGGGTTTGTTGGGTTGATGAAACCAAGTTGTTGTTATTGCCCCACTAAGGTTCAAATCCTCCAAAAAAATGTTGTGTTTTCCTCTTGTGGGTTGGCTTGTCACTGTAAGAGCAGAATTGTTGTTGGGAAGTTGTTAGCTTAGATTGGGTGGTTTCATCCCATAATAACACCATGGTGTCCCACCTCTTGCTAGGTTGTAAATGCTCTACAATTAACATATTAATGAAGCTTTTTTTATTTTGTTGATAAGATAGAATTGTCTTGTGTAATCAACAAGGGTTCTCCCCAATGTTAAGTCTCAATTAACCCTCACATTATTTGGAATAGGGAACCCATCTAGTTTTTGGCCCGACAATCGTGACAAGTTTTTAAATAAAAATTTGAAATGGTAAAATGTAGGTGCAATACTATCAATTTCCTCTTCTTCCTTGTGGCATTGGCTATTTCTGGCTGGCGCGGGATGCTCGACAGGTGCGTTGTAAGTAACGAATCGTAATGGCATCCAATTGAAGTAGTAATAACTCCTATTATTAAGTGAAATGGGGGTGCTCCCCCTTCTCATCACAGATATGGAAGAGCAGCCCTCCTTTGACGAGGCAGGTATGTTCGTTATACCTTTTATGACTCGTTTGGGAATAAAGGATTCATGGAGTGGATGGAGCATCACTAGAGAAACTGTAATTAATCCTGGTATTTGGAGTTGTGAAGGTATTCTATATGAAATATGTAATTCTATTTCAAATGCTCTTTACAAACTAGTAGCAAATATGTTTTGAATATAGAACCAACAACATTTCTAAGATTGCTTCAACAAACAATTATTTACTAAATAAAATAAAAATACAACATGTTATTAGTTAAGAGTAGTTTGTAATTAAACAAATGGATATAATTGCATAATCATAATCTATAGTCAAACAATGGAAAGTTAAAAAGAATATTGCCACATAAATTAGAAAAAAGTCCACACATTAAGAAGCATTTGCATAACAATTCCACAAGAAGCAATAGAAGAAAGTACATTACCATTACAACATTATAATCATAGTTTCTCCCTCAATGATTTGGCCAACAATGACTTTACTCATTAATTATTTTATTAAATTAACAAAATTTTACAAGCAAAATCCCTTTCTATTCATGGTTATATTAATAGACTTCTCCAAAAGTAACTGTTTCTCTAATGTATCTCTTGCCCTTTTGGTTTCCAAAACACAAAATTATTATAATTTTATAAAACTTATATGCTTTTATGTTGGCTTGATCCTTAAAATATGAAGTTCAAATTTTATATATTGACAATAATCCAATAAAGCATTGAAAATTTAACTACTCCAAAGCCACCTCATATATGAATGAATGAATTGATCAAATAAAGTTTATCAATGAAGGTATAGATGAATGAACTGATAAACTATATTTATTTTGAAGGAATTGGTATATACTCCTTAATCTCGCCTTAATTACATTTGTAGTTGTTTCTATAACTATTTTCTCTAGCTTTATATTATTTTCCAAATCTTCTTTACATTGCTCTAGGTGCATTTGACTCACCAAGTGAAGGAAGATGTTATCTCTAAACTACTCTCTTAGTTACTCCAGACAAGTGAAATCATTTGCTAAAAAATCCTTCAATGTCATTATCCAACTATATTCAAGCAAAATTCTAGTTTGCCAATGCCACCAAAGTACAATCAATATGTTTCTTGTTCATCCAAGGAAGACTTGCAAGAGATTTTTGTTTCTTCGTGTCATTCTTTGAATTGAGCAAAATCAATATGTACTCTCTCTTTCTATTCCTTCTAAGCCTTTATTGGAAAAATTAAGGAGTTGTGAATAATAATAATGCAAATCACACAACCTTTTAAATATTAGCATTTGAGCTATGTTTAACTCATCATATACTTGCATAGCACATGCTTTGAACTCAGTTAAGTTGGTTATTTATGCTTTGTAATACTCAACTTGATTCTCCAACATTTCTATTATTTTCTTGGCTTCTTAATGTTTCTTCAACTTTTTAATGAAATGTAACTTTGTGGCTTGAAAGTAAGCAACCCTTGAGACTGATGCTATTGGATGTAAATATGTTCCTATAATGATAGGGGTGTTGCTGTGCAACCACCTCCCAAAAAAAAATTAGCATTTTTTAGGGCCCTCCTTTTTGAAGTTTAGTTTTGCTTCTTAGGCCTGTTTTGATCCAGCATTTATGGTTTGTTTTATCATTGGGAAAGTTCAAGAAGTAAGTTTTATTCTAAGGCATAAAAATGTCTGTTGGTCGCTGCAGCGGGTGCTTATCAAAGTTTGATTCGCTACAGCGGATGGTTGTTCAAGTTTGAGCCGCTACACCGGCATTCCTTTCTGTATGCTTTGTCGGAGCGGTTTTTTGTCCGTTGCAGCTAAAGTTTGCAGAAATCCACGCCGCAATGGCAGGTGGGGTTTGGTTTGATTATCAGGGATGGTCCCATTTCTGTTTGGCCCGCAATGGCGGAGATTTATCCACCTTGGAGCCGCTACAATGACTCACCCTTTTTCTTCTGCGTTGCGCTTGGTTTTGTGGTTTCTTCGTCGCTACGATGGATGGGGTCGTGACTTGAACGTCGGGCTTCTTCACGATTTTATTTATCCTGCTTCGTCGGGCGATGTTGTGGTTTCTTTGCCGCAACGGCAGAGAAGTTCTCTCGCCATCCCCCGATCCTCACTAGCCCGCTACGGCAGAGAAGGTTCTAACCTTGGAGCCGCTATGGCGGCTATCGCCCGTATTTCTTCCTGACGTCGTTATGACCATCAAGCCACAAAAGGAATGCAGACATGTTGTTGATTTTAAACAGTTGGTTGCGGCTGAGTTGGGGTTTTTTGAGTCATCGTTGTCGGGGTTGTCCATAGTTTGACTTATCTATGGCTACCTGATGCGTCGTGTGTTAGTGCTATACGCGGTTGAGCCTCACACGTGCAAGTTTTTAATGCCTTACCGACCCTTTTAATTGAGTTTGACCCATAAAACTTATTTATATACCATTTGGGAGGGTTTTTATGTTATTGGTCAAGTCTTTTCCCGGTAGAGATTTTGCGCGATTGGTGGAAACTTCATTTGAAGATCACGTGGCACATCTACCCAAGCATCCACGACTGCGTGTCACCTTCCAGGTAGGTTCTTTGTATGCATGTTGTTGATTAATGATTTCTTGTAACTTTTGAGCTGTCAGTTGTCGGTTTGGTAAGGAAGGGTGGGTAGGTTTTTGTTTTAAGTTAAAAGAGGCTCTCCCCTTGAAATTTTAGGTTTCATCGTTTCCTTCTAGGTTTTAAACTCACCCTGGCCGCATTATCTGCTCTTAGAAACTCACCAGTCTGCTTGGAGGCATTTTTTACCATCATAGCAGTTAGATCATGATGAGTCTCCATAAGCTTACCTGGTTCTTGGTGTTGGGCGTAAATAGAAGCTACGTTTTCTCTGTTTCTAGCAAACCTTTTAGGTTTTGGGTATGGTATAGTATTTCCTCGTTGCGAGATGTTGAGCTTGGTGTTTTGGGCCTAGGGCAACGCCGCTTGCAAACTGTAAGTCGTGAAGTTTGTGTCTGTGGGCAGAGGGGTTTTACAAGCCTGGGGTTATTTCTCGTTTTTTTTGCAAAGCCAAGAGCGCCCTAGTTAGGCTCGTCGTGTTTAGAGGTCTTTGTTACCAAATATTGACCTCACTGAACTAAAGGTTGTTTTCCTGTCCCAATCGGTGAAAATGGCAGGGTAAGGCAGGTTGCTAAGCGATGATTTTTAGAAGTGGTGCGCCTAGCGTCTCATAATATTTATTTTTTCAAATGCGTAGTTTTGTTTAATAATGTGAATACTGAAACATGTTTTGTTGTTGCAGTCACAACTTATACCCAACGGCATGATGAAGAAGGGAAAGAAGAAAGCAAAGATCGTGGACTATGACTCAGATGCAGAAGGCTCACCCACACCAAGGGTGGAGTTAATCTATGAAGATACCAAGCCAATCATAGGAGCAAAACCTGAATTTAAATGGGGCCAAATCTACCACATGCTTGTAGAAAAAAGTGTTCTAGAGGCAGGGTTGGAAGACCTAGCCCTATACGACAACATACTAAAGTCTAGGATCACCAAGGTATCTAGAAGACCATAAATGTTTTTTTGCACAGAAGTTATCGGTTGGATTCTTCCTAGAGTTGATACAGCAGGGATGATAATGAACAACGTGGAGGATGAAGGATTTGCATCCTTCACGCCAGCGTTTATTACAAAAGCATACAACCTACCTCCCTCTTAAATTAGTCTGACAACCAAATGGGTAAAAAATTTAAAATTTGATTACATCGGTACAACAAAGATGATGGTAGCAGAAGAGAAGACGTTCATAAACAAGCAATCCAGGGAGTACGAAACTGCTAATTTACGGACCTCGTACAGAATGGCAGTGTTGATGCTGAAGGGGATTTATGGCAGGGCTCATGGTAGAACCTACAAGTTTAGATGGATCCAACTGATTTATTATGTGGCCATGAAAGGAACAATTTTTAACTGGGCTGATATAGTGGCCAATAGCCTATCCAAGTCTATCACTGCATCCCAAGAAGGATTACACCAAAAGAAATCAGAGTTTTATATGGGATCCTTTTTGATAGATTGCATACTTTGCTTCCACCCATTTGAAAGGCTCAACTGCACACGGAAGGGAGATAAATCCCCTATATATGCATCTTATTAGATACTATGAGGACACAAGTACCACAATTACTATAAGTTGATATGTGAAGAGTTCATGATACCTTTATACCAGCTGATTTTCTTAGAAGAGTACAAGTGCTTATCTGAGGGATCCCTGGAGTCAATCAAGGAATTCAAAGATTACTTCTTCTCTGAAGAAGGCAGGTACCTAAGGATGTATGGGGGCACTAAAGCACCATCATTGCTGCCCAGATATGCTACAGACTACATAGCTCATAAGGAAGTTGTAAGACAGTTTTCTTCGATGGCTATGGAATCCACTTATTTGATCTAAAGAAAGTTGTGTTCCCACTACTACCTTTTTATATAGGGAGTTATAAGTTTTCCAGAGTCAAGAGTGCTCTAGAATTCATTAAAGGGTTGGAAAACTTTCATTTCGAAGAGAAAAGCTTTCACAGGAATGACTCACAGGGTAAAGTTGCAACTCATTGAGCACTCCTTAAAGTAAATTTCGAATACACTGACAATGTGGACAAGGAGGAAGAAGTATACAGGAATATCTGTAGCATGACAGCTTTAAATAAGTGGCTAAAAAAGAAAAACCCAACAGTCAGAATAAAAGGCAGTAGCAGCAGTCTCCCATAATCAAATGGTCAAGAAGAAGAAGCTGCAAGAAAAACAAAAGAAGAGACTACACGCAGATTAGCAGATGGAGCAAGAAAGTTTCTAGCAAAAGAAGCCCAGAGAGAAAAAGACGAAGAAGAGACTGCCAAGAAAAAGAAAGAAGAGGCTATCCTGGAGAAGATTACAGAGTTAGAAAAATCAATAGATCAGGAAACTCAAAATCCAAGGCAGGAGATACAAGATCAAGAAAAAAACACAGAAGAGCAAAGAAAGAAAGATCAAGAGGATATGGATGGTGAAAATAAGGGACAGAGTCCTGCTCGGGACAATCCGGAGAATATCCCATCCACTTCTAGTAATATACTCACCGGAGGGAATCTCCTGATGGTTGAACTGGGGTTGGTGCCATTCACCCCTTCTAAACAGCATGAAGTTGCATGCTTAGAGGATGTATATTTTGACCCTAAAAGGAAATCCGTTGTGTGCAAAACTGAAAATATTTTAAAGATAAGAACTCAACCTGGGATCACCACCGTGACCGAGAAGCCACTCGTGAAAAATGTAGAAGACGATCCCAAGCAAATGCCCTCCATGGGTGTTGCAACTGCCACTGCAAATGCTCATAATATTAGTAGGCTTATTGAAACCATTGATTAGTATAAGGGTAAGATGGCAGAAATGAAAGAGGTTTTAAGAAAGGAGGAAAGAGTAGGCCGAGAGTCTAAAAGAAAATACGAAGCTACTCTTTCAAATTATGAAAAGCTTCAACAAGATTACCAAATCCTAGGGGAGGAAAGGGATAATTTGAAGTAGTCAAACATGGCCCTCAACAAGGAAAAGTAGAAGTTGAGAGCAAGGTAGTGGAAATGGAAGTTTAGAAATCAGCAGCTCATCAGCAAGGAGAGAAGCGTAGAGTTCGAATCATGGAGCTTGGGGCACAGAACAGTTCCTTGGAAGTTCTTTTGAAGGGAGCAAATGAAAGGAAAATAGACATAGCACCCCTAAGAGAGCATGCTCTCTTACTTAGAAGAAAAATCTATCAAGTACAAGTCAAGCTGGAGGAAGAATCTTTCAGGATCAAACAAGCCGAAGACCGGTTGCAGGAGATATCAACAGTGGCTACTACATTCAAGGACAGAACCCAGGATATTGTTGAGACCCTACAAGGCCAGCTGACATGGTTAGAAACAAATGTAGAGCGCACAGAAAACACACCTGAAAAATGTCCGAAAAAGTTGCAAATCAAATATGATATTGTAAATTTCAACAATAGAGTTGCTGAAAGGTTGATGGAAGCAGTGGAAAAGACAACGGACATATGTGCAGAATTCTTCAGGAAGATGCTTATAACGCACAGCAAGTGTTTGAATCCTTAAGCACAAAGGCTACAAGAATTTCCAAAGCATGAGGAACAGTTAAAACATGTGAAGGATAAGCTATAGGAAGATGAGTTAAATATTTAGCTGGTTAAAGATTTAGATGCAAAGGTGGTCAATAGTTTAGTGATCCAAGCAGTAGTTAGAAACTGTCTACTAGAATATTTGCTGAGAGTAACCCCTGCAAGAGTAGCAGACATAAAAGGCCAGCTGGCCAAACATGAGGTCACGGACAGAATTTTAGAGCCCATGGAGTTCGAGACAATTGCCTCAGATGCTTCAGCATGGAAGCAATTCATAAGTAGTTTGACTGAGTCCACTTAAATAGTTTGGTCTTATTCACACATGGATATTTGTTATATTTTGTATTTATTGTTTGAACACACTAGAGACAAACTTTGTGTAACCGAAATTTAAAAAAGCCTAAGGGGCAGGAAGACTAAAGGTCATTTTGTAATATATAAATATGAATGGGTCGAATGAGTAGTGGACTTTTCTAGCGCTCTTATGTGAAATACTTGTTGTAAGAAGAACTATTTCTTGTTATAATAATGATGATGAAAATTTATGTTGTAGAAGGAGTTGTTGAGTTTCAATGCATGTTGTGTGGATGGCTAGATAGAACTATTTATGTGTTGGCTGACTATGCAAATCTGTGAGATCATTCTAACTCTGAACTATTTCTAAGTTGTGAATGAATTTCCTTGTTATGAATCTTGTGCAGTAAATGAGTAATGAATGTTTTAACAAACACTGAGCTATATCTATGTTGATTTTTTTGTTGTGTTTATGTATTTCGAATTTATCAGCTATCTGTAGAATTCTTTGTACATAAAATACAGTACATTACTCATATAAATAGTAATATTGCTCCCTGGGATAGGTTAGATAGGCTATCTAGTTTAGAGTAGTTGTTATTTGCTTTATGTAGTTTAGGGACAAAGGGGATAAGACTGGAGGTAGGAACCTATGCATCACATTGTGAAGCCTTTTGTTTCCTGTTAAGTTGCATTTAATCTAAGCACTTGCATATCATTTATACAAAACATAAAATACATAAACGGTGGACCGGGCCGCAACCGGTAAATAGAATTAAAACTTTCTTTTAAAACTTACGTTAGTCGGGCCGTTAACCGGACGGATTCCCCATACCAAACGATAAGCGATCTAATTGGGAACGATTATTGGGGAGAATCCCTACTATCAATACCTGGGATATTCCAGGCATCAATAGTTTTGGTGCTAGAAGGAGGGACGCCAGTGCATGGCTGGCCGAGGAAATCAGTTTTCTCAAGATCATTTCACCAGTGATAGTTCAAAAACTAGTTATCCCAAAGGCTCCATTCCCGAAGGAAGAGTTAACCTTGAGTCAAAAGACCAAGAACACCTTTATCCTGTTTCTTTTGAAGTAGTAAATGATTTAAGGAGAATTACAAGATCATATGCAAAGAAGCTTGGAGGATTTCCAAATATTCCAGACTTACCAAGGAGACTAGCCCGTAGAAGAGATATAGTTTACACAGGAAATTCGGTCTTAGTAGGAAATTTCGAAGAGTTTGTATGTCTATCTTTACAATAAATTGACCAACCTCTTAAACAGTTGGGACCTAAGTCCCCGTGCGGTTCTTCATTTCAATCTCCTCTCCAATCCCCACCTCGGTCTCCTAAGCAAATCATGTCTGAAAATGCACCTCCAAATCCTAATGCAAATCAGCCTAATCCTCCTGTACCAACTTAGAGGGCTAGAACACCACTAAACTTGGCTCCCCCACTGCATGCTTTGCCACAAGATTATGAAAAGTCCTTGCCTATATTTGATTCGGGGGAAGGCATATCTGTGGATGATCATCTACATAGTTTTTTCCTGGCCTTGGAAACTTTAGCAGTTGAACATGAGGATGTGGTATGTAGGTTGTTTCCTCATACTCTCAAAGGTAAAGCAGCATCATGGTATTTTGGCTTACAAGCCAATTCAATCACAAACTAGGACACTTTCGAAAGATTGTTTAAAAACAAGTTTTGTAGCCAAAGAACTACTTCTGCTCTAATGAAAAAAATGTTGGCTCTAAAAAGGGAAAAGAAAGAAAAAGTGAGAGACTTTATTCAAAGGTTTGCTGCTCACTTAAACAATTTCAGCGCAGCCATAAAACCTACTGAAGAAACTCTGATTGAATACTACACTTCAGCTCTTGGCTCTGATATAGCAATGTTTTTCAAAAGATAAATGAAACCTTCCTTAGTAGAAACTTATGATGAAGCTGAGAAGATAGAAGCTGAACTTGAAAGTGTAAATAAACATTCTATGGAGTCAGAGACTAGACCCTTCACCGGTTAAAAAAACTCTGTTGTTGACAAGACCCAAAGATGAGCATTCTTATGAGTTAAAAAGTGTGTTCAAGATGGTACAAAAGTTGTCCAACAAGATTGTTGACTTAGAGAAAGAAAAAGAGGCAAATTCAGGTAGAAAGAAGTATAAACCCTTCTTCAAGAAAAGAGAAGAAAGTGACCCATATCAGCCACCTACACACAGTCCTTCTGTTATGAATCTCATTGAAGTTGGAATGGACATTTTCTGTACATTTCAACAACAACCTCACTTTGAGAGGAATTCCCCACAGTGTATTAACTCCATGACGTTGGTTATGAATCAATTATTAAACTCTAAGTTAACATAGCCCGAGGTTGAAGATGAAAAGGTTCATGAATCAGGGGAAGCACCTGAGGAGACTACCATGGTCTTGTGGGATTGTGCACCTATGCAGGGTTTAGAAGATGAAGAACCTAATGAAGAGATACATCTCTCAGATGTGAATGTCACAACTAGGAGCAAAGGTCCACTAATTGAAGATAACACATTACTACCCAAAATTAAAAGAATTCAGGAAAACATGAAGAAAGTCATAAATAACACTCAGACTCAACTTATACCTGATTTAATTATAACAAGGAAAAATGTTCCAACTATCAATAACCCTGTGAAGGATGTTGAAAGTAAAGTAGAAGGTGTTAAGAACATCCCAACAGACTATGAGATGGGGTATGATATAATAGAAGACATCAAGAAAACTAAGGCTAATATTTCTTTATTTGATATGTGCAGTCCACCCTAGCAGAAGAAGAAACTTTTGGAAGCCTTGGATCCACCAACCAGTAAACCCCAAGAAGTTATTCAGTCAAAATAAGAAATCAATGAAGCTAGTATCGGGTGAAAGTCCAAGTCCATAACATTACCATTTCTGCTTACATTTGAAATTTTTAATCATAATGTGCACAACTGTTTGGTAGACCTTGGGGCATCTTGTAAATGTTATGTCGATGTCAGTGTGTAAAAGGATAAATGGCCAACCCAAACCATCTAATGGAAAGATTATACAACTGGACAAAACAACGATAAAGGCGGTAGGAGAGATGGAAGATGTGCTGATACGTTTAGCTATCGACGAAAGGGTGTGCCAATTTATAAACATTATGGTAGGGGACATCCCTGAGGCATATGGATTGATTTTAAGCTGAGACCGGTCTGCGAAACTAGATGGATATTTTTCAACTGATTGGTCTCATTTGTGGTTTCCTTATCAAGGTTGTCAGAATCAGATAAAAAGTAATGAGGGAACTGCACATGAGACACAATGTACAATTGGAAGGGAAGAATGAGCCAATAAATTTTTCACACTCAGTTTTGGGAAATTATTTAATTTAATTGAAACTAGGAAATTATCAAGCCGAGGATGCCGATAATGGATCAGATACACAGCCCGAACTCCTTCAGTTTTCATGGGCTGATAAAATTTATTGTAACATAGTTAGCTTAATCCCAGATGTAGAAAGTAGAAGTAGTTTAATAGAATCAACATATAGGTTTTGGGTATTGTATTTTGATGGTTCAAAAACTCGGGAAGGATCAAGAGCTGGTTGTATGCTGATGCATCCAGAAAACAATAAACATTTTCTTTCTTGTATATTAGAATTTGAATGCACAAACAACACAGCTGAGTATGAAGCATTTATACAAGGATTAAAGAAGGCAATTTAATTCAAGGTCAAGAATTTAAAAGTCTATGGAGATTCTGAAATTATTGTTAAACAAGTTAGAAATACAATCCATTATTTATCACCACATTTAAAAGGTTATCAAAATGAATTTAGGGATCTTCTAATGAATTTCGATGCATTTAATATAGTTTCAATTCCTAGGCTAAAAAATGCAGCAGCTGATTTATAAGCTACTTCCACTTCCAGGCTTGTTCCTACTAATAATCGATGTTCCATTGAATTGGTTTTCAGGCCTGCTGTACTAGACAAAATCACTAATCTAAGATTGTTTGATGACAACCCGCAGATCTTAGAATTTCTAACAAATGATGATAATTTCAAAGGGGCTATAATCGATGACGAGGAACATCAAGCAAATCTTCAAAGTGGAAATTTCATACCCAAGGGAATTAAAACGTTGGAAGGAATGTTCAATCTGAATAACAAGTTTAGAAGACCAGCTAATGTCAAAACGCACAGTTCATCTATGCAATTTGAGCTGGTAAATTTGGGGTCATAAGCTAATCCTAAATATGTAAACTTGGGAAAGTTTTGCTCACCTGGAGAAATGAACAAATTCATTAGCTTGTTTAAACAGTACAAAGACGTCTTTGCTTGGACATATGAAGATATTAAGACGTATGACACCTGCATTATACAACATTTTGTTCCAATTAAAGCGAGAGTCAAGCCATTCCAGTAGTCGTTAAGAAAGATGCATCCCAAGTTGGAACCTTTGATTCAAAGCGAAGTGAAGAAGCTGCTTGATGCAATAATTATTTTCAGAGTCAGACACTCGGAATGGGTTTCAAATTTGGTACCAGTGAGGAAAAAATCTGGTGAGGTTAGACTTTGTGTGGACTTCAGAAACTTGAATCGTGCCTCTGATAAAGATAACTACCCAGTCCCGCCCATGGAACAAATATTGTAGATGGTCTCAAGATTAGAATTATTCTCTCTGCTAGATGGTTTCTCAGGCTACAACCAAGTGTTGGTAGCAGAAGAAGACAGACTGAAGACTACTTTTAGAACTAAATGGGGGACTTTTGCATACAGAAGAATTCCTTTTGGTCTTATCAATGCTGGAGAAACTTTCTAGAGGGAGATGGACATAGCTTTCCACGGTTTGATTGGCTGCACCGTAGTAGTTTATTTGGATGATGTTACAGTTTTCTCCAAGAAAAGAGAAGAGCATACTTTTCGACTAAAACAAATTTTTGATCGTTGTCGGAAACATGGCATCTCCTTAAATCCAAAAAAGAGTGTTTTGCTATATTAGAAGGAAATCTACTAGGTCATATAATTTCTAAGAAAGGGATCTCCATAGACCCAGAAAGGATTAAATCTATAGCACAGATCCCTTTTCCCCACAATAAGAAAGGAATGCAATCTTTTATGGGGACCATAAACTTTGTGCAAAGGTTTCCTATTTTGCTCATATAGTCAAACCTTTGCAACAAATGATTAAGCAAAGTGCTCAATTTAAATGGACCGACTTAGAGAAAGGTGCATTTGACAAAATTAAAACAGCAATAGCTCATGTGCCCTCTCTCAAAAGTCCAAATTTTGAGAAATATTTCATCTTATACACTTTTGCTTCAGACAACTTGTTATCAGCAGTGCTTACGTAGAAAGAAGAAGGGGGAGATGAGTACCCCATATCATTCATGAGCACTGGATTACAAGGTGTTGAGTTGAATTACCCCACTGTTAACAAACAAGCTTATGCAATCTTTAAGGTGATAAAGCAATTTAGGTTGTACATACTTAAGAACAGAACCAAAGTTATTGTGCCTCACCCAGCAATCCGAAATCTTTTTGTACAGAAAGAGTTGGGGGAGAGAAGAGGAAATTAGGTCACAGCCTTGCAGGAATATGACATGGAATTCAAACCAGCAACTATTGTCAAAGGGAAAGGACTTTGCAGACTAATGGCTGAAAGTCAAGACAATGAAGAGAATGATTGGGAGAATGAGATTGAACTACATATGATATATGTACTGTGACCCTAATTCACAACCCTAGAGTCTTAGTATAGGGATTTAGTGCACTATCTCCAATAGGGGTATTTTCCTGAACACTAGAATTCCAAGCAGAGAAGGGCATTGTGCTTAAAGTCCGCATCTTATCATATAATTGACAGAGTTTTGTTCAGAAAAAATTATGATGGAGTGTTTCTTAGATTCTTGGAACGAGAAGACACCTCCAAGGTAGTTGAAGAATTGCATGATGGGCCTGTTGGAGGTCATTTTTCAGGAGACACTATAGCACACAAAATTTTGAGGACTGGATACTACTGGCCAACTTTGTTTAAATACACTCACGCTTATGTAAGGAAATGTGATACATTCCAAAGGAGTGGTGGAAGACAAGAGACAGCAACTGGGCCTTTACAACTAGTAATTATTTCTGAACCATTCAAGCAATGGGGAATTGATATTATCGGAGAGATTAATCCAAATTCTTCACTGCAACACAAGTACATCCTCACGGCCATAGATTATTTTACCATATGGGTGAAAGCAATCCTGCTACAGAAAGTAAACGAAGATGCGGTTATGGAGTTCTTGCAAGACCATATCATGACCAAGTTTGGGGTTCCAATTTCCCTAGTTTTTGATAGCGCATCTTATTTTCCGTCCATTAATCTTATTGCTTTTGCTAGTGAGAAAGGAATTAAATTACATTATTTTGCTAACTAGTATCCACAAGGTAATGGGTTAATTGAATCTACTAATAAAATACTCGTTAGGATTCTAAAGAAAACAATCATAGAGAATCAAATAAGTTGGCACATAGCTCTTCCTAATGCACTTTGGGTCGATAGAGTTACACCCAAGAACTCCTTATGTGTGTCACCCTATACCTTAGTTTATGGAAAGGAAGCTATATTGGCTCCTAACATTTTATTTCCTTCCTCTCAATTAGACCAAGCATCTAGAGGGTCTAATAGGGAGGTTTTACATGCCCAAATCAATACTCTGCTGAAATTAGAAGAGCTAAACCCAAGTCTAAAGAAAGTTACAAGAACTAGCAATAAATTGTGAAAATATGGTTTGACAAGCATAAGTAAGGAAATAAAGAGTTTGAGGTAGGAGATTTGGTTCTGAAATGGGATCACCCGCATGATGAAAAGGAAAAGCACACTAAGTTTCAACATCTATGGATAGGCCCATTTCAGATTGCAGAAAAGTTAGGCCCCTCAACTTATAAGTTACAGGATTTGCAGGGGTGGGAAGAGAATATGCCAGTGAATGGTTTTGTTCTCAAACCTTATTTTACTTGATTCTTTTGATTTTATTTTTTGTACATAAATAAACTTTTGGTTTTTATTGCATTTGTTCCTTAGTTAGCTTTTCTTTATTTATGATTTGCTTTCTTTGCAACTGATTTATTTTTTCTTTTCCTCATTTCAGTTTTTTGAATAAACCAGCACAACCTTTGGTGTCGGAGAATATTGGAATTTTGGGAAAACTGCAAATATTTTAACTGAAAAACTGCTTATTGAAGATACACGTATTATGATAAATATCCTTTAAGTTGATAGACTATTTGAAGGGAGGTCATGAACACATTGAAGTCCTGTTAAATAACCGAGGTAATAAAAAGTCTAGAATACTATTTTGGGGCTCCATCCACTTTATACTAAAATATGTCCTAGGAAGCTAACAACAATGGAACCACGGTAAGGAAGTAGGGTGGACAGATGTATGGTATTAAAAATGATCCCATGCCACAAATAAAATCCAAACGGATTAAAAGAGTCAAATATTCCGAGAACGAAATCAGATATCAAAAGACATACTGAATACAATCAGTAAATGGATAATATGGCTTAGAGATTCTTCTCCGTCCGTGAGCTGAAAACAAACTATCTCTCACACAAAAGGACATTATGGATGGAAGAACCTAAAGGAATTTGCACAAAAGAAGGGAGCAATCCAGGAAGACTCAAAAGGACAAAAGTTCAAAAGCATCAAAAGAATGCAAAAGGCATGGGAATGAGGAACAAACGAATATGTCTATCCATACTTTTACAATCTTGTGGTGCCCGAGCTATAGGCAACCCACAGGCAACCGAATGCAGAAGTAAACGAACCCCATAATTTTTGGCCTCAAAATAGTTATCGGGACTTTGAGAACCCAGTTCCCTTTCCCTAGTGGACTGTAATCAATGTTAAAGTTCTAAAAAATCCCTCGAAAGGTATGCACATCTTAAAGAAATATTGAAAAGTTTGGAATGAGGTGATTGAACAGAACCATAAAGCAGTTTTGATCTTAAAAGTCAGTTTTTTCAAAGATCTATGTTCGCCAGCTAGTCGTCAATTGTTGTTGCGCAACCACCTCCCAAAAAAAAATAGCATTTTTTAGGGCCCCCCTTTTTGAAGTTTAGTTTTGCTTCTTAGTCCTATTTTGATCCAACATTTATGGTTTGTTTTATCATTGGGAAAGTTCAAGAAGTGAGTTTTATTCTAAGGAAGAAAAAGGTCTGTTGTCCGCTGCAGCAGGTGCTTATCAAAGTTTGATCCTTTACAACGGATGGTTCTTCAAATTTGAGAGGCTACATGGGCGTTCTTTTTCTTATGCTTTGCTGTAGCGGTTTTCTGTCCGCTGCATCAGAATTTCACAGAAATCCACGCCGCAACGGCGGGTGGGTTTTGGTTTGATTATCGGGGATGGTCCCATTTCTATTTGGCCCGCAATGGCGGAGAGTTATCCACCTTAGAGCCGCTACAGCAGCTCACCCTTTTTCTTCTGCTTTGCGCTTGGTTTTTTGGTTTCTTCGCCCCTACGATGGATGGTGTCATGACCTGAACGTCGCGCTTCCTGCCGATTTTATTTATCCCTTTCAGTTGGGAAGTGCTGTGGTTTCTTTGCCAAAATGGCGGAGATGTTCTCTCGCCATCACCCAATCCTCACTAGCCCTCTACGACAGAGAAGGTTCTAACCTTGGAGCCGCTACGGCGACTGTCGCCTGTATTTCTTCCTGACGTTGTTCTGACAGCTGAGCCGCAAAAGGAATGCGGACATGTTATTGATTTTAAACCACTGGTTGCGACCTAGTTGGGGTTTGTCGATCCGTCGTTGTCAAGGTTGTCCGTAGTTTGACTTATCTATGGTTACCCGATGTGTTGTGTGTTAGCGCTAGACACGGTTGAGCCTCACACGTGTGGATTTTTAATGCCTTACTGACTCTTTTAATTGAGTTTGACCCATAAAACTTATTTATATACCATTTGGGAGGGTTTTTACGCTGTTGGTCGCATCTTTTCCTAGTAGATATTTTGCGCGATTGGTGGAAACTTCGTTTGAAGCTCACGTGGCACATCTTCCCAAGAGTCCATGATTGTGTGTCACCTTCCAGGTAGGTTCTTCATATGCTTGTTGTTGATTAATGATTTCATGTAATTTTCAAGATGTCAGTTGTTGAATTGGTAAGAAAGGATGGGTAGGTTTTTATTTTAGGTTAAAAGAGGCTCTCCCCTTACAATTTTAGGTTTCGTCGTTACCTTTTGGGTTTTAAACTCACCCTTGCTGCATTTTCTGCTCTTAGAAACTCACCAGTCTTCTTGGAGGAATTTTTTACCTTCAGACCAGTTAGATCATGATGAGTCTCCAGAAGCCTGAGCTTTTCGTTGGCATGGAGCTTACCTTGTTCTCAGCGTTAGGCATAAATAGAAGCTGCATTTTCTCTGTTTCTAGCAAACATTTTAGGTTTTGGGTATGGTATAGTATTTCCTCACTGCGAGATATTGAGCTTGGTGTTTTGGGCCTAGGGAAGCGCCTCCTGTAAACTGTAAGCCATGAAGTTTGTGTCTATGGGCAGAGGGGTTTCACAGGCCTGGGGTTATTTATCGTTTTATTTGCAAATCCAAGAGAGTCCTAGTCAGGCTCGCAGTGTCTAGAGGTCTCTGTTACCAAATATTGACCTCGTTGAACTGAAGGTTGTTTCCCTGTCCCAATGGGTGAAAATGATGGGGTAAGGTAGGTTGCTAAGCGATGATTTTTAGAAGTGGTGCGCCTAGCATCTCATAACATTTATTTTTTTGAACACGTAGTTTTGTTTAATAATGTGAATACTGAAACATGTTGTGTTTTCGCAATCACAGCTTATACCCGACGGCATGACGAAGAAGGGAAAGAAGAAAGCAAAGATTGTGGACTATGACTTAGATACAGAAGGCTCACCCACACCAAGGGTGGAGTTAATCTATGAAGATACCAAGCCAATCACAGGAGCAAGACCTAAATTTAAATGGGGCCAAATCTACCACATGCTTGTATAAAAAAGGGTTCCATAGGCAGGGTTGGAAGACCTAGACCTATACGAAAACATACTAAGGCCTGGGATCACCAAGGTATCTACCGGACAAGAAATGTTTCCTTGCACAGAAGTTATCGGTTGGATTCTTCCTAGAGTTGATATAGCATGGATGATAATGAACAATGTGGAGGGTGCAGGATTTGCATCCTTCATGCCAGCATTTATTTCAAAATCACACAGCCTACCTCCCTCTAAAATTAGTCTGACAACCAAATGGGTAAAAAATTTAAAATTTGATTACATCGGTACAACAAAGATGATGGTAGAAAAAGGGAAGACGTTCAGAAACAAGTAATCTGGGGAATATGAAACTGCTAATTTGTGAACCCTATACAGAATGGTAGTGTTGATGTTGAATAGGATTTATGGCAGGGAAAATGGTAGAACTTACAAGTTTTGATGGATCCCACTGATTTGTTATATGGCCATGAAAGGAACAATTTTTAACTGGGTTGATATAGTGGCCAATAGCCTATCCATGTCTATCACTACATCCCAAGAAGGCTTACACCAAAAGAAATCAGAATTTTATATGGGATCCTTTTTGATATATTGCATACTTTACTTCCACCCATTTGAAAGACTCAACTGCATATGGAAGGGAGAGAAAGCCCCTATATATGCAGCTTATCAGATACTATGGGGACACAAGTACCACAATTACTATAAGTTGATATGTGAAGAGTTCCTGATACCTTTATACCAGATAATTTTCTTAGAAGAGTACAAGTGCTTATCTGAGGGAGCCTTGTAGTCAATCAAGAAATTCAGAGATCACTTCTTCTCTGAAGAAGGCACATAGCTCAGGATGTATGGCATTACTAAAGCATCATCTGCCCAAATATGCTACAGACTACATAGTTCATAAGGAAGCTGTAAGACAGCTTTTCTTGGATGGCTATGGAAGCCACTTATTTGATACAAAGAAATTTGTGTTCCCACCACTACCTTTTTATATAGGGAGTTATAAGTTTTCCAGAGTCCAGAGTGCTCCAGAATTCATTAAAGAGATGGAAAATTTTCATTTCGGAGAGAAAATATTTCACAGGAATGACTCACAGGGTAAATTTGCAACTCATCGAGCACACCTTAAAGTAAATTTCGAATACATTGACCATGTGAACAAGGAGGAAGAAGTATACAGGAATATCTGTAGCATGACAGCTTTAAATAAGCAGCTAAAAAATAAAAACCCAACAGCCGGAGTAAAAGGAAGTAGAAACAGTCTCCCAGAATCAAAGGATCAAGAAGAAGAAGCTGCAAGAAAAACAAAAGAAGAGACTGTACGCAGATTGGCAGAGAGAGAAAGAAAGCTTCTAGTAGAAGAATCCGAGAGAGAGAAAGAAGAAGAAGAGGCTATCCTAGAGAAGATTACAGAGTTAGAAAAAGCAATAGATCAAGAAACTCAAAATCCAGGGCAGGAGATACAAGATCAAGAAAAATCCATAGAAGAGCAAAGAAAGAAAGATCAAGAGGATATGGATGTTGAAAATCAGGGACAGAGTCCTACTCGAGACAATCTAGAAATAGATCCCGTCCACTTCCAGCAATATTCTCACTGGAGGGAATATCCCGATGGTTGAACTGGGGTTGGTGCCATTCACCCCTTCTAAACAGCATGAAGTTGCATGCTTATAGGATGTATATTTTGACCCTAAAAGGAAAGCCATTGTGTGAAAAATTGAAAAGAATTTAAAGACAGGATCGCAACTTGGGATCACCACCGTGACCGAGAAGATGGTCATGAAAAATGTAGAAGAGGATCCCAAGCAAATGGCCTCCATGCGTGTTGCAACTGCCACTGCAAATGCTCATAATATTAGCAGGCTTACTGAAACCATTTATCAGTATAAGGGTAAGATGGCATAAATAAAAGAGGTTTTAAGAAAGGAGGAAAAAGTAGGCCGAGAGTCTAAAAGAAAATACAAAGCTACTCTTTCAGATTATGAAAAGCTTCAACATGATTACCAAATCCTAGGGGAGGAAAGGGATAATTTGAAGCAGTCAAACATGGCCCTTGACAAGGAAAAACAAAAGTTAGAGAGCAAGGTAGCGAAAATGGAAGTTTAGAAATCAGCAACTAATCAGAAAAGCAAAGGAGCACAGAGTTCGAATCATAGAGCTTGAGGTGCAGAACAGTTCCTTGGAAGTTCTTTTGAAGGGATCAAATGAAAGGAAAATGGACATAGCACCCCTACGAGATCATGCTCTCTTACTTAGAAGAAAAATCTATTAAGTACAGGCTAAGCTGGCGGAAGAAGCTTTCAGGATCAAACAAGGTGAAGACCAGTTGTAAGAGATCTCAATAGTGGCTACTACATTCAAGGACAAAACCTAGGAGATTGCCGAGACCCTACAAGGCCAGCTGACATGGTTAGAAACAAATGCAGAGCGCCGAGAAAACACACCTGAAAAATGTCCGAAAAAGTTGCAGTTCGAATATGATATTGTAAATTTTAGCTATAGAGCTGCTGAGAGGTTGATGGAAGCAGTGGAAAAGACAATGGAGAAATGTGCAGAATTCTTTAGGAAGATGATTATAACGCACAACAAGGATTTGACTCCTTCAGCACAAAGGCTACAGGAATTTCCAGAGCATGAGGAACACTTAAAACAGCTGAAGGATAAGCTACAAGAAGATGAGTTAAATATTCAGCTGGTTAAATATTTAGATGCAAAGGTGGTCAAGAGTTTAGTGGCCCAAGAAGCAGTTAGCAACTGTCTACTAGAAGATTTGATGAGAGTGACCCCTGCAAGAGTAGCATACATAAAAGGCTAGCTGGCCAAACATGAGGTCAGGGTCATATTTTTAGAGCCCACTGATTTCAAGACAATTGCCTCAGATGCTTCAGCATGGAAGCAATTCATAAGTAGTTTGACTGAGTCCACTTAAACAGTTTTGTCTTATTCACACCTGGATATTTTCAATATTTTGTATTTATTGTTTGAACACACTAGAGACAAACTTTGTGTAACCGAAATTTAAAGAATCCCAAGGGGCAGGAAGACCAAAGGTCATTTTGTAATATATAAATATAAATGGGTCGAATGAGTAGTGGACTTTTCTAGCGCTCTTATGTGAAATACTTGTTGTAATAAGAACTATTTCTTATTATAATAAATATGATGAAATTTTTTGCTGGAGAAGGAGTTGTTGAGTTTCAAATGCATGTTGTGTGGATGGCTAGATAGAACTATTTCTTTGTTGGCTGAGTATGCAAATATGTGAGATCGTTCTAACTCTGAACTATTTCTAAGTTGTGAATGATTTCATTTCCTTGTTATGTATCTTGTGCAGCAAATGAGTAATGAATGTTTTAACAAACACTGAGCTATCTCTATGTTGATTTTTCTGCTGTGTTTATGTATTTCGAATTTACCAGCTATCTGTAGAATTCTTTGTGCAAAAAATGCAGTACATTACTCATATAAATAGTAATATTTCTCCCTGGGGATAGGTTAGATAGGTTATCTAGTTTAGAGTAGTTGTTATTTTCTTTCTTTAGTTCATGGACAAAGGGGATAAGACGAGAGGTAAGAACTTACGCATCACATTGTGAAGCCTTTTGTTTCATGTTAAGTTGCATTTAATCTAGGAACTTGCATATTATTTATACAAAACATAAAATACATAAACGGTGGACCGGGCCACAATTGGTAAATAGAATTAAAACTTTGTTTTAAAACTTACGGTAGCCAGGCCGTTAACTGGATGGATTACCCATACCAAACGATAAGAAATCTAATTGGGAACGGTTATTGGGGAGAATCCCTACTGTCGATACCTGGGATATTCCAGGCATCAACAAGGGGTTTCTGTTATTATAATTAATCTTCATTCTGTGAAATTTTCAATTTTTTACAAATTTACTACTTGCATTCTCCTTTAGTAAAAAACAAATGAATCAAGGAAACCCACTTGTTCCATGTTTGTTTTTGATGCCATGTTTTGAGTCCAGCCCCAGAATAAGAGTATGGCCTCCTGTCACTACTACATTTATGACAAGTATGTTATTTTGAGATGGTTGATTCATGTGGCTTTTTTATTCCCTAATACATTTTCTTAGTAACATCCCTATGATCTTCTCTCTTTTCCCCCCTTTCTTTCTATGTGACTTTGCCTATGCTTCTAGTCTCTAATATGTTTTCTTATTAACATCCATATGATCTCTCTTATCTTCCCTTTCTTCCTCTTTGGATTTAGCATATGCTTCTAGTCTTTCATCTTTTGTTTGCTTGAGTTCAGCCTTCTACTCTTTCTTTTTTCTTTCTTTTTATGCTTTTGCATTGACTTCAACACCTTTTGTCTTCTCTACTTATGTGTTCTTCTTTGATTTCCTTATCTTTGGATTCCTTATCATCCTTCTAAAGCCTTTCTTCCTCCCATTGTTGCTTATATTTTTGCACTTTGTTTAGTTTTGATAACTCTTCCCAAAATGATCTGACCCTCCTATAAATATTTCCTTCTGGCCAAGTTTCATGTTGGCGTGACCAAGTATATCTTATTGTTTAACAATGGCTTCCAACTTTATCGAGAGGATCATGTCTCGTGAATCTTTCCTATCCAAAATGATAAGATTCAAATATTTTTCCTCGTTTGTAGTTGATTTGGAATTACCTAGGTTATATGATCCTATAGACAATTGTAATGTAGTCTAGGGAGATTTCTTATCCTTTTCTATATAGACTTCAAGTCCATGCCATATGTTTGATAGACAATATCATGAATTATGAGGTTATCTAGAATGAACTTAGGTAGAATATATGGATATTTGGATGCTTCATACACCATGATATATATGTAACCTTCTATCATGTACCAATTCCCAAGGATACTCACTGCCTTTATTGCTTCATATTCATGCAAGGGGTTGGCATATAGAAAATTAGAGTGTATAGAGTGTTCGGGTACACAGGGTACTCCCAAAGGACTGAACACCTTCAGAAACCGCTTCACACAAATAGATCACAGATCAACACATCGATATTTGTCACATGGTTAAAACCCTCGAGAGGGAAACAGTCCACGGCCCCAGCCAAATAGCTACTTGGAGCAATTTATTATGCAAAAGAAAGAAAGTTACATGAGCTTCTCATAATCGATCGACTAGCCAGGGACCCTCTATACTCTTTAAATAGAGATCATAGACCAATCGAGTGTTAAGCCACGGATCAATGGTAGGTATGATCTAAGAAAAGTTGAACCATCGGATCACTCTATGTCTAGAACATATCATGACTGTCGGATTAGAATATTTACAAATGCATACTAATGCATACTAAAGAAACACACTTTCACCTAACGGATACATTACACAAGTTGATCTTAACTAACTCCTAAGTGTCTAAATATCCTAACATCCCCCCTTCAGAACAACTTGGGATAGGATTGAAGGATTTACAAAAGTGACACTATTAGGAGAAGGAAGGAGGCATTAGAGCCTATCCCCCCTTAAGGACACATTCCTGAACTCCTAACATAGACCGAAGTTTAGAAAACTTCGCTTCTGTAAGAGACTTGGTGAAGATGTCTGCAACTTGATCATTTGTAGGGCAATAGAGCACTTCAATAACACGATCATGAACAAGATTTCTGATGAAGTGCATGTGTAGCTCAATGTGTTTGCTGCGCTGATGTAGAGCTGGATCTTTGGCAAGCTTGATGGCACTTTGATTGTTGCACCAAAGTGGAGTAGGCTGTTGCTGCTCAAATCCAAAATATGAAAGGATCTGTCGAAGCCATAAAGCTTCCTGACTGGCATTAACTGCGGCTCGATATTCTGCTTCTGCTAAAGAAAGAGCAAGAGCTTGTTGTTTTTTACAAGCCCAAGTGACAGGTCTAGATCCCAAACTGAAAACATAACCTGCAGTAGACTTTCGATCATCAGGATCACCGGCCCAATCTGAATCAGTGAAACCAACCAACAAAGGTTTCCCCCCTGTACTGTAATGAATCCCAAACTGAATTGTACCTCGAATATATCGAAGTATTCTTTTTGCTGCTTTCTAGTGACTTTCATGAGGAGTTTGCATATAACAGGCAACACGACCAACGGCAAAGGAAAGGTCAGGACGGGAATGATTCAAGTATAAAAGACTACCAACAAGCTGACGATACAAGGTGGCATCTACTTCAGGGGAAGTACAAGTGGCAGAAGGTTTGATTCCAGACTGGAAGGGAGAAGGGGCTAG
>LPNX010489820.1:305605-332108 GCA_001517045.1 Pseudotsuga menziesii | reverse complement strand
ATGAAAAATGAACCTAGCCTTTCCATTTTAATGTGTGTGGGATAATGTCTTAAGCGTCGCTTTCCATTTTAAATAATAAACCAATTACGACAAATTATTGAATGATTGATAAGACATTAGTAAGTGAGTGAGTAATTGAAGCGCCGTCGCTTAAGCGACGCTTAGGAGGATAGCCGCCGCTTAAGCGACGCTTGGAAGCCTAGCCGTCGCTTAAGCGACGCTTATCACTACCATTACAAAAAAAAAATTATCTTCCTGATTTTTGGCACTGTTAAAATAAAAAATCCGCGCGCCGTCGGAAAAAACCGTCGGATTTTAGATCGAAATCTAGTAGTGAAAGTTGAATGGTCCTTTCAAGGGATTTTCGTCTACCTTTTATTCTACTATGGATGCAATTGGATAAGAGGTTAAAATTCCCTTGTTTGATATTTTCCATGAGAATCTTAACAAACAACAATATAAGATTATGCAATTAGATGCTCTTTCTGGATGTAAGAATCAAGCTCTTGAGGCTCAAACCTAGAAATGTAAGCACAAAACATAGCACAAACAAAATATTGATCCTACTTAAGCTGGTAAGTCTACTTACAACCCTAAACATTATTCAAAGTTCTCAATTGTATAAGTTTGATGGTTTTGAGCCTTTTCCAGGCTCCTCATTCATAGCACACACTCTTTGAGTAGGCTATGACATGATATATTTGGACATCTAAACTATAGGAATTTGCAACACTTGAGAAAACTGAATTTTGTGCTTGGTCCTTTTAAAGTATCTTTCACTTATGGAGTTTGTCTAGGTTGCGTTCTTGGAAAAAAAAACATTAGAATCCTTTTCTAAAGTTAAGGCCTTGCATGCTACCAAACGTATTGAGTTGGTACATAATGATCTAATTTCATTTTCAACCCATTCATTTTCTAGGGCCAAGTATGCACTTACCTTTATTGATAATTTCTCATGTCGCTCTTGGGTGTACTTTCATAAGTACAAGAGTGAGGTCTTTTCTACTTTTAAGGTCTTCAAATATTTTTTTGAGAAATAATCCTCTCTTTCTATAAATAAAATATGCACAGATAATGTGGTTGAGTGTGTCAATCAAGCATTCAACTATTTTTGTAGAGAACTTGAAATTCAACATTAGCACTTTGTTCCCTATGCCCCTTAACAAAAGGGTGTTGTTGAAAGAAAAAAACAAATACTGAAAGAGATGGCCAACTGCATGTTTTAGTCCAAGAACATGGCACCTTCATTTTGGTTTGACACAATGAATTGTGCAAACTACATTTAGATTTGCATGCCTCATAGGGTAGTGTTATGAATCTAGAGGAGGAATAGGCCTATGCCAAGCCTGATGTTTCTTATTTTATGGTATTTTGCAGGCAATCTTGAGCCCTAATTCTAGAAGTAAATTAGTGCAAAGCTATGGAGAATAAGGGTCAACCATTGATTTATGTTGGTTACTATGAGGATACAAAGGCATACATGTTATTTGATCTGATTTCTATAGTTGTCATATTTAAGCAGGTAGTCAACTTTGATGAGCACTTTAACCTAATCGTTTCTCCTAATCCTCCCATAGATTGTCTTATTGACGACGGTGAAGATGGAATTGACATTTTTGTTTTTATAGAACAAAAATTGATGGAAATATTGTTGTTGCAAATCATACTATTGGAAATAAAAATCAACAAGTAAAAAATATGCATGAAATTGCAAATTAGGTAGAAGAAAATATTCCATAAACACCACTTTATCAAGGACAAATTTTGAGAAAGATCCTTTTTGAACGAAAGAGACCTACAAGATATGGCTACGAGGAAACAAATCTTATTTATTTAGTCACCAACCATTTATGTACTTCTTCACATACGTTTGGTCATTATCTTTTGAGTGACACCATTTGGTCCAACTAGTAGTTGGCAAATTGTCAAGCTTTGACAAAGTATAGCACTTCGACTACTTCGACTACTCTGACTGCTTTGACATGTTCACCTCGATAGGTTCACCTCGACATGTTCGCCTCGACATGTTCGCCCGACAGGTCTTCCTCGACATACAACATACCAACATAATTCCTCTGTCTTCCAGTCATCTGCAACAATTGAACTTATGAACCGTTATAACTTATTTTGTAATTGAATGTAACGGGTAGTCACCCAAGCGTCTCAGCAGCCTATATAAGCATGTACATTACTGTAATATACACATTTCTGATCCCTCCATATTTCATGGAGAACAAGTAATAAATTGGTTCGAATTAGACTTGCATATTGTTTATTCGTATACTTTCTGTCGACCTAGTGTATTTCCTACTTTGTTGGTTCTTTTTATTTGCTTCCGCCATAATAGTACTTGACTCATTCAGCCGATTGTTGTCCCCATCATGCACCTGGGCAAGGCCTAGATCATTGGCATCAAAGCAAGATCTTGTTCAGAGCTTAAGTTACATAAGCACTTCTATCGAAATTATTTAACTTATGCCTGTTCAAACATGCTCGCAAACTCAGCAACACAAGAAGACACTTCCTTCAACTTCAGAAAAGATGACCGAAGAACCAGACAATAGACTTGCAACAGACGAGACAGAACAACTCATAGAAAAAACATTGCCTCACCAACGAACTAAAATGTTCACCTAGTTCAATGAGATTCTCATGCGACTCACTTCGAATTCCAGGGAATCCTCGACGCAACATCACTCTGATAAAATCATCCCCTTCAAAGTGCAAATGAATCTGGACATACTGAACCTTGAAGCCAATATTGACACAGAATCCGTCGACAATTGGGTACAACAATTGGAATCGTACTATGCAATGAATCAACTCTCCGAAACAAAAAAAGATCACCATTGCATACTTAAAAATGTCGACCTCTGTGCACTGCTAGTGGGAGAATCTATCGACAAAGATGGAAAAAGAAGAGGACCCCATAGACACATGGGTAAAATTTGTTGAATATGTTTGAAAAGAGTTCTACCCGCACAAGTATCTTGAACAATAGTATAATCAGTGGCAACAACTAAGGAAATGCAAAGACTAGTCTATACATAGTTACACCGACGAGTTTTATCGAATCATGGCTAGACTTGGCATCGAAGAAGAAGAGAATTTTCTTTCCTTGAAGTACATCAGTGGTTTATCCCCATGCATTCAGCAAGAGATGGAGTTTCTGACTGTCAGTACGCTTGAAAAAGCATTTCATTATGCCAGCAAACTTGAAGCTAAACATAAAGGAAAATCATGTTTCACGAACAAGCCAACAGATCGAACATCCGACAAGTAGTCACCAGCTGACTTCGACAAGTTCAAGAACCCTTCTCACTTGAATCCGCCAAATCCTGATCATCAGAAGAATAACTTTTAGAAAGACAAGAGGAATCGCAACAAACAAGCTCCTACCAGGAAATGGTGTGATTATCATAGTTCAACATGGCATGATACGTTCGAATGCAAAGCTTGGAAGACATTTTTGGAAAAATTGTCGACATCTGACATGTCTGAAATAACCCTACTAGAGTCTAATCTAGATGCATCAACCCTCTTTGCTTAGACCTCCACCACTCCGACAGCCTCAACTATCGTCGATGAGGAGGAATGAGAACGCCTGTTCCATACACGGATATGGGTTCAGAACAATCCATTACATTTGATTGTGGATAATGGTAGCCAGAAGAATTTCGTTTCTGAAGATCTTGTGAAGAAATTAGGTCTTGTCACCACTCCACATCCTCAACCTTCCAATATCAGTTGGATGAAGGATGGGCAGGAAATAAGGATCACACGCCAATGCCGAATCTCCTATTTCATTAAGCCTTTTGAAGATGAAGTACTCTATGACATGGCATCGCTTTCCATAGAAGATGCCTTATTCGAAAAACCTTACCTATGGGATCGACACTGTACATATCAGTCACGGCCTCAGAAGGTGATTGTCAAAATCCAAAATCAATGGTATGGCATACCAGAGTGACAACCGGCCACATCAACGGTTGCTATGATATCTTCCAAACAAACACAGAAGCTTATAAATCATGCTCAAAAGTTCACATTAATCATGATAAAGCCTCAACATTCCAGGAAGACTGTAGCAACGAGTTGAATCACTGACCAGCGCATCTCCCGACAACAACAACATATCGACAACATTCTTGAGGAATAACATAACGTATTTCAAGCACCAAACAAAGTACCTATGCATTGTCAGGTAAAACACTCCATTGAAATTGTTCCTGGTTCCTCTTTACCTAACGCATCTATTTACAGAAGATCATTATCAAAAATGAAGAGATTTGCAGGCAAATCCAGAATTTGATCAACAAGGGTCATATCCGTCCCAGCTCCTCTTCTTGTGGAAGTCCAGTCATCCTAGTTCCAAAGAAAGACAGGACTTGGATCATGTGCACAACCTATCGGGGTCTCAATGAAATTTCAGTGAAGAACATATACCCTCTTCCATGGATTAATGAACTCATCGACAATTTGAAAGGTGCTAAGTTCTTTACGAAACTCGACCTCAAGTCAGGATACCACCATATTCCAATCGAGACCACCGATGTATGGAAAACGACTTTCAATACCAAGGAAGGATTGTTTGAATGGTTAGTCATTCCTTTCAGCTTAACCAATGCACCTGCAACCTTCATGAGATATATGGATGGCATTCTACGACCTTTCATTGGTAAATGTGTCATTGTCTATCTCGACGATATCTTGATTTTCAGACGATCATGGGAAGAACATGTCAAACAACTTCGACACTCTCCAACAACATCGACTATATTTGAACATGGAAAAATGCTCATTTGCGATGACCAACATCAAATATTTGGGCTATGTAATTGACTCTGCAGGCATTCATGTCGACCCAGAAAAAATGCAGATCCTCAAAGATTGGCCCATTCCTCAAAACATTCATGAACTAAGAAGTTTTCTTGGTTTCAAGAATTTATATCGATGATTAATACTTGGCTTCATCCACATCGCATGGCCTTTGAATCAGTTGACGAAAGGAAATGGGAAAATTGTCTTCAAGTGGACACTGACACAATAACAAGCTTTTGAACAAATAAAAAACAAGCTTTGTACTGCACCAGTACTTGTGTTACCTGATTTTCATTAGCCCTTTGAGATTGAGACGGATGCGTTGGACTATACCCTTGGCGCAGTGATCACTCAGTCAGGTCACCCAGTCGCGTTTCATTCCAATACTTTCAATGACACTGTTAGAAGGTACTCGACATATGAAAGAATTGTATGCCATTGTGCAAGCTCTTAAGCAATGGAGACACTACATTCTTGGCTAGGAAATGGACATCATTCACCGACCATAAACCTTTGCAATTCACTTCGTCCCAGTCGGAACTACAGACAACTCGACGACTCAAGTGGATTAATTACTTGTCTGAGCAGACCACCCATTACTCTACTGTCTACAATAATGAGTATGCAGGGTTATGACACCACTACTTGGCCACAATTGTATTCGGTAGACTGCGATTTCTATGCAATTTATCGACAGTTCCAGCTTGAGACGTTGTCTACTACCGACTACTTCTTGAAATACACCTTGCTACACAGGATTGGAAAACTTTCTGTATGGACCGTTGAGCACCTACATAAGCTCATTTGGGACGCGCAATACAGCAAGACTGCAGGACATTTTGGAGTCGCAAAAAAACTTGTTATCCTCCAAAAATATTTTTACTGGCCTTCACTTAAATCTGACGTAAATAAGTACATTTGATTGTGTGTGGTTCATGCCATTACTAAACAATCAAATCGATGACAAGGACTGTACATGCCCCTTCCATTTCCTAGTCAACCATGGGAATCTATTTCTATGGATGACTTGACAGGATATCCTACTACCAAACATCAACATGACGCGACATTAGTAGTATTCAACAGATTTTCCAAGATGGCTATACTCATACCATGCAAGAAGACTACGACAGCACATCAGATTGCTCAGCTCTTCTTTGAACATGTGTGGAAACATTATGGCCTCCCGACAACCATTATTTTCGACAGAGATGCTAGATTTCTCACCACCTTTTGGCAAACTCTCTGGCAACAACTCGACATGAGACTTTCTTTGTCGACATCCTTCCATCCGTAGACATATGGATAGACGAAAGTTGTTAATTGCTTAGTCATACTACTGCTTCACATGTACAACCACAAGCATCGTCGAACATGGGATGACATCCTTCCATACATACATCACAACTACAATCGTGCTCTACACAACTCTACGGGAAAGAGTCCATTTGAGATATGTTACAGATTTCAACCATCGACACCTATTGACTTAATTAGTTCCTCAACACAATCGAACGATACCGACTTAGAAGGACGAGAAGTGGAGAAATCATTGAAATTGACAGATCAAATCTACAACATCCAGAAGCAAGCACATGAAATGTTGCAATGATAGAGTGAAAAATCTAAGGCTCGACACAACAAGCATCGTATTCCTCATTCATTCCAAATTGGGGATCATGTCTGGTTACATCTAAAGAAGGAGCGCTTTACTGGTCCATACAGAAAGATGAAACTGTTGCGATATGGTCCATATAGTATCCTTAAACATATTGGAGAAAACACTTTTCAGCTTGACATTCCTACACGCCTTGGCCTACATCCAGTTTTCAATGTATATCTACTTTGACCATACCATGCACCATTGTTAGAACAAAATGGCTTGCAGAAAACAAAACCTGCAAGCATCCATCCAGATGTTCAGGAACCTCTTGTTTGTGACACCATTATGGGAACATGCATACGCCATACAAGGAAAAACTCCATTCCCTAGTTTCAAGTGGCTAAAGCTGGACAACTTCCCGCACAAGGACAATGATACTCTGCTACTGAAGTAGCCAACAAGTTTCCTCACCTGAATGAATACACAATAAAGACCATTGTTTCTCAAGGAAGGAGGAATGACCCAACCAGCAGTTGGCAGATTGTCAAACTTTGAAAAAGTCTAGCACTTCAACTGCTTTGACTAATCTCACTGCTTCAACAGGTTCGCCTCAACATGTTCGCCTCGACAGGTCCGCCTTGATATACAACATACCAACATGCCTTGTCAATATCGACGATTGTCAAACATTGACAGAATGCCTCTAGCTTCCAGTCGTCTGTGATGGTTGAACTTCTGAACTGTTATAACTTCTTTTGTAATTGAACATAACGGGCAGTCACCCAAGCATCTCAGCATCCTATATAAGCATGTACACTGATGTAATATACATATTTTTTATCCCTCCATCTTTCATGGAGAAGAGGTAATAAATTGGTTTGAATTCTTGCATATTGTTTGTTCATATACTTTCTGTCGACCTAGTGTATTTCCAACTTTGCTTGTTCTTTTTATATGCTTCCGCCATAAAAATACTCGACTCATTCAGTCGACTGTTGTCCCCAGGGTGTACCTGGGCACGACCTGGATCACCATTTCCACGAATCCGCAACAATTTTTTGATGTTGTTGGTATACCAAAATGGGATGTTGCTATGATAAATGAGTATTCTTCCCTGTTGAAGAACAACACCAGAAATCTAGTTCCCCTTCCTACGGAACATAAGCTTGATCATTGTAAATGGATTCATAAAATCGAATGTGTAGTAGATGGCTCTGTTGACAAGCATAAGGCATGTTATTCTGAGACCTTTTCCCCTTTTTCCGAGAGTGTTTTTCTACATGGAGATTTTGACGAGGAAAATGACATGGAGAAATCTTATGGTTTTGTGTAGGATTCTTAACATGTTTGCAAGCTCCAACATTAATTATGTGGTCTCAAACAAGCTCCCCGAGCTTGGTGTGAGAAGGTGTATAATTTTCTTATTGTATCAGGTTCTAATCGTTGTCATTTCGATCTTATAATGTACATTAAGAGGTAGGGTGTTGTTCTCTTTATTTTGGTTATGCACATGGATGATTTAATTCTCATGGGTATTTCTTCATCCATGATTCAGAGTGTTCATCGAGCACTAATGGAGCAATTTGATAAGACAGACCTTAGTCCTTTGCATTATAATTTTATCAGCTTACGATTCCTTCAATCTTCACAAGGAATTTCCATTTTTTAGTAAAAGTATGCCCTTGATTTACTTCATTGCTTTGGCATGGTTGATTGCAAGCCTCCAACCAATCTATTTTAGTTAAGGCATTCAAATTTTTGTGAGTTGTACTCCACCCATACATGACCTACCATGTCGTTTGCAAGTGTGTTTCTTAGTTCTCTCAATTTCCTCATTAGTCACTAGAAGGTATCCAAGAAAATTATGAGGTACATCAAAGGCACTACCAATTTTGGCATTTGGTATACGTAGGTGATTTTCAATTTGTGGGTTTCACTGATTCTGATTGGGCTAGGTTAGTTGATGATCGAATGTCCACATTCAGTCTTGCCTATCACCTAGAATTTGCTCCTATTGTGTAGTATTACAAGAAGCAATCAATGATTGCTTTATCTTATGTATAACATGAGTATTGTGTTACAATTCTTTGCTAGTCAAGAGGTCTTTTGGCTTCAACAACTGATGATAGAGTTTGGAGTTAAGCAAGATCACCCCATCACTCTTTGGTGCGATGATTAGAGTGCCATACCTATTCATCACAACCTAGTGGAGCATCAAAGGAAAAAATGCATAAAGATTCACATGCAACTCATTTGACAACTCATTTGGGATGGTGTTCTTAGTTTAGGGTATTTTCCTACTGAAGAGCAAGTTGTAGACATCTTCATTAAACCTTTTACATTGCCTCATTTTCTATAGTTGTGATTGATGCTTGGGGTGAAAGAAGTTGTCCTTGGGGTGTCATCTTGAGTCCTCCTTCCTTCATACCTTTTTACGTTGTTTACTCTTTTTTAGGAAGGAGTTTTTTGAACAAAAGAACAACGATTGGATAATATTTTGTTCATAGTATTTCACATGATGGTATATTTTTTTATTAGCTCAAGCCATGCATTATCTAATCATTTGTTGGTTTCTAAATGCTTTTATTGATTAAATCAAATTGTGTATGGAAGATAAGTATGTTGGATTGCTAGAATTCTTAGGTTGAACTTGGTCCAATTGTAAAAGATAAGTATGTTGGATTGCTAGAAGTCTTAAGTTGAGCTTGGTCCAATTGTAAAAGATAAGTATGTTGGATTGCTAGAATTCTTAGGTTGAACTTGGTCCAATTGTAAAAGATAAGTATGTTGGATTGCTAGAAGTCTTAAGTTGAGCTTGGTCCAATTGTAAATTGGCAAAAGTTTTTTATACTTGATTAAGGTTGATTTTTAATAAATCAGTCTTTAATAGATAATGCACTTTTACATCTTGTTTAAAAATCCTTCAAGTGACCATAGGTGATATTTATGCTAACACTTTACATGTTAAAAAATAAAAATAACTGTCTTAAATATAAATGGAGCTTAATTTGTAAAAAAACTAAATTTAAACATATTTAAAGAATAAAAATAATCATTTGAAATATAAATAAAACATAATTTACAAACAAATATAAATTTAAATACATCCCATAAATATAAATAACATTATTAAAGAATAAAAATAACAATCTTAAATATAAATGAAGTTTAATTTACAAAATTCTAAATTTAAATATATTTAATAAATGAAAATAACTTTACATATTATAAAATAAAAATAATCGTTTTAAAAATAAATACAGCTTAAATTCTAAAAATTCTAAATTTAAATATAACAGATTCCCAAACTGGAGCATCAGAAACTATGTGTGAGGGTATACTTTTTGGTAAAAAAAATAAAAGCAAGAAAACAAAGCTTTTCTTGTAAATAAAATAAAATAAAAACAAAAAAATCTGCAACGGCAATCGTGGAAGCCAATTGAGAGTATTTATAAGCTCTCTCAGGTATTGATCGACCTTGGGCTGCTGCGATTTTTGTGATGCAGAGCTTCATTATAAGTTCTCTTCGTATCGTCTGTGATGCAGAGCTTTTATCATTCGCTTCATTCTTTTGGATGTCTGGAATGCAGTGTTTTTTTTTTACTTTTGCTTTTTTCCTCATTTCATGTGCAGGCCCTGTTCTCTTGTGCCTGTTTGGTTGTCTGTGATGCAGACTGCTTGGATATCTGTAATTTGTATTTCTTGTGATTTGTTTTGTTTTTAATTTTTGTAATTCTTGTGAGTTGTTTTACATTTTTGTTGTTTACTAATCAAAACTCTTAGAGGTGGAATCTGGAAGAAGAATGTAGGCAAAGCTATTTTGGTCTGTGTTATTAGTCTATCTTTCATGCTAATTCTTGTTATCTTTGTCTATGCATTCCTTCTGGTTGAATACTACTCTGCATTCTCTTCTAATAATTCCCATGTCTTTATAAGATTAATAATTAGCTTGTTTGTTTGTATTTTGCTCTAATAATGCCCCGGTCTTTATATGAACTTCAAAGATTCATTTTTGTATTAGTGCTCTTTTATTCCCTATGATTCAATTCTTTTCATTCTTATGAAATAATCTTAAAAGTGAGTACTTCCAAGATGATGAGAATGGCTGCATTATACTATATAGAGTAAATGCAAGATATTGAAAACATCTTGAAAAGCAAGAAAATGATTCATACAGGTAAGAAAATACCACTTTAAATCCAAAAGGTATAGACAGCAACAAATGGAAGTTAAGGATAGTGTTTAGACATGTGAATATGGGTCGACCTAAGATAAAGGAGGAGGATTTGTGCAGATTGATTGGTTATAGGGCAACATACACTTTTTAGGGATACTCTCTTTAGACTAGAAAAGCATTAGAGTGAACAAAGAGGCATCGCTGACAGGGCTAGGTGGCCTATAATTATTTGTCAGGTCTGCTGGTGCAGATTTCTGTAAGAACAGTAAGTAAGATCCCCTGTTTGATGGAACCAACAAGTGGAGGAAATGGAGGAAATGTTTATTCATTAGGCTGGTTCTATTTGTGAGTTAGTGGTCATGTATGCTAATTTTGAGATAATGTTGGCTCTTATGGGAATTTTGTGTGCTAAAAGCTCATAAATGTTTAACAGGCATTTCATTTTGTTATGAGCAGTGTAGCATGGGTTTGAGGGTAGACTGTCAGCTAGGTAAGGATGTCTAGTGTTTGGGTATTCCATACAGTGTATAGTTAAGATAAATTTTGTCACAAAAAAATCAAGCACTAGAGGAAATTTGCTTTCCTCTGGTATTTAAAGTTAAATTGTTCTGTTATTAGGAAATGAATATTTTGTTCTGTTAAATTCCAACATATTCCATTACTATAATGCAGGGGAATGGTTTTTATTGGATTAAAACACTTCAAGAAATCCCTAGAGTTTTTTCAGGATGTGAATGGGTAACATGTTGTTAAGTTGATTCTGCTGCTTGTTTCCTGTTTCACCACTTTTGACAACCACTGTAGGATAACTGGATTTGTCGATTATGTTTTATTGGTGCAGGCTATTACAACCCTAGTGACAGATTTGACAGTAATAACTTTGGAAGCATACAAAAATATTGTCCTAGTTTTTGTCATTCCCACTAGGTAGGCTGGTTCTTCTTTTCTTAGTTTGTTAATGTTAATATTTGGTTCATTTGATTTCCATTGATTCAGGTCTTGAGGAAAGATGTCCATTGAGGGGGCAAGTCGCTGCATTTACAGATGGAAAGAACTCATAACTAATGCCAAAGAGGTCGACTAAGGCTGCTGATTCAGAGAGAATAATGTTTCAATGTCTTTTCCATTTAGGTTGATTATACAAAAGCAATTTTGTAGACGTCTTTGAAAGGAAAATTCTGATTATTAACGAAATGTAGCCAATTGGTCCATGTCTACAGTAGACACTAAAGCTGATTTGAGTCAAAATGTAATTATTTCTTGTTTTGAGGCAGCAAATACAGCTAATGTCTCATGCATGCACTCTACAGGAAATCATTTGCTTGGGGATTTTTGTATGAGATGGAAAATAACAGGATTCATACATATCACAACCAAACAGAACTGAACTAACAAGCAACAGGTTTTACCTTCAGCAAAGAAACAGATTGGACATTAATTTTTTGCTTGAAATATTGTTGATTGAATGTTAGCATAAATGTAGAGATAAGGCTGGGGGTGACAATTGAAAGGTTTAAAGGGATGTTACATATTGTTTCTGAAGAACCAGCAGTTTCCCATCTTAATATATCCTGAGTCAAAACTGAATTAGAGGCCTTGTATGGTAAGCTGTGGTTTTTGAAAGAGAAAAACTTGAGAAAAGGAGTGGGTTCACTTGGTGACCGAAAAATGATTGTATGCCAGCACTCAGTATTCAAATGCATCCAAACTTATTTTATGATTGCCTGAGACTTGGGAAGCAAAGATAGAACTTGTTTTATTTTTGAAGTGAGCGTATTAAGTACACGAATACTAGTTTAATGTACTGTTAGGTCTTCCTTAAAGTGGATATCTTGTTACAATGAGACATACTTTGTTGCTTTGTGAAAGGCCCAACACTAGCTTTGACTTGAAACTAGAATGGCAGCAAGTTTTGTATGGAGCTATCATCAATTTTCTGTCATTAGCTGGAATAATCTTGATCAATAAACTTATGAATTCCAAAAACCAGCTTACAAGAGAAAAATATTATTAACATGATGTCTTGCAATATTGTGGTTGTGTGATGTATATAAGGCTCTTTAAAAGGGTTCAACCTCAGGACTGGAAGCTTGAAATATTATGAAGAAATTTATGTGCTATATACTTAGTAAAAAGTAGGAATCGACATGGAAACGGAAGTTCTTGGTATCTTTACCTGGCTCACTAGAACATGAACGAAATCGACTTACCTCCTGTTAATAGTCACAGCAAGAATACGCTTATATTTGAAGGTTGATTAGTGTAAATGCAAGATATTGGAAACATAATGAAAAGCATCAAAAAGATTCATTAAGGCAAGAAAAGACCACTTTAAAGCTCAAAGGCATAGACACAAACAAGCGGAAGTTAAGGATAGTGTTTATACTAGTGAAGAAGGATCGACCTAATACAAAGAAGGTTGTTTGCTAGCTAAAGAAGACAGGAAACTCACCCAGAACAACAAGTTAACCACAACAGCTAGCAGCCAATCGGGAGGTTTTATTTGGAAAGAAAGATGGCAATTTTTCTGATGAATGGAAAGTGAAAAAGGTCTCCTAAATGGAAAAAATATTCACACTTAGTTTGCATGCATGTCTTTTTGCATTGTGGAGATTTATTTCCTTCTTTTCCAGTAGACAAGTCGACTTGGTATAAGGTCAATTGAGTTCTATATATTCATATTCGAAGAGAAGAGGCATGGTTAGAAAATTATTCTTTGGGCATTTTTGATGCAGTGGACTACCCTTCACTATTTCACTTACCATACCGAGACCAATACCCTCATTGCAAGCAAGGAGATCCATGGAAGCCTGTCAGCTTTGACTCATTATGATGTAGACAATCTCTCGGGTAAATGTGATTTGATACAGTTGTGCTTTTTCCTCATTCTCTGAATCCTTGGTTGCCATTGATTAGCTTGTCTACACTATTATGGTAGTTATTGTGCACTTGCTTTGAATTTCTTTTCACTCAAGGTGCACATTCTTTTCATAACTTCCATTTACTTTGTTGTTACAGTTACCTGTAGAACCTAATCTCTACCACTTAAAATTATTATTTGAAACTTACCCTCACTCTTGATTACTTAGGGACATTAGGGAGTCTTTTGTGTGCTGATTGGTTAGATGGAAGCATACACCTTTTAGGGATACTCCCTTTAGACTAGAAAAGCACTAGATTGAACAAAGAGGCATCTAGCGGTGATAGGGCTAGGTGGCATATAATTATTAGGCAGGTCTGCTGGTGCAATTGTGTGATAACTGTAAGAAAGATCCACTATTTGATGCCACCAACAAGTGGAGGACATGTTTATTACATTAGGCTGGTTCTATTTGCAAGAGTTAGTGGTCATGTATGCTGATTTTGGGATAATGTTGGCTCTCATGGGAATTTTGTGCACTAAAAGCTCATAAAGGTTTAATAGGCGCTTCATTTTATTATGAGCAGTGTAGCATGAGTTCGATGGTAGACTGTAAGCTATGAGTATAGGGTACCTAGTAGGTAAGGATGTCTAGTAGATGCTCTTGAGTGGGTAACATGCTCTTAAGTAGATGCTGCTGCTTGTTTTTTGTTTTAACATTTTTGACAACCAGTATAGGATAACAAGAGTTTCCAATTATGTTTTTTTGGTCATGCTATTACAACCCTAGTGACAAATTTAATAATAATAACATTGGAAGTATACAAAAAGATTGTCCTAGTTTCTCTCATTTACACTAGCTAGGCTAGTTCTTCTTTTCTTAGTTTGTTAATGTTAACCTATAGCATGCTGCTACAAAATACTGAGTTTACTTCCAAAAATCTGTGTTGAAGTTTGCTAAACAAATAATGTTCCATTCCAACTAATGGAAATGTGCTAAACAAACAACATTCCATTCAAGTCAAACTAACATTTTTGTCAATGTGACAAATGGATGTCACCTTGCTCATAGAAACAAAGGTGTTAAGAGGGATCAATTTTCAATAGGACCTCCAACTAATTTTGTAGATTCTATACAGATACTATATTAAATAAATATGTAGTGAGCTTATGGAATGTGGTCAACTTCTGTCATTTGAGTAAAACTGGTTTATGCACAAATAAAAATGATTTCTTGTAAATCATCTATAAGATTCTGGCTTTTGAAAATATGTCTGGAATATGGGTGCATATGCTACTTATATATTCATTCTTTAATCACTTTATTTCTCTTATAGCTGACTTTTTTTTCAAAATTTATTACAGATTCCATCATTCACATGATATACAAAATCACATGCTATTGTCCGAAGAATTTTGAAATCCTTTACTTAGGTGATGTAGTCCCTTTGACCTACTAAATTGGCTCTAGAAACCTTGCCAATATTTAATTTTCATTGATCAACCTAATGCAACTGAAAAGGAAAAGCACCAAAATTTTCACCTGCATTCTAGAGGGTGCATAAAATCTGATTGCCAGTAAACATCAAGATCTTGTATAAACCTTGTAGAAAACATGGTGATCATGCTTGTCATCACCTTGAAAAGATTAGAACCCCCAGGGTGCTGGGATATCAAATGGGATATCAAATGAAGTGTTAAGACAAATCACACATGATTTAGAGAACAATCCATACAAAACTCAATCACTTTTCTAGATTGCAGTGTATTTTACTAATAAACATGGCACTTTGACAATTTAAACACTGCAATTCTGTTAAATTACTAATTGCATGTATCATGATGATGAAAACTAAAATTCATAACTAAGATATATATATTGTTATTAATTGCAAAAAAAAATCATGGTAAAGAAGAATTATACATCAAACCGTGAAATAATTGGAGTAAAATCTAGAATTTACATTTAACATAGAATGCAAAGACAGTGCTAACTAGAATTAGCACGAAGAAGAAAATGGACAGAACATAATGAAGCACTCTACCATCACACAAATTGATTACATTTCAAATTTCGGCAATATATCTAAGTACATTAATCCTGAAAAGTATAAGGTATCAAAGAGTTTGTGAAAGGAAACTTAACAAACAAAGTAAATAGTCTCCCTTTCTGATGAAAACTCTGAATTAGTTTGTGTAAGGTATGGATGAAAACTCTGAATTAGTTTGTGTAAGGTATGTATATGCTCTGTACTGTAGATAGAGCTAAAAGATGGTGTAAAAACTGAAAGTGATATGAGGTTATATGTATGCTTGGAAAAGGAAAGCAAAGCTGTTAGATGTAATTTTTTTTCTTTAATTCTTATGAATATCAAGAATATATTTTTTTCCAGAAAATATGGTGATCTTGCTTGTCATCACTTTGGTATGATTCCAACTCCGAGGGTGTTTGGATAGCAAAAGAAGTGTTAAGACAAATCACATATGATTTACAGAACAATCCATGCAAAACTCAATCGCTTTTCTGGATTGCAGTGTATTCTACTAATAAACATGGCATTTGATTTCCATGAATAAATTAACAAAAGCTTTGACAATTTAAACACTGCAATATTCTACTAAATCACTAATTGCATGTATGGTAACTATGAAAACTAAAATTTATAACTAAGATGTATAGAAGTTTATTAATTCCAAGTAAAAAAGAATTATGCATCAAACTGTGAAATAATTGGAGTAAAATCAAGAATTTACATTTAACATAGAATGCAAAGACAGTGCTAACTAGAATTAGCACGAAGAAGAAAATGAAAAAAACACAATGAAGAACTCTTAGCATCACACAAACTTCTCTGATGAGCTTTTCAATTGATTACATTTCAAATTTCTGCAAAATATTTTAGTACATGCAGCCAACGAAATAAAGGTGAAAAGAGGTTGTAAAAAGAAACCAGAAATTTGGCAAAAACAGTCTTTAGTAATGGTATTCAAATAGAGAAAAGGTTAATCATATATTATACATGCAAATAACAAAATAGACATTCAAGAAGCAATACACAGACAAGGGAAAGACTCAGGAACCCTTTCTCATCATTTTGGAAGTTCTCCGCTTTTAAAGATATTGCATAAATATGAAAAGAATTGAATCATAGAGCATAGAATGCCACGAATACAAAACATAATCTTTCAAGTTATGGATTTTCTCTCTTCTGTTGATTAGCATGACATATGAAACACTTTAACAACTGCTATGAGAATAAAATAATCCAATATTCTATTAAAAAAACAAAAAAAAAGGGTAAGTTGTCTCCATCAATGTTGTTAAAACAAACAAGCTGATCCTCAATCATATAGAGCCAGAGAATGCAGAGTAGATTATGCTGCATGTAAATTACATGATCTTCACAAAAGAGAACACAATTTCCTAAATTTGTTGCAGGCTGATTACATGATTTTCATGAACAAATCAACCACATCCATTCCAATATTCTGCTAAATTTCTTGAAAACTAATGGAAACCTCTACATTGATGTTGTGGATACCTATTAAAGAAATTAATAAAAATCAGGGCTACACTGGATGACCCAGGTCCCAGTCATTAGATGAAGAAAGAAGGAAATGAAAAATAAACACTGCATCCAAGCACTCGATGATTCAACTTCAAGTTATCAGATGAATGAAAACAGAGACTTCAAATGCACTCAGTGACTGATGAATGAAAATGCATTGCAACACAGACATCGAAGCAAACGTGAGATGAATGAAAAATGCATTGCATCACATACATGGAAGCAGACGCGAGCTCAACAGATAACAAGAATTATCCCAAAAAATAGGCTATTAAACACAAACTACTATTAAATAGAAATAATAATTAACTTTTCCAGAGAAACATTTCTCTAGAATTTCCACCTCTAAAGGTTTTGATGAGTAAACAACAAAAGGGTTATGATTACAAAATTTAAAAGCAAGCTATGCAATTTACTTAATCAACAAAATTTTTTAAACTGTTTGATTGTAATAACGCATCTAATTTCTATCTGCAAATTATAATAGCTCTGAAAGTAAGTATTGGAATATTCCTACCCAGATACGGGTGACAAGGATGACTTCATGGACAATGGAGGCGACAACGGGACATGCCCGTCATCTGCCTGATGTCATCTCTCCTCTGCACCTCATGGATGGGGTCATTAAACTCCGCCTGGAACGTGTCCATCTTCTGGTTGTCCGAAAGGATGTCGGATGTCATCTCTCCTCTGCACCTCATGGATGGGGTCATTAAACTCCGCCTGGAACGTGTCCATCTTCTGGTTGTCCGAAAGGATGTCGTCATTACCTCGATGTGGATGAGTTTTAATGCGCCACCCTGGCTCCTAGGTTGCCACGCCTCCAATTCTAATCCCTGGTCTCACCACCCCAGGCTCATTTCCTCTGCACGCTCACGCTGCTTAGCGCTCTGCACTCTCAAGACACCTTGGCTCACTGTTCTGAACGCCCATTTTTGCTCACTGCATAGGTGAGCGGAGAAGGATTCGATGCTGAAATTTTAGGCGTTGTTCGCCAAATGGTGAACGACCAGGAAGATGACCTTATGGGCACTGTAAATGCCGCGGGACGCTCACTGTACCAGAGAAAGCACTAATAGGTTATCAAGAACCTCCTTATCAGGCTCATTCTCTGCCTCATTTCCCAACCCTAGCTCCTGCTCCTCCGGCCCCCATTGTGCCTCAAACACACCCACCCCCTTCGTCTGCCCCTGTCGACTCCACTGCTATCCATTTGTCAACCTCGACACCCTCTTCTTCCACCCTCTCCTCGACAATCCCCATGGATTGTGAACCCCCTCCTGGATTGTGAACCCCCTCTCCCCCTCGTTGGGCCGTATCAAAACTCTTTCAGCCAGGAAATGCAACCCCACGCCTGACATAGCCAAGAAGACTGCCCCATTTCCCGTGAAACAGCCATCTACAGGTGACGACAACGAGGACGACTCAACTAGTAGCAAAGCCTCCAGTTCCTCCAGTGATGAAACATCAGAGGCCGCGAAAGGCTTCAGTTGCCCCATTGTCAAGGAACCGTACCGCAATCTATAACGAGGTTTTCTGCTATGTTTTTTTTGTATTTCTCAGGATCACTATGGGATTTCCAAAGCCTGAACTTTGTCCTGAACTTTGTCTGTCAGTTTTTTCCAAAATATTCATGTCTTTTTGTACACAGCCACTCTTTTTTTGGATCTGTTTTCCCTCTAGCAGGGAGGGTCCGCTTTCACTTTCAAAGACCTATTTTCCCTCTCTTGGAGGGAGGATTCTTTATGCTTCTCTGAATGACTTCACCTGCCAGTTCTTTTGGCCAGGCATGCTTCTTTGAATTGTACTATTTTTTGTAACACTACCACCTTACTTCAATAGAATAGTCCTTTAATTTAAAAAAAAGAAGTAATGGAATATTCCTAAATATTTTTTTTATCATATGCATCTTAGAAATTAAAGTTCACAAAGATCAATAATTTTAAAACTAAATAGAAAATTAGGGAAATAGACTCCATTAAGTAAACATACATTTTAATATTCTGCTAAATTTCTTAGCCCTAAATTAAAAGTTTGAGAAAAATAAATGTTAAAAAAAGCAGAAAACCAGTGGAAACCTCTCCATTGAGGTTGTGGAAATAGAATACTAAACTATGCTCCTGAAGAAAATTAATAACTTAAGTCATAAGATAAAGCAAGAAGCAAATGAAAAATATCCAGATATCCTATATCCTAGCACTGCATCACAAACATCCAAGCTCAATTAATACCAGAGACTTCAAATCATGAGATGAATGAAAAATCATTGCATCGAAATCCAAAATGGCACTCGATAACTTTAATTAGAGAACATAGATTTCAAATGCATCAGATGAATGAAAAAAACTCTGAGAGACTTCACAGACATCACAAATATGGAGCTTAATCAATACCTGAGATACATCACAGACATCAAAATAGGCACAAGCCGAATGCATGAAAGCTCTACATCACAAACATCAAAGCATGCACAAGCTATGCATCACAATCATTGAGCTTAATCAATACCCGAGAGACATCACAGACATCAAAACAGGCACAAGCTGAATGCATGAAAGCACTGCATCACAATCATCGAAGCAAGCACAAGCTCTGCATCACAAACATCGAGCTTAATCAATACATGAGAGACCTTATAAATACTTGAGAGTCGAGCTTTCCTTCCACGACTACCGTCCCTTACTTGTTTGCTTTTTGCTTTTTACCTTTTTCTGCTTTGATGATTGCGTTGCTTTTTTTTGCTTTTTTATGTTCTCTGCTTTGATGATTGTTGTTGCGTACTTTTTGTTTTTGTTTTTTTCGTTGCTTTCTTTTTTCTTTTGTTTGATGTCTTTTGGGGTCGTTGCCTATTTTTAACTGGATTATAATATTATATGATAATCTTAAAAATTTAAATATATTCCTTTAACCTAGATGGAAGTTCAACATAAGCCTTTTCAAAAAATACATTAAATCAAACAATATTTTTATTTTTATTTTTTCAAGGTCTAATTTTATTTTTATTTATTACATTTGGGCTATTATTTATGGTTGCTTTTTTATTTTTAATACCTAATTTTATTTATATTTAATGGATTTGGGAAAATGTTAACATATCTATTACTTATAGTGGACTTTGGCTTGAAGGACTTTTAAATAAGGTCAAGAGTACATGATCTATTAAGAACCAACTTTAATAAGAAAACTTCTATTGGACCAAGCTCAACCTGACAACTATAGCAATCTAACATACTTATCTTCCATACAAAACTTGATTTAATGAATTAGATAACACAGGGCTTGAGCTAATAAAAAATTACACCATTGTGTACTTATTGTCATACTAGTACTCACACTGTGGAGGAATGTCTTGAGTCGATTTCTAAATGTGACGATTCTGCAAGAAGACCAGCCAACTTTATAAACTATGAACCTCGAGAAGACTGAACAATAGTAGGCTTTATTTTCGCTTAAGAAGGCATGATAGATGAATCAAATCAATGGCGACCAAATTCCTTGTTGATTAGAAAGGAAGCACCAAGGAAGACTGTATAATCCAATTCAATAGAAGGAGATCTACTAGGAGGCTATGGACACGTTTGGTCGAATACCAACTCTGCCATCCCAATAGAATACAATACCGGCTCACCAAATCACACAGAATGATACAAGAGCTAGGGACAAGGAATCGGGTGTTGATAAAGAAAAGGAACTTGTTTCACTATGGTTTCACTTACTAAAGTATATTTTGGAAGTTGAGAAATCCACTCAAAATTTACGTGGTGTACTTTGCAACCTATCTGATGTTACTGAAATTCATGGTGAAATGTGTTCCTCATTACCAGAAAGAAACCTACAATTGGTTTGACAAAGGTGAAGGAAGTGGACTCCACAAGAATTATGTTTGGATTCCCAAGTGCATGACTATGATCTTAAGAACGTGTTGTTGGACTTAGGTTCTAATGTAAACATCGTGCTAAAGAAGTCATGGGCTCCCTAACTCTTCTCTATTCTCCTATTCAGTTGCACATGGAAAATTAATACTGCATTTTCCCCATTGGGTGTTTAGAGAATGTTGAAGTGGATTTATGGGGTTTCAAAACCACCACATATTTTGAAGTAATTGAGATCATGGGTGAGATTGATCCCTATCCAACATTACTCGAAATTGAATGGTCCTAAATTATGGGATAATTTATTTGAAAAACAAAACAACGACCTTCGAAGTTGATGGCATGAATGTAATGCAACCTCTATATATGCATCAATGTCCGTGATACACAGAGACAGTTCAAGGAAATATGGAACAAGGTGTTTTGGATGACATTTAATCTTTAACGACAAGAAAGAGGGACAACTACGTGAATCCAATTTTAGAGGGACAGTAAGTTGGAGAGTTATCCAATAATTTGAGAGTGATATTTTGAAGAAGCTTGGGACAATTGGGAAAATGGGCAACACCATCTCTCACCCAAGAATTGTGCAATGGTTAAATCGGTTAAGTGGATGGACATAGAACCAAATAAGACACCAACAAATGATGGAACCAATGGCTTGGATACATTCCTCTAAAGTGGAATCTTCAGTATATGAAGAATGTCATATGGATGTCTTGGACACAATGCTCAAAGGGACTCCCGCAAGATGGTGGGAAATGTACAAAGATTATTTTCTTGAATTGTTTACACAAAGATTATTTGCAATTTTTTTAAACACAACATAGTTTTTTAAACAAATTGTAGAATTTCTCTAAATTTATTTTTTGATAAGATGTTTTAGCATAAATTGTCCTTCAACCCCCTTGTTTTGTGCATGGGAATTGCATTTTTTCACTATCAATTACTTGATAAATGAGTATTCTTCCCTATTGAAGAAAAACACCTGAAATCTAGTTCCCCTTCCTAAGGAACACAAGCTTGATCATTGTAAATGGATTCATAAACTGAATATGTAGTAGATGGCTCTATTGACAAGCATAAGGCACGTCATGTAGTCAATGGATTTTTACAAGTTAAAGGAATTGATTATTCTGAGACCTTTTCCCCTTTTGCCAAGAGTGTTTTTCCACATGGAGATTTTGAAGAGGAAAATGACATGGAGAAATCTTATGGTTTTGTGTAGGATTCTTAACATGTTTGCAGGCTCCAACATTAATTATGTGGTCTCAAACAAGCTCCCCGAGCTTGGTGTGAGAAGGTGTATAATTTTCTTATTGTATCAGGTTCCAATCGTTGTTATTTCGATCTTATAATGTACATTAAGAGGTAGGGTGTTGTTCTCTTTATTTTGGTTATGCACATGGATGATTTAATTCTCATGGGTATTTCTTCATCCATGATTCAGAGTGTTCATCGAGCACTAATGGAACAATTTGATAAGACAGACCCTAGTCCTTTGCATTATAATTTTATCAGCTTATGAGTCCTTCATCTTCACAAGGGATTTCCGGTTTTTTAGTTAAAGTATGCCCTTGATTTACATCATTGCTTTGGCATGGTTGATTGCAAGCCTCCAACCACTCTATTTTAGTTAAGGCGTTCAAATTTTTGTGAGTTGTACTTCACCATGTGTTTATCCTTTGCTATATAGGAAATTGGTTGGGAGTCTATTGTATTTGACCCATACATGACCTACCATCTCGTTTGTAAACGTGTTTCTTAGATCTCTCAATTTCCTCATTAGTCACTAGAAGGTATCCAAGCAAATTATGAGGTACATCAAGGGCACTACCAATTTTGGCATTTGGTATACAGTAGGTGCTTTTCAATTTGTGGGTTTCACTGATTCTGATTGGGCTAGGCTAGTTGATGATCGAATGTCCACATTTAGTCTTGCCTATCACCTAGAATTTGCTCCTACTGTCTAGTATTACAAGAAACAATTAATGATTGCATTATCTTATGTATAACCTGAGTATTGTGTTACAATTATTCGCTAGTCAAGAGGTCTTTTGGCTTCAACAACTGATGATAGAGTTTGGAATTAAGCAAGATCACCCCACCACTCTTTGGTGTGATGATTAGAGTGCCATACCTATTGATCACAACCTAGTGGAGCATCAAAGGAAAACATGCATAAAGATTCACATGCAACTCATTTGACAACTCATTTGGGATGGTGTTCTTAGTTTAGGGTATTTTCCTACTGAAGAGCAAGTTACAGACATCTTCATTAAACCTTTTACATTGCCTCGTTTTCCATAGTTGTTATTGATGCTTGGAGTGAAAGAAGTTGTCCTTGGGGTGTCATCTTGAGTCCTCCTTCCTTCATACATTTTTACGTTGTTTACTCTTTTTTAGGAAGTAGTTTTTTGACCAAAAGAACAACGATTGGATAGTATTTTGTTCATAGTATTTCACACAATGGTATATTTTTTTATTAGCTCAAGCCATGTGTTATCTAATCATTTGTTGGTTTCTAAATGCTTTTATTGATTAAATCAAGTTGTGTATGGAAGATAAGTATGTTGGATTGCTCAAAGTCTTAGGTTGAACTTGGTCCAATTGTAAAAGATAAGTATGTTGGATTGATAGAAGTCTTAAGTTGAGCTTGGTCCAATTGTAAATTGGCAAAAGTTTTATTATACTTGATTAGGGTTATTTTTAATAAATCAGGTACATTTTCTTATATTTGATTATGGTCTATTTTTAATAGATAATGTACTTTTACATCTTGTTTAAAAATCCTTCAAGTGACCATGGGTGATATTTATGCTAACACTTTCCCAAATCCAATAGATGTAAATAACTTTAGATGTTAAAGAATAAAAATAACCATCTTAAATATAAATGAAGCTTAATTTGTAAAAATTCTAAATTTAAATACATTGATAGATCTAAATAACTTTAGACCTTAAAGAATAAAAATAACCATTTTAAATATAAATGAAACTTAATTTGCTAAAAAAGCTAAATTTAAATACAATAACTTTCGATGTTAAAGAATAAAAATAACAATGTTAAATATAAATGAAGTTTAATTTGCAAAAATTCTAAATGTAAATATATTTGATAAATAAAAATAACTTTAAATATTATAAAATAAAAATAATCATCTTAAATATAAATGAAGCTTAATTTATAAAAATTCCAAATTTAAATATAACCTATAGTGCATGCATCACAAAGTCTTTGTGACTCTCTTATATATACATTTTTGGTAAAAAAAACAAAGCTTTTTTCCGTAAAGAAAATAAAATAAAAGCAAAAAAAATATGGAGTTGTAAGTTATCCAATTGGGAGAGTATTATAAGTTATCTAGAGTCATGGTCAGCAAGCAAAAAGCATGGGAAACTACTTTTGCAAAAAGCAAAAATAAAGCAATGCTTTTCCGGAAAAACAAAAAAAAACAAAAAAATCTGCAACGATAATCGTGGAAGGCAAATGAGAGTATTTATAAGTTCTCTCTGGTATTGATCGACCTTGGGCTACTGGGATGTCTTTGATGCAGAACTTCATTCTTCTGATGGCTTGAAGCCATCTTTGCAGCCTGTTTGGGTGTCTTTTATGTAAAACTTTTATCATTCGCTTCTTTATCAGAGCTTTTATAAGTGATGCACAGCTTTAATCATTCGCTTCTTTCTTTTGGATGTCTAGGATGCAGTGTTGTTTTTTATTTGCTTTTTCCATCATCTTATGTGCAGCAGGGCAGCCCCTGCTGCACATCATTATAATATTGATTGAGTTTGTATCTGCGTAATGTAGAAGTTTATCATTATGTTTTATATTTTTAGAATATATTCTGTGGTCTTTCTTCTTTTTATGTTAATGTTTACTATTCATGATCAACTTGTTATATTTAAACAATAATAATGAAACCTATTTTATAATTTTCTCGTTTCTTTTTACAAGTTCTTGATCTCTATACCCTTTAATTTCCAAGATTATCAAGAGTATTTATAATTTCTCTCCAGTATTGATCGACCTTGTGGTGGTGGGATGTCTATGGTGCAGAGCTTCATTCATCTGATGGATTGATGTCATCAAGTGCAACCTGCTTGGATGCCTATGATGTGAACTTTTATCATTCCCTTCTTTATGAGAGCTTTTATAAGTTTTCTCCGTATTGTTTGTGATGCAGAGCTTTTATCATTTGCTTCTTTCTTTTGATTGTTTTGGGATGTTGGGACGCAATGTTTTTTTTAATCATTTGTTTTTTTTCCTCGTCCTCATCTCATGACTTGAAGGCTTCAAGTTGTCAGTGCAGCCCCTATTCTCTTGTGCCTGCTTAGATATCTGTAATGCAGAGCTTGTATCATTCCAGTATTGACAGTGCAGCCCCTATTCTCTTGTGCTTGCTTGGATATTTGTGATGCAGAGCTTTTATCATTTTAGTAACAAGTTGCCTAAAGAGAGGACTTTTTGACCTCTGTATCCCGCTGGTTTTTACCAGTTTTTTTGCAATGAATCTTCACGGAATTTTCAAAATGTTAAAAAACAATGCTAGATCTTACAGAGTGTGGGTGTTTTTCTATCACCTGATTTCATTTCTGAGCTTAAAATTGCCCAACAAACAACAAAAATTACAGATTTTGTAGATTAAATTCACCGGATTCCTACAGAAAATCAGCCTGAAAGTAAAAAAGTCCCCTAGTTAGACAGCTCCTTTTAGTATTGATTGAGCTCGCATTTGCTTAGATATAAAAGTTTATTATTCTATTTTTTTCCTCTAATTTTAAGTTGTTAGAAAAAGCTATTTTACTAATTTTCTAGTTTCTTTTTACAAATTCTTGATCTCTATAACCTTTAATTTCTTGTAAGAAATTAAAAACTATATAGGCAATTAAATGCATTTCTCATCTGGAACGGTAATTTCTTATAAGAAATTAAAAAATATATAATAAATTAAATGTGCTTCATCGGGAATGGTAATCGTGCAAGGCATTGACTTTGTGCTACTGGGATGTCTGTAATGCAAAGCTTCATTCATCTTATGGTTTGAAGTCATCGAGTGCAGCATGCTTGGATGTCTATGATGCAACGACAATCGTTGAAGGCATTGAGAGTATTTATAAGTTCTCTCCAATATTGATCGATGTCTATGATGCAGAGCTTTTATTATTCGCTTCTTTCTTATTCTTGCATAAGTTCTCTTTTGCCTGCTTGGATGTAAAAGTTCTTTTTTTTTCTGATGTGTACCAGCTAGGATGTCTGTGATGCAGTACTGGGATGCCATCAAGTATGCAACAACAATAATCGTCTGGCATTGAAAGTATTGATAAGTTTTGTAAGGAAATCCTCTAAGACATTGAGAGGTTGGATTTGTATGTCTAATGCATCTAGAGTCTTTATTAGTTCTCTCTGCTATTGGTATTGATTGAGATTGTTCCTGTTTGTATGATTGTGATGCAGATGATCTGAAGTCATCAAGTGCAGTCTGTGCCTGCTTGGATGTCTGTGATGCACTACCTTTTTTTCATTTGATGAATTGAAGTTATAGAATGCATTTGAAGTATTTATAAGTTCTCTCTGACTGTGATGCAACAATGATGCAGT
>LPNX010489820.1:236513-299143 GCA_001517045.1 Pseudotsuga menziesii | reverse complement strand
AAGTTCCGTTGTGCATTAAGCTTAATTTCTAAGTTCCGCTGTGCATTAAGCTTAATTTCTTACATAAGAGTAGATCTTGGTTAGGGTTTAGAGTAAAACCCATCATGCAGTGCTTTTTTCATTTGCTTCATCTTATCTCATGACTTCAAGTCTTGAAGTCATCAAGTGCAGTCCCTGCTCTTTATTAATTTCTTTGGATCATAATTTTATATTTTTTGAATCATAATTTTGTATTATTTTTATTTTCCATTATTTGTATTTAGTTTTTTTTTACTATGTAGATCCGTTGGAAGTCAAATGTTGACATGGTGATTACGAATGCATTTTATTTATACTTATTTGTGAGTTATGTGGTGAATTTTATTCTTCATTTTAATCTATGTTATTTCTATGTATTTCCTTTTTTTAATTTTCTTTCTTTGTTATCTCTGTAATCTTTTGGTTTTAGTTTACAACCTATTTTGTCACTGCCTATTCTGTGTTTTCTTCTAGTTATGTATATATGTTAATGTTTATGAATAATATTTATACAAAATTGATCCCATTGATTATGGGATCTCTATTATGTTTTTTCTTCTTCTATTATGTGCTTTCTTCTAGCTATAAGTTGTTGGAATGTTTTTTTATTGAGTCTAAGTCAATTCTGTTTTTTCTTCTTCTAGTATGTGTTTTCTTCTTGCTATAAGTTGTTGAATGTTTTTTTTCTTTCTATATCAAATGTCCACTGTTCATGATCAACCTATTATGTTTGAACAATTATAATGAAGGTTGCTTCACTAACTTTCTGGTTTAGTTTTACAAAATCTTGATCTCTGTAACTTTTAATTTCCATGATGCATATGATCAAAAATATATATATAGATTGTCCTAGTTTCTGTCATTCACTCTATGTAGGCCAGTTCTTCTTTTCTTAGTTTGTTAATGTTAATATATAGAATGCTGCTAGAAAATACTTAGTTTACATTTAGAATTCTTTGTTGAAGCGTGCTAAACAAATAATTTTCCATTCAAACTAATGGAAATTTGCTAAATAGGAAACATTCCATTCAAGTCAAACTAACATTTTTGCCAGTGTGACAAATGGATGTCATCCAGTGTGACAAATAGGACGTCCATCTAATCTGGGTAAATTCTATATAGATACAATATTAAATAAATATGTAGTGAGCTTCTGGAATGTGGTCAATTTGTGTCATTAGAGTAAAACTGATTTATGCACAAATAAAAATGAATGCTCATAAATCATATATAAGATGCTAGCTTTTGAAAATACGTCTAGAATTTGGGTACATATGCTCTTTATCTATTCATTCTTTATTCACTTTATTTCTTTTATAGTTGACGCTTTTTATAAAATCATTACAGGTTCACCTTTGACCTACTAAATTGGCTCGAGAAACCTTGCCAATCTTGAATGTTCATTGATCAACCTAATCCAACTAAAAAGGAGAAGCAACAAAACATTCACCCACCTTCTAGAAGGTGCATAAATCTGATTAACAGTGGCAGGGTATAAAAGATCCACTCCTTTAACCATCGTGTACTAGTAATAGATTCATTTATAGTAGACATCAAGATCTTGTACAAAGCTTAAACAAATGATATGCAGATTTACATGTTCTTCTGGAATGAAACAATTCCTAGTACATATTTTTCAAAGAATTGATTTTATGTTCTTAAGCAATTTCTTCAAATGAGGTTGTTTAAATACATGTTTAAGTACAGGGTTTGGTTGTAATTTATTTTTAATAACATTAGTGACATTTAGAAGTCTCTTAGTTGCCTAAATTCAGTCTTGATGGGTTGACCAGATGTTTTGAATCTTATTATTGTTTTTTTTTATAAACGCATGATCTTTTGTGCAGATATTTTATGCAATTATATGAATAACACTCTATACACACATACAATCCTCCATCCACAGTCACCCAATTACCTATGATTGGCATCTGATAGGATTTAAAGTTTTCATGATAGTGCTTACTCCATTAGGTCTATAAAAAGGAACACGCAAAAACAATTGGCAAGATGCTTCTAACATAACTCTAAGTAGTTCCTTTTGTTTGCAAGAGCAACATATTTTTGTACTAGACTATGCAGTATTGTTTCTGTAATATTAATGGCATTCTATACATACATACGTAAGATCTAGTCCTCCATCTGCAATCACCCAACCTATGATTGGCATCTAGGGTTTCAATATTTCATGATATTACTTACAGGGATTACATCACTGAGATGGTGTAATTTTGAAATATTAGAAAAAAACATCCATGGTTGTTGGTATTCCACAACTTTGTCACACAATTGAATTTTCCATGTAGATATTGAATTCTTGGTCCTGTTCCATTTTCCCTGAGGGAAGATGATTCATTTTTTCCTCTTATTTGATCTTAGCTTCATCTACATTTTGCGTATCCACTCACCTGATTGGTTTTTAGCAAATGACTCTAAACTTGGTTCACATCTTCTTTTAGACATCCTCATACATTTCAAAGAGAAAAATGAGTGTCAACCCTTCAAAAATCCTAAACATTGAGGATACATAGAGGGTTTGTTGCTTTTGATTAAATGTCATTTTGATACCATCATACATGATATAATCAAACGAAAATGCTGCAATCTTGTCAATCCTCAAATCTTGAAAACTATTAAATCTATTTAATTCTGAATGGGATAAGAAATTACATTTTCTTCACTTAATTTTAAATGAGATATGAAGTTATATTTTCTTCCTATAAAATTCAATGAAGCTGGGACCACTCTTAAACACCTTAAACACCATTAAACAATTAATAATATAAATATAAATAAAAGATAGAAAAGAAGAATGTTAACTTTGTACTCTAGGAATTTAATATTACTAGTAAGTTACCAGAGAGGGAAAATGAAAGTAATATCATTGTAATTTCTCTTTTTTTTTACAAAATGGATATAGACATAAAAATTCCAATGTAAAACTAACATGATTGGTATACCGATCCTGTCGATGGAATGTCAAAATTCAGATGGTTGGTCAATGGTTTCAGGTCAAGGAATTGTTGATATTTCGATTTATATTTTGATTTCAAATAATATACATGTTTGTGTCCCATATACATACTGACCTTGTTATCCTCTCTCTTTGGTTTCAACTCCTTAGATTATTCCTACTAGAAAATACCAAGCTTAACTAAAGGTAAAGTCTCCCTTCATCCCAAATACTCCTAAGGATTAGCAAAACTAAACTATCTCATGTCAAAATATATTTATGTTGTACAAGCTAATGACCTCTTTGGAGGATAAAGTAAGGGGTTTGGGGCTCCTTGTGACATCAGCGAGGCATCAATCAACTATCATTATTCCTAGAGTTCATTTAAGAATGTCATTTCTTCTTTCATAGACAACAAACACTCTAATAGAATATTTATATGTTCTATGCTTGTTTTTCAAGCACTAACATGGACTTGATATCTCATTGAAGATTGTAGACTTCACAACAGAATATTATCCAAACTTTCATATCTAGTGTGATAGAAATAGACTTCCATAAACATTACAACTTTTAATTGCTATTTTAACAAAATTATGAAACATCTCTAGTGTCACTGTCACTTGGAGTTGCAAGAACCTTTACTTTCTTCTCTAAAGCAAGTATTGTTTGTTGGCATTCACTAATATTCTTGGCATCAGCTGAAGTATCTCTTTTTTTCCTGCTTGCATTTCATCTGTATCAATGGAGTAGTGAAAAAATGATTTCTTTCCATCTCTATAAGTGTCAAGTTTGTCTACTCTCTGGTTATTTCAGAGACACTTGATTTTCTAATTGATCAGCCCTCCCTTTGCTTCAACTGCTTAGTTGCAGCAAGTTTTGTCTGTAAATTTGTGTGACTTTTTTTCTCTGATTGTAGGAGTTGAGCCATGAGAGCCTATTAGATTGTTGTTTTCCACTTGAAACAACCCTTCTAGCTCTTCCTTTTCAGTTTGATGAGCCTTAAGAGCCTATAGATTGTTGATTTCCTTTTGAAACAACCCTTCTAGCTCTTCCTTTTTCAGATTTTATCATATTAGGCTGCCTTTTTGGTTAGTTGATTTCTTCATTTAACTAACATATGCAAGAGTTTCTTTTTCTAATTGGAAATTTTCACCCTCCCCACAATTGTTAAACACAGAGTTCGAATCAAAATCTTCAGTAAAAAGTGTAGAAATCAAAGGTTCATTTTCATTTGCAGCTGGAGCTTTTGATTCATGATTCATCATCATGTTTGAGTTGTATCTTGATTGTGGCTTCATGGTTAATACATGTTGAAGTGAGAAAATGATTTACAAGTGAGTCTAGTGCAAAACCCACTTCTTCGACAAACTCTACTATTTGATTTTTTTCCTAAAAGGAGGTTACTGTAAACATTGACAAGCCTTTGAATTATAGAATCCAATTCTGGAATCTACCACTAGAGGACACATGGTATAGCCTAGGGATTTTAAGAATGTAGAGAACCAGAAGTAGTGAATGGCATGCTCTCATAATGAGTATTATCTACACAACTTGAGTGCAAAAAACCTTCAACAAGCCCCATTATTTTATGATAGATGCATTTAATCTCTAACTATGAGACGACATTTTGGTCCATCTGGAAGAAGTAAATGGACCTATTTCATTTTCAGAATAACTTCCTTTAGAGAGATATCTTGGTGAAAACTAATCTGACATTACTCCCTAGGAACTATTCTTTAATCCATCGTGGTTTAAAACATTCAGACAAGTTAACCTTTCTTTTATTTTGTTAATTTATTCAGCTTCAATGTTGTGATTTTGGAATAACAACTTTCACCTTCTCTAAGACTCCATCCAAGCTTTTCCCTTTTGCATGAGCATCCAAAATCATGCAAAAAAAATTATATCTAGGACTAGAAAGGGCTCCGTCATTGGCCAAATTTTCAGATTGTAAGGTAGAAAATTGTTGGTCACACGTTGTGTACTTATTAGTGACTAAATCTCTATTTTTGTTTTTGTAGTGGAAACTTCTAAAGTACCTTTCTTCTCCATCATAGGTAAGGCATTGCTATTTTTGGTCCATATTCACTTCAATAGGTCCATATTCACTTAAAAATTGAATATAGCGCAATTTTTGCCAATTTTTTTTGCCACAATGGAAAAAGATTGTGGGCTTAGGGGGGTCTGCAACTTAAAAGGGAGAATTTTTTTTTTCATTTCACTTTCATTTTCTTGTTGGAGAAGGAGAGAGAAGGCAAGAGGAGACCAACAACCATTGTAGAGGCATCCAAACATCATTTTCCAACACCATCAAGGATTTTTATGGAGCAAGGGTTCAAGACTCCAACCAACCAAGTTAATATTCCTCTCACATGTATGTACATTATATCCCTTTGTTTTTTCTTTATTTTCCATGGATTGTTTGTATGCTTGCTTGAATTTTTTATTGTCTTTATCTTTTCCTGTATTTTCATATTTTTTTTTCCATTTTGACTATGATTTCCATGCCCATAAATATGAAAAACAATCACAATTTAAGGGATTTTTTCAATGGAACATCAAGCTTGTTTTTTTAGGGTTTTATCCACCCTTTTGTTCTCATTTTTCATGGCATAAAATCTAAATTTAGAGGTCTTTTAAAACCAAATTGTTGCTATTTTTTTCAAAAGGGTTTAATGTATTTTTTTGTTTTTTGTGCCCTAAGCTTGCATTTTGAGGTTGTGATTCCCTTTGTAAAACTGCCAAAGCCTTTGGACCCTTTTTTACAGTATGGTGAGCCCGAGGATGGGACAAACATACATAATTTGAAATGAAAATTGTGTGGGCATCGCATGATGGGAGGGATAAGAAGGTTGAAGTACCATCTAGCTAAAATCCCTGGGAATTATGTTGACCTTTGTACTACAATGACCCTAGAGATCATGAGATCCACACATGACTCAATGCATGAAAGAACAGAAAGAAGGATGAGACTGCAACAAACAGAGCCGAGCTTGCAGCTTTTGGCTTAGCGAGAGGTTTAGGGGTATCAATGTCTACCAATGTTAGTGGGGCTAGTGGGAGAGGATCCACTAATTCACCTACTAGGATGTGGGGGCGTCCTCATCCACTTTTATTCCACGTGCAAGAGGTGGAGCACAACTTTCTATCTGCTCAGTTGTAAATAAAAGAGAGAAGGTACAAGCATATAGGGTTATGGGTAGGTGTCTTTATTGGAGTAACATACCTCTCACAATTGTGAGAAACAATCCATTTTGGCAGCAAATGTGTGATGCCATTGCAGTAGTTGGACAGGGTATAAAATTGCCACCTTTGAGGAGTTATGAGGGCCAATCCTTCAAGAAGAAAATAAGGACATCATTTCTAGGTTGGAGGAGTTCAAGAAGTCATGGGAGACCACTAGTTCCACAGTCATGACTAATGGTTGGACAGATAGTATGGGTAGAACCCTTATCAACTTCTTGGTACATTGTCTTAGAGGTACGATGTTTATTAAATCAATCGATTGATCAACATATTTAAAAGATGAAATACTCTTATTTGAGTTGATGGAGGGGCTCATACATGATATCGGGATGCACAATGTTGTGCAAACTATTACATATTATGTATCTAATTATCTAGTTTCTGGTAGGATTCTTATGGAGAGGCACTCAACTTTGTTTTGGACTCCATGCACTACTAATTGTATTGATTTGATGCTGGAGGATATGGGAAAAATTCCCTTCACCAAGGAGGTGATTGATCAAGCTAAAAGCATCCCCAAATTCATATACAACAATGTTTTTGGTCTCAGCCTCATGAGGAGGCACACAAAAAACATAGAGTTGAAACGTCTTGCAATCACGCGTTTTTCCACCACCTTTAATACTCTTCATTCTTTGCTTCAATATCAATTTGACTTAAAGCAAATGTTTTTTTTTATGATTGGCATGATTGTGCATACAACATGAAAGAGGATGGGAGAACCATTTCTAAGTTGGTGTACACTGACTCTTTCTGGGAAGGAGTAGAGTATGTGTGCACGGTGAGCGAACCTTTGGTAAAGGTTCTGAGACTTGTTGATGGTGATAAACTCGCAATGGGGTATTTGTATGAGGCCATGGATAGGGCCAAAGAAACCATATGAAATTATTATGTGGGAAAGTGTACCCTTGGGAACAACAAGAACATGTTGTTGTGGGATTTGATTAATGGTTGATGGACTGGGATGCTTCATTGACCCATTCATTCATAAACACTCTTCCTCAACCTCGCATTTGCCTACAAATGCAATTTTTATTTTGATGACAAGGAGGTGGAAGGGCTCCTAATTTGTATTTAGATATTGGTACCTGAATATGAGACCTACAACGCAATCAATCGTAAGATAGAAGTGTATCGATATGGTACTGGAGAATTTGGCTTTGCCAATTCTATTTGTGACAAGAATATTTTCATGCCAGGTACGTTATTAATTTATTAGAGTGTTTTAACTTTTAACTTTTATAATTTTATTTGAAAGTTGAACTATGATTTATCATTTGATTATTTTTTATTTCTGTTTTCCAATGCAATGAAATGTAATTTAGTTCTCTTTCATTCTTATTTGTTGTAGCTACTTGGTGGCGAACCTATGGTGTAAGGACACCAAATTTACAAAAAAAATCCATTAGAATCCAAAGGCAAACTTGTACCGCTTCGGGATGTGAGCAGAATTGGAGTGTTTTTGAAAATATACATCCAAGGAAACACATGAGGTTATAATTTCAATAAATCAATTGCATTTAATTTAATTTATGAAACTATGATCCTCTAACATATTATAATTTATTGAATTTTGACCCTCCATAGCCCAAACTCATAAAAAAAATTATTACCCTCTTAGAGGTTGGAGTTCACACGTCTCAATGACTTGGTGTATGTCATTTAGAATCTCCACTTGTGGATGAGACATATAGAGAAAGAACTAGATGCATATGCCATCTCCTTGGACAATATTGTTATATTGTCTAAGCGGAAGGTGGCGATCGAGACTCCTGTCATGGAGGAGTCGCCTACATGGTTAGAGACAAAGGAGGGGAAACAACAGGAGGAGGAGGAGGAGAAGGAGAGGTTCAGAGATACCATGGAAAGTGATGTGCTAGCATTTCCACCGCCTTATACACCCATTGATACATCTATCCCTCCATTCATCACTCACAATTAGAGATTGGATCAGGGTGCAGGGACATGACCTTCTTCTACTAGTATTAGGGGCATGCCTAACAAATAAACCATGACATTTTCCCGTAAATGGGGGAGAGGGAATTGATATTAGATAGCTAGATGCTAGTTTTCCTCAGATACATTTATATATGTGATGTCATTTTGTATTGGTTATCCACTAGTTTGAGTCCTTGATTGGACAACTATGAGGTTTCGAGATTCAATATCACTATTGACTTTCATGTATCTTTTTATATTTTGCATGAATACATGATATATATGAGTGCTTTATCCATATTTATGTTCCAATGTGTTTATCTGATGTTGTTGTTGCTTTATATGTTTAAAATTTTGAAAAAAATTGAATATATTTTGTATTTTTTTAATGTTTGCCACTTTTTTTTTCTTCGATTTTTGCTTATTTTTTGTTGATGTTGTTGAAAAATTGTTTTGGTACCCTCATCAATTTTTTTCGATGCCGATGTTTACCTCATTGCTCAACGATTTGTCGTCGTGAGCTCTTTTTCCTGTGTCAACATCTATGCTACGGCATGGAATGTTCTCAATCACTATTCATCTCAACGATTAAGTAACATGGACTATTCTTAGCTATGTTGTAGAACTCGAGAGGGTAGTTGGGAGGTAGGAGGAGAAACATGGGATGTAGATATTAAAGCAGGGTACTTTTAGCTATGTCGCATAGCTAGGGAAGGTAGTAAGGGAGGCTAGAATAGATGTCAAGGATGCAGAGATTTTATTGTTTGTTGTTTTTGCATTTTGATTTTGTTATGTCCTTGACATATATAGATCGAGCTGAAGCATTATTTGGCATGGAAAGTGTTTAATTTTTCTGGTTTCCAAATGTTTTAACTATAGTGACAAAAGAGCATTATTGAGAAATGTTGATGTCTTGGAACGTGATTGGCGAACAAGGGAATGATGTCTTCCTTTGGAGTTTCTTCCTAGGCCTCGACATCGGGTGTTTTTCATCGTCTTGTGCAGGTTTTTATTGTTTTCGGCATCATGTTTTAAACGCCATTCAATGTTCATAATAGATCCCATACACAACCCATTGGTCAATACTTCAATTATTAGTAAAATCCAATTTTCCTAGTTTTACCATAAGCAATACTTCAATTATAAACAACATGATGTCCAAGGAAAAGTAGTTGAACCTGAGGAAAAATATCAAGGTAAGGACGCAATCAAATAAATGACTGAGATAATAGAACATATGATTATAAATCACACCTCTCAGCTAAATGCAATGCAAAATAGAATAAACACCATGGAAAAGGCACACATTTCTTAGACTCGTAGAAATTTCCAACCAAGGCCAAAACAGAAGTGGAAAATGAAATATCCTCCCCAAGAGCAGAGACCTCCCAATCAACTAGAAACAAATGACATGGTGATTGATGAGGTTCCTCCCTATTGTTGACCTTGTGAAGATTTTCATGAATAATCTACTTGTCCAAAATTTTGCTATATAGTTGACCAAGAACATATGGAGATGAATAATTTTATGGGTTATCCAATATATCATGATTATATAAATGTTGTAGGACATGTTCATCATATCTCTAAATAAAAATGGAAGAAGGCAAGGGAATACAATAAGGAGAAAGAAAATGCAACAAACATATTTGATGAAAATCCTATGCCTGAGCAGATTATGGAGAAGTACAAAGGTGTTGTATATCAGAGGAAGAAGAATGTGATCCCAACTAAATCATATCAATACATGAAAAAGGTAAAGACTCTCCCCCCTTTAGATTTGAACATTGATTTGGGTAATTTGTTGTCAAGTGCTAAAATTTATGTCCCCATAATTGAGATTCTTAAGATTCCTAGTCAAAGAGATATTTTCATAAAGACTTTAGAGGAACCTAAGGAGAATATTATTGAGAATCCTAAAGAAATAACTATTGAAAAGCCTAAAGAAGTTATTGTTGAAAAGCCTATGTAGAAAATCGCCAACAAGTCAAAAAAATGATCCTGGACAAACCTACAAAAAAATATTCCAAGAAACAAAGTAACTTTAATGAATATGATCCTATGGTTTTACATAGTACGGATCCTAACAAACAATACCATCCTTCCTTTTACATATCATTGCTTACAAATGATAAGTTGTTGCACAATTGAATGCTTGATTCGGGTGCATCGTCTAACATCATGGCAAATAAATTCATGGAGCAATTGGGTCTAAAAATCACAAGGCCATATCAAAATGTTTGTGCCATGGACCCAAGACAAATCGATGTCGTGGGTATAATTTTGAATTTCCCAGTAAAACTAGTTGCATACCCTGACATCGTTGTAACCATGGACATAATAGTCATAGATGTGCTTGATAGATGGGGAATGTTGTTATCAAGGAAATGGTATGCATCTCTTGGGGGATCTATTCAAATACATTGGACCCATGCCAAGATTCCAACTTTTGAAGATGCACATGTTAAAATGTATAGGGAAAAGGAAAGGAAATATCATGTGGAGGACCCTGATGAGACAAATAATGAATACATATGTGAAACAGATAGTCTTGGAAACCATGGCATTTATGCAAATTATATCATATCCATCAGAGAAAAAGCTAATAATGAGGAAGTTTATGAGGTATGGAGAATGAGATTTGATGGGGCATTTTCAAGATAGGAAAAATGGCATGGATTTCCAAACCATCTATAAGCTTCACCATCCAAAGAAATGAAAAGGCCCCTCATGTACACATCCTCCTCCTTGGCCCCATAGGCCTCCATGTGTAGCCATACAGAGTCTATGTGATCCTCGATGGTGATTGCACAATTGCCAGAGAACTTAGGAATCTTCTCAAAATACTTGTCTGGCATATCATGAGGTGACCTAGCTATTTGGGAAAAACTAAAGGGAGAGGCCCTAGCTTTGTTACCAAAAGTACGTGGTTGGTTAGTGTTGGCCATAGGCATAGATTGAGAATCTTGATTTGAAGATGAAACTTGATGAATAGGTGGGTTCGGGTTAGTAGAAGGAGAGACTAGGATAAGATTAAGATACCTAAAGGAATTAGCAATTTTCCAAAATAAAGTTGTGGATTGGGATTTTGGATGGGTTCCTTTTATATGTAATAGGGATTCCTTCCACTGAATTGGATCGATTTATAATATCGTAAGGATGTGAATGGGGTTTCTCCTGAGTGAAGTCTCGTCGTGAAGTTACTAGGTGAAATGGAAATTCTATTCATCGAAGGATAAGTCATTGGGGAAGTAAAATGTGAGAGAGGGAAATAAGTGATTGGAATAATCATGCAAAGGTAGGATGCAATCATTGAGTTTAAGTTCGGATTCCATATGATTCAGAAGACAAATGTGAAGTAAACTAATCAGAGACATTGAAAGTAAGACTCTACATCCTCGACAACGACTCCAAAATATGTTATCACTCAAAGTGTACCTACCACCAAAGGTATCCTGTCCTGGATGGTATAGGTAGGGTAGCTATCCAAGTGACACCGCAAGGGCCTCGTCCACTAATGTTGGAGGGTAGTTGTCAATCCAGACAGTCTTTTTTTGCTTTAGATCAAGCTAGGAGCAAGATCAATGGGGAGACCCTAACTATCCTATGAAGGCTAGCAAACCACTTCAAGACACTCTAAAGGTTAAAAGATGGATGCAAGAGTTAGATCTTGGGTGGATAAATCTAGACCTAGGAAGTAGATGTGGTGTATGGAATTTAAGATCAAGTTGAGTGTTATCAACCCAAATGGCACTTCTCCGTTTGAGTGTCGACACTTCATATGTCGGCACACAAAAGGACATTTATGGATTGAAGGTTTCCTAAAACACTATAGATGGGCATTACATGAGATGCATCCACTATCCACTTAGCTTGCCATTTTTACCTTTTTACATGTTGATTGCTATACGCGACTCTTTCCATAGCAACTCGTGTACATACGCAACTATCTCCACAGCATACCGCGTGCTGTACGCGGGTATTGTCATTGAAACCCGCATATAGATCTGTACACAGGTTTCCCTTATAGCAACTCGCGTGTCATACATGGGTTGCCATTATCAATACTCGCGCATGCCTCCATTCGACATTAAAAATAATAAACATGATTAATGGAGATTTGTTAAGCCTTAAACATTAACTATCTTAACTGTCTCAACCTCCTCAACCTTCGAAACTGCTCTATTTTCCTAAGTATAAATAGAGGCCTTGGGGAGGGCATTAATCAATCACACTTGGAGAGAAAAGTTATGCTGGTGGTATATCTTCAGAAGTCTTTGGAGCAGCAGAACTCAGAATCCTTTGGTTGTAGAGGAGTCCTTGTTTCAGGCGTTGGGTTGTACACTTATCTCATTCACTATTGTTAATAAAGAGAATCCTTCTTCCAACTTTGTGTTGACTCTCTTTTATGTATCATGGTTTGATGAATATTTATGATGAAGCACTCTATATCTTGTTTATCTAACTTGTCATATATACATGTATAAGATTGTATTTGGAGGATCTGCTCTTTGCAAGTGAAGGAGGTGCATCCCTGAAAGATTTGGAGAGGAGCATAGTGGGAGAAGACAAAGCTTGGATCAACCGTCGTTAATCGGGTGAGTCCATTATATCTTCCTATTTCCTTTATGTACTTTAAAGCTGATTGTCTGCAAGTTTTAAGAGTACGTTGGTAACCCCATACCCTCAGCTATAAGGGTGTTTATTCCCGAACAACATTGAGGAGGCTTACACAAAATAGAAATGCTCAACCCATGAGAAAAAGTAGCACAAGAGATGCATACCATTTCCTTGATAATAACATTCCCCATCTATCAAGCTCATCCCATCCAGTATTTTCCACCACATCCTCATCTTGGTCTCCCTTTATCCTTGCACCACATCCCCTAATATGCTCACTCACTATGTCCCCACATACTCCCCTCTCCTACACCCCCGCATCCATCCCCTTTCTCCCTCCCTTCTCTCTAACACCCTCTTCACTACGTTCAACTTTGTGCCAACACTTTCCCACCACCACAACCCACACTTCCTCCTCATCCCTATGACTTCCTTCATTTTGTGGCTCTCTGTACCTCTCCCTCCCCATTTCATGCCATCTCTTCCTTTCCCTCCATGCTTGCTTCCCTCCCAGTTCCATTATTCACCTCTTCCATGACATCTGCATTCACCTCTTCTACAACATTTCCACCCATTCTTATTGTAGTCATAATACCTTAATAAAATTAAATATTATATAATCCTCCCATATAGTTTCTTGCAGACGGTGGTGAAGATTGCATTCAAATTTTTGTTTTTGCAGAACAAAAGTTGATGGAAATATTGTTGTTGCAAATCATACTATTGGTAATGAAAATAAACAAGTAGAAAATATGCATGAAGTAGCAAATGAGGTAGAATAAAATATTCCATAAACACTAGTTTATCAAGGACAAATTTTGAAAAAGAGCCTTTTTGAACGAAAGAGACCTAAAATATATGGCTATGAGGAAACTAATTTTAGTTATTTAGTCACCAACCCTTTCCATCTTTCTTCACATATAACTAGTAATTATCCTTTGAGTGACACCATTTCCACCAATCCACAACAATTGTTTATGTTGTTGGTATACCAAAATGGGATGTTGCTATGACGAAGGAGTATTCTTCCTTGATGAAGAATAGCACATGGATTCTAGTTCCTCTTCCTAAGGAACACATGTTTGATCATTTCCAATGGATTTATAAAACCAAATATGCAATAGATGGCTCTGTTGACAAGCATAAGGAACATCATGTAGTCAAGGTAATTTCAGAAGTTAAAGGAATTGATTATTCTGAGACTTTTTCCCTTGTTGCCAAGAGTGTTTTCATACATGGAGATTTTTTACAAGTAAATTTACATGGAGAAATATTCTAGTTTTTTGTAGGATCCTTCATATGTTTTCAAACTCTGACATTAATTATGTGGTCTCAAACAAGCTCCTCGAGCTTGGTGTGAGAACATGTATAATTTTCTTATTGTTTTAGATTTCAATTGTTGTCATTCCAAACATACAGTGTACACTAAGAGGTAGGGTGTTTTTCTCTTCAATTTGGTTATGTACATGGATTATTTATATCTCATTGGTAGTTCTTCATCAATTATTCAGGGTGTTCATAAAATACTGATGGAGTGGTTTGATATGATGAACCTTGATCCTTTGTATTATAATTTTTTCGGCTTACATGTCCTTCAATATTCACAAGGGATTTCCATTTTTTAGTAAAAGTATGTCCTTGATTTACTTCATTGTTTTGGCATGGTTGATTGCAAGCCTCCACCCACTCCATTTTAGTTAAAGTGCTCAACATTTTGTGAGTTGTACTTAACCATGTGCTAATCGTTTTCTATATAGGAATTTGGTGGGGAGTTTATTGAATTTGACCCATACATGACCTATCATCTCATTTCCAGGTGTGTCTTTTAGTTCTCTCAATTTCTTCATTAGAGTCACTAGAAGATAGCAAAGCAAATTCTGAGGTACATTAAGGGAACTACAAATTTTGGCATTCGGTATAATTTAGGTGCTTCTTAACTTATGGGTTTCACTCATTACAATTGGGATAGTTTAGTTGATGATCCAATGTCCACATTTAGTTTTGTATATCACCTAGAACTTACTCCTATTGCCTAGTATTGTGAAAAGTAATCAATGATTGCATTAGCTTATGTATGACTTGAGTATTGTGTTGTGATTCTTTGCTAGTCAAGAGGTCATTTGGATTTGAAAACTAATGATAGAGTTTGGAATTAACAAAGATCACCCCACCACTCTTTAATGTGATAATCAAAGTGCCATACCTATTTATCATAATGTAGTGGAGCATTAAAGGAAAAAATGCATACAGATTCACATGCAATTCATTCAACAACTCATTCAGGATGGTGTTCTTAGTTCAAAGTATTTTCCTAGTCAAGAGCAAGTTGCGGACATCTTCTATAAACCTTTTACATTGGATTTTTTTCTATAGTTGTGATCAATGCTTGAAGTGAAGGAAATTGTCCTTGGGGTGTCATATTGAGTCCTCCCTTCAAACATTTTTATGTTGTTTACTCCTTTTTAGGGAGGATTTTTTTTCCTATTGGTTTATTCTCTTTTTCTTTGCGTATGAGAGTTTGTACATGGTTGCCTTAGCAGGATTTGTTTTTGGGATCCATTTTTATATTTATTTGATTACTCCTTGTGTTTTACTTTTTGGGGGAGTGGTGGATGGGAATGTTGTTGGCGTTCTTTTCCAAATAATTATCCAACTCTATAGTTGTCATAGTTGTAAGCCAACTCTTAGAAGTGGTGAGCTTACATAGGTCATCTTTATCTACCCAGTGGTAATATTTATCCATTGGGCCTCTTCATGTTGTTATAAATAACGATTTTTTCTCTTGTATTTGTCCAATATATCTAATAAATCATGTATTATCAATTATCAACACAATTGGTAATTGATCTAAAAGAATACAGTAGCAAATCTACTTCTTTTTTAAGTGCTCCTGAACCATTATGCATGTTTTAAGATACTCATATTATTAATATTTTTTTATAAAGAACCCATAGCATGTGCCATTTTTCCTTGAACAATATTAAAATTAACAAGAACCCTGTAATGCCATGGTATTTTCCTTTCAAAAGATGTTTGCATGTATTTTAATTCCACTTGAGCAATCTATAGGTGGACTCCAAATATTCACAACTTTGTTCATAGTACTTAGTTGGATCCCCTAATCCACAATATGACATCATTTCACACAATGATATAATTTTTTATTAGCTCAAGCCATGCTATATCTAATCTTTTGTTGGTTTCTAAACGCTTTTATTGATTAAATGAAGTTTTGTATGGAAGATAAGTATGTTGGAATTGTTAGAGTTCTTAGGTTGAGCTGGTCCAAGTGTAAATTGGCTAAAGTTTTCTTATACTTGATTAGGGTCAATCACACACATTTTTTTTAATATTTGATTAGGGTCGATTCTTAATAGATCATGTACTTTTATATCTTATTTAAAAATCCTTTAAGCAACAATGAGTGATATTTATGCTAACACTTACCCAAATTCAATAGATGTAAATAACTTTAAACGTTAAAGAAAAAAATAACAAGTATTATTATTGAATTAAATATAACTACGTCGAAGGCATTATTTAAGGGGTTGGTTCCTCTAGCCACTTTGTCGTCTGTCGACGGCTTATGAGGAGCCTCCTCCTGTCATCAATAAAAAAACACATTGCTAATAAACAGTAAGGATCGTCTTTTGTCAACAGATACATGTGTCAACCCCTGCATGGGCTCACAAACGAAGAGGTTGATGTGAATTTATTGTTGCCACAACTGTTGTTAGCCTAGTTGATGGTGCATTGCAAGGAGCCATCATTGAAATTATGAGCATAAGTCAAGGATGACAAAGTGGAGGCCAAGCCAGAAGAAACCATAGCAGGTTCCTATGTTTATGAAGAATCTAGCCCATGGCTTATCATAGGGTGTACTACCATTGTTGTTTTCAATGATTGTTGAATGGAACCCTCCCAAGCGGGAGGCTACATGAAAGTAGAAGGAGGCTCACTCCCTATACGAAATAAAGACAACACATCAACATCTCACGTTGATGAATTCGTTAAGCTAAATAAGAAAACAAGACTTGGTCAGACGACAACTATTCAAAATTGAAGGCATTCAAATGAAAAAAAGAGAGATACAAATTAGACAAGCCTCAATAATATGGAAATAATGAGGTTTGACAGCGTTAGCAACATAAAACAAAATCTTATTTTTTGGATTTAAGTACTAAAGAGAGGTAAACAAAATTAAAACAACATAAATATTTAAGAGATCAAATTTTTTTTTTTACAAGTATTTACAAGTTGTAAACCATTTTACTTCTATCAATATAATTAGTATGCTGTGCAAATTAATGAAAATTTTTCTCTTCTTAGTACAATTAGTTCAATTAAAATGAATGTTTGAAGTATACTAAACATTTTAGTTTTTGAGTACAATTAGTCTCCTTAAAAATTAAAAGGAGACTTACCATGCGCATTTTCAAGACATTGCTTGCACTAAAAACCTTGTGTGCATATGCAAATGTGCATGATGAGCACGTGTTGTTTTTATGGTGTAGTTGTGTGCCATAAACAATGCTTTGAGGTAGGCATGTGGTGATTATTGATTTAGGACGCATTTTTGTGGTGCCTACGTGTCAGTGATTGAGGGCCATTTCGATCGATCCCTCTTGGCACCATAAATACATTGTAATATTTGTTGCCAGCTTGGCAGAATTTCTTAGCAGATCCCGTCCATGTCTCTTCTTCCGATCCAATCAATAAGATCATTTATTTTCCTTGGCTCATAAATTGTCATTTTAATGTTAATTCAACATTTTTTATGTGGGTGTACGCAGGGCATTCTAAGAGGAAGTGTTTTTCATCCTCAATGTTCATATTCTCACAGAGATGGCAGATCCTTTCTACCCATGGTGTTTTAGGAACTGCCCAACAACTTTTTTCACTACTAAGCTCATGAGAGTTCGTTCTTATCTTTTCTATATTAATTTTCTTCGTTGAACTAGTTAAAACCGAGATATACTTTTGATCTTCTAGAGTAGGATTGATGACCTCATTCATATCAACATAAATTCAAAAGGAAACTTGGCATGAGTGTGTTGTTAATGCATAAGATCATGGAGATCCCATATTTAGTGTGTGATGTTTGAATTACTATTTGGGGCTAGTGAAACATGAGGGAAATTTGGGAGATGCACAATGGAAGTCACTTAAGAACCTTGCCCCTTATACAAAGATTGGAAAATATAAAACACTTTACAAACTGGTTGACATACCCATTCAAAACACATTACAAATTGGTTGTGGCATTCATATGTGTAATATGATTACATAATAAAATTGGATATCAATGTAGGTTAAATGTTTATGATTTTGGTTTTTAGTTATAATTATGTGTTTAAATCAAATTATTAAATTTATTATGTTTAAAATTTATGTATACTTTTTTTTTAAAATTTTTGTAAATTGAATTATTAATATTAAATTATTGATATTTACATTTTTATTATCATAAATGTTCTTTTTATTGCCTAATAATTTTCAATGAATACATTTTTGTGTTAAAAATATGTTAGAATACTCCTTTTTTAATCATTAAAAATTAGAATTTTATTAATTTAAAATAATAATAATTATTTCCTTGTGGTCGATAGTCTAGATCTTCCATTTACAACCATTTCAAGTTTACCATTTACAATCATTTCAACTTTACCACTTACTCTATCCCACCCCAGGAGCTACTCGAACCAATAAACACATTTCAATATGAATTTAAAAATGTCACTCCAAAATTGGTCGTAAAAATTCTCATCAAAATGGATATTAAAATGTTACTCAGAAATTGGTTTTTCAAATTCTAATCAAGCTTTTGTGGCAAGATTTGGTTGCAAAATTCTTGCCATAATTTGTCTAATTTTATTATAATATTATATTATTTTAAATATAATTTATATTAATTTATCATTTTAAATCTATATAATGCTACCCTGCAATATGCATTCTATATAAACTTTAAAAAACTAAATTCATTTTCATTATAACAATGCTTTATATTTTGTACTTTTAGATATTTAATTATTAATATAGTTATGTTTTAAAAAATTAAATAAAACCAATAATATACATTTATATATTTTTATGTTGTTTTTTTCTTAATTATTCTTTAAATAATTAGTGGTTAATTATTCTTTAAATAATTAGTGGTTAAGTTTTAAATAAAATTATAGAAATAAATAAAAAAGTTATATTATTATTATATATTGTTTTTGAGATATTTAAATTATATAACATTTTATTAAATATATATGAATATATAACAATTTTTCTATATTATAATATGTGTAATTACAAATTTATATTTTGTTTATACTTTTTAATTAAGAAACATATTAGTGTTTTAATTAAAACTTTAAATGTTAGAAAATGCACCTTCACTTAAGTACACCCTTTAGACTATGGCTACTTCATAGCCAATCAAACCAGAGCAAAATCATTCACCCCAGTAAATGAACCCAGAGCTTCCTCACTCACATTTTTTGTTACAATTCATCTCTCCACCCAACTGGCGTTTTAACCATTCAGCCATGGATGCTTTAACCATTCAACCATGGATGCTGGATAAAGATCATCAACATATTCATTCTATAATATGAGTATAGATAAAAGATGATTATATAAATGTTATGCATATTTAATTATTAGTATGAAACTATTAGTATTATATAATGATATTACATGATTATTTAGGTTGAAAGATGACTATTTATGTTGAAAGGCAAATATGAGGATGGAAAAAAGATGTATTTAAAAAGTAAAAAATGGTAGACAAAGATATGATAATTAAAAAATTAATGTTTATATGAAATTATAAAATTGCATGTTATCAAATTATGTAATAATGGTTAGTGAAAATATATATTAGTGTTTTTAATATTAGTATACAAAGATATAGTGATTAAAAATTGATGTTTACATGAAATTATAAGATTGCGTGTTATCAAATTATGTAATAATGGTTAGTGTATATATGTTTTTAATATTAGATCATAAAAAATGATATATATATATATTTAGAATTTTATTAGCAGCTTTGCAACTTTCCATTGTTGAATGTATAGATGGGATTGTGTGTGGATTTAAAATTATATATATGTATTGGGGTTGTTTATGGTTAGTCTAATTTGATATGGTTTAGAACTTAGTATATTGAGTTTAATTTGAAGCATATGCATGTGATGCATGATTTATTATGATTTTATAATTTAATGGGAATTGATTGAGACGACTTGCTGCTTTGTGAGAAGGGGGATGAAGCTCGTGTTGCAAAGACAAAAAAGCAAGAAATGAATTAAGAAAAGAGGCACATGGAAAGCAGAACAAGCACGTGGAAGTAGACGACTAAGAAGAAGTCATCAACACATTGTAATACAGGCAATTGTATGAGAGTTGGGTTTAAGCACAATGTAAATGAGAATGTGGGTGTAAGACTTGAGTGGGTGAGCCACCTATCTAGTTTTAGGTAGTCAAAAGAAGGGGACATGTTGTATTATGATTCCTAGAAATTGATGCCGAAGATACTATACTAATATCCATATTCACTACAGAGCCCATTAAAAGTGATTTGTATTATTTCTATGGGAGATTATCATCATAATGATTCATTCCTTACATCCATTCATGCAGAGAACTATTCAACTATATCCCCATCTAATCCCTCCTAATAAATCCCTCATGTATTTGGATCAATCCTAAACTCCAATCCTGGGGTGTACACTTGACCCAACATCGATTGTTTTTGCTTCGTATAAACTAATACCTTCCCAAATCTTTAAATTGGCCCATTAAAATCCTGACTCAAAGCTCTATATTATAAAATATGAGGTGCAAGGATTAACCCATTATTGAAAGATTTATTATGAAAACAAATGTAAATATAAATTTATAAATTACAACAATTTATATTACTTAGTATTTAAATATATATATATATTAAAAGTTTAAAATATATTATATTGATTTAAATTTGTGTAGCCTCTTTAACAAAAACACAAAAACTGTTTTTAGCCTTTTTACAACTAAGTATTTTCCTACCAAGATGCACAATTATTCTTTTTTTGCCAATAACATTAAGATGCATTAAAAAAGTAAGTCAATAGACACCTTAGTTATCCTATTTAGAAGTTATATGTGTGTATGTATAATCTTATAGATTGTTGGGGCATTGAATATCCATAAATCCCAAGCATTCACATTAAGAAGGTCAACTATTAACATTGGTAACTCTGAACATGAAGACTTGACCTTCACAACAATCTCACACACTACAACATTAAAAGAAATGTGACTTGCATCATTGTTCTCCTTCTGCCACTATGCAAAGATGAAAGACACTTCATATGCCAGACTTAGAAAAAAGAAGAGGCGCTATCCCTTACACACTTAAAATTGCAACCTTCAATCCCTGCACTCCCCCTACCAAATGAAAATACCAATGTTGATTGCCAATATAATTGGAGTAAATCTTTATAACTACCTAGAGCTTTATTGTTTTACTAGCATATATATACTTTCTTGTATGACAAATTAATTTGCATCTATCTATTTATTGCTTATTATTATTGCCCTAGAGTTCGTGGTTTTAATTTTACTGACTACCATGCATTCTCTAGATTTAGTAGACTTTCCTTCAACACATAAATTTATATTATCTACATATACACAACTTTCTCTATTTTTGTAATATCTCAAAGTTTTTATAAGCATTTCATTTCCAGACTTTAGAAATATACTAGTTAATTAATTCATTTATATATGTTAACATGTTTAGTTGGAGACTTGGTATAGTGTAAAAATTGAACCTCCACCTATATAAATATTTTAATATTTTATCACATAATATACAGGGAACCCATCTTAAATATTAAAAAAATTCTAAACACACATCTTAAATATTAAAATTTTTGAATTTTATCATCTTAAATGTTAAAAATTTTGAATTCTAATATACATTAGAAGTGGATGCATGCATCAAAAACTGTTTTTAGACGCTTACTTTTTCTGATAAAAAAAATAAAATTAAAGTAAAAAAGAAAGCAACCCTTTTTCATTAAAGTAAACAGAAGTAGGCAACCTCAATCGTTTAAGGCAACTTGGAGAGTAAGAAAATCATCTAAGTCAATCTCGATGGTATTTATAAGTTTTCCAGAGCATCAATGCTTTTCCGATAAAGAAAACTGCTTTTCCGGGATCTTTATTCTGTTTTTTCCTTTTTCTAGTATGTGCTTTTTTTAAGCTATAAGTTGTTGACTGTTTTTTTTTTCATTTCTCTTTCTATAATAATAATAATAATAATAATCTATTTTTAAGGTCACCGCCAAGCGAGACACCAAATTGGTGTATGAGACCCCCTTGTTTGTGGGACAAGGGACCCCCCTCTGCGCAGCGATTTAACTGCTAAAGTCTACAGAGGTGTACATACACTACCCCCCTCTGGATTTGAACCCGTGACCTCCTAAGAGGAAACAGATGCTCCATCAATGTCCAGTGTCCATGATCAATGTATTATGTTTGAACATTTATAGTGAAGGTTGTTTTATTAACTTTCTGGTTTAAAACGTTGAACACTTATAGTGAAGGTTGTTTTATTAACTTTCTGGTTTAGTCTTACAAATTCTTGATCTTTGCAACTTTTAATTTCTAGGATGCATATGATCATAAATATATAGAATATAATTTATTGATCTAAATTAGCTGAGTCGCTCTATCATCAATAGAATATAATCTAACAGTTTCCGTAAATTTCGTTGATTAAGTAAATTGCATGCTTTAACTCTTGTATTTCTTGTAATTTGTTTTGCTTTTAACACTTTTTGTTGTTTACTAATCAAAACTCTTAGAGGTGGAATGTAGAAGAGGATTGCTGGCAAAGTTATTTTGGTTTGTATTATTAGACTATCTTTCATACTAATTCTTGTTATCTGTGTCTGTGCATTTCTTCTGGTTGGTTGGAAACTATTCTGCATTCTCTTCTAATAATTCCCATGTCTTTATAAGATACACCATTAGCTTGTTTGTTTGTATTCTCTTCTAATAATTCCCATGTCTTTATATGATTAACTATCAGCTTGTTTGTTTGAAGTTTGAACAACATTAATGAATAGAGAGTCGAGACAGCTTACCCTGATTTTCTATTTTTAAAAAATATTCATTGTACACTATATTACAAATTTAGTAGGATATTGGATTGTTTTGTTTTTTTGAGAATAAAGAACAAATTCATGAACTTCAAAAATTCAGTTTTGTATTGGTGGTGTTCTATTCCTTGTGATTCAATTTTTTTCATTCTTATGCAATAACCTTAAAGGTAAGGTGGAGTACTTCGAAGATGATGAAAATGTCTGCATTATAGAGTAAACACAGGATATTGAAAACATATTGAAAAGCAAGAAAAGGATTCATAAAGGCAAGAAAATACCACTTTAAAACCAAAAGGTATAGACGGCAACAAGTGGAAGTTTAAGGATAGTGTTTACACTTCTGAATATGGGTCGACCTGAGGCAAAGAAGGATTTGTGCAAATTGATTGGTTATATGGCAGAATGCACCTTTTAGGGATACTCCCTTTAGACTAGAAAAGCATTAGAATGAAAAAGAGGAATCTAGCCACCTAACAAGGCTAGGTGGCCTATAATTATTCGTCGAGAGGATGCTGATGTAGATTTGTGTAGTAATAGTAAGCAAGATCCACTATTTGATGGCACCAACAAGTAGAGGAAATGTTTATGGAAGAAAAAAGGAGGAAGACATGAGAGTGGAAAGGATAACAGGGTTGGAAAGAGGTCACTGGAGCTTGAAAAATATGTTGAATCACCTTCAAAGGATATATAAGTTCATCAGCAAGGAAATGCCAGTAATGTCTACATCAAGAATTTTCCAATAAGGTCAGATACGACATATAAGCTTATGAAGGAAGTGTATATAAGCTTATGAAGGAAGTGTGTGATCACTTGTTTGTTGCAAAAGAAATGCAAAAGCATACGAGTCTGTCTTTTTCGATCTAGAAGAGGAGGTTAAGATAGACCCAAGTATGACTCTAAAAGACTTGGTCCATTTACAATTAGAAATGTCTGTATGGAAGAATTTATCATTTGATATTCCTTCTTTAGAATCTCCCTTTAATGAAAAGAATTAATTTGGGAAGTGCAAATTAAATGGTGTGAATCTAGTCACTCTTTCAATATATTTTTAAGAAAACCTTTTGAAATTCCTATTAAAAAAGGTGCTCCATCTAACGAATTGCTCTCAGGGGTTAATTTTTCAATATTCTTAGGTGGAGAATAAACCCTTTGGTTCTCCTCATGAGAAGGACGTCTTTATGAGAAAAGGTACATTGGAAGAGGAAGTGTGGTATTTCCTTTGGTCTCGAAAGGAATGCTTTGAGGGTTTTTTTGGTGAAGTCTCAAGAAGATTGGGTAAGAATGTGGAAAAATATAAAATAAGTAAAAGAAGGAAATATTTTCTCCAGTTGACTCAAGAAAAGGTTGTGTGGGATTTAGCTTCAAGAAAACAGAGATATATCGGTGGGGTGCTTAGAGTAACAAAAGCCCTTGGAAGGGGTTCCTTATGATTTGTGTTTCCTTGAATTGTAAGGGGTTTGTTAGTACCTCAAAAAGCTAGCACTTAGTATATTGGTTAGTAACTTGAAGTTGGATGTGATATTTTTGTAGGAAACAATGAGTGAGGGCATGAAACTTCTAAAGGAGCTGGATGTTTTACTCAATGGATGGGAATTTGGGTTTGTAGACGCTAAGGGAAAATCTTGAGGTCTAATTTTGGGTTGGCGTAGTCAAAGTACGAAACTTATAAATTCTTGGAACTTTGAATTAGGACTATGAGTGACCTTGCATTCTCTTTAACTAAGGATGGCACTCATGTTTTTGAATATACGCATGTCGATTTGTGATCAGATTTCTTTTGGGGAATATGTGATGGCTAAGACCCATTTTAAGGAGTGTAATCTTATTTTGGGAGGAGATTTAAATTTTTATGTCGGTATGTCGGATACTTGGGGGTAGAATGACGTCTAGATATTTTATCGATTGTTTTTCTTAAGAATGATGAATGCAATGGGTTGAGTGATATAGAACCCATAAAATTAAAACTGACTTAGTCTAACATAAGAGGAGGAAATGACTTCATACCGAAGCTCCTGTATCATTCTCTTGTTTTTTAGGGTCTTTTAGAACTTCCAGTGAATATTTAATAGTGGATTGGGATGGGAGGCGATTCAGATCACCATCTAGTGGTGATCTAATTGTTAGGATACTCAGAAAAACCTTCTTGTCCCTTAAAACTTAATCTATCATGGTTATAAGATGGGGATTGTGTCCAACTATTGAAAAACATTAGCATAAATTTGAGGGAGTCGGTAGCTATACAATTCTCAAATAATTTGAAGATCGTGGGATCAAAATAGGAAATTGAAAGAGGACAAGGCTTTATCATCCATTGAGTCAAGAATGGTGATTACATACGAGGCAAATGGATTAGGGTTCCTTGAGGAGGACACACGGCATGAAGTGAAATACCTAGAACAGAAAATAAGGAAATATCTAGAAAATAGAGAAGATGAATGGAGAATGAAAAGTAGGGTGCTATGGCTTGAAATAGCACTACTTTTCATTCTCCGTGACTATGAAAAACTATTTTCGATGAAGTCTTGAAATATTTGGGGTTCTGTCTTAAACCCTCCTATCGTATTAGTGATTGGGAATGGTTGATCATTAAATGTGAAAATAGACTAGACAAGTTAGCATTTCTTTTATTTTGTTAATTTGTTCAACTTCAATGTTGTGATTTTTGGAATTAACCAAGATCACCCCACCACTCTTTAATGTGATAATCAAAGTGCCATACCTATTTATCACAACCTAGTGCCATACCTATTTATCACAACCTAGTGGAGCATTAGAGGAAAAACTGAATAGAGATTCACATGCAATTCATTCGACAACTCATTTAGGATGGTGTTCTTAGTTCAGAGTATTTGCCTACTTAAGAGCAAGTTGCAGACATCTTCATTAAACCTTTTACATTGCCTTTTCTTCTATAGTTGTGATTGATGCTTGAGATGAAGGAAATTATCCTTGGAGTGTCATCTTGAGTCCTCCTTCCTCCATACATTTTTATGTTGTTTACTCCTTTTTAGGAAGGAAATTTTTTTCCTATGGGTTTATTCTCTTTTTCTTTGCATATGAGAGTTTTTACATGGTTTCCTTAGCAGGCTTTGTTTTGGGGATCCATTTATTTATCTATTTGATTAGTCCTTGTGTTTTTCTCTTTTGGGGGAGCAGGGGGAGGGGGGTGTTGTTGGCATTCTTTTCCAAACAACTATCCAACTCTATAGTTGTCATAGTTTTAAGCCAACTATTAGAAGTGGTGAGCTTACATAGGTCATTTTTATCTATCCAGTGGTAATATTTATCCATTGGGCCTCCTCATGTTGTTATAAATAACGAGTTTTCTCTTGTATTTGTCCAACAAATCTAACAAATCATGTATTATCAACAACATAATTGATAGTTGATCTAAAATAATACAATAGCAAATCTACTTCTCATTTAAGTGCTCCTAAACTAGCATGCATGTTTTAATATACTCATATTATTAATATTTTTCTTATAAAACACCGCATAGTATGTGGCGTTTTTCCTTGAACAAGATTAAAATTAACAAGAACCCTCTAATGTCATGCATGGTCTTTGCCTTTCAAAAGATGTTTGCATGTATTTTAATTCCACTTGAGCAATGTATTGGTGGACTCCAAAGATTCACAACTTTGTTTATAGTACTTAGTTTAGTTGGATCCCCTAATCCACCATATGACATCATTTCACACAATGGTATAATTTTTTCTTAGCACAAGCCATGCATGCATTATCTAATTGGTTGTTGGTTTCTAAATGCTTTTATTGATTAAATCAAGTTTTGTATGGAAGATAAGTATGTTGGATTGTTAGAGTTCTTAGGTTAAGCTTGGTCCAATTGTAAATTGACAAAAGTTTTCTTACACTTAATTAGTGTGGATCACACACTTTTTTTTATATTTGATTAGGGTATTCTTAATAGATCATGTACCTTTATATCTATTTAAAAATCCTTTAAGCGATCATGAGCGATATTTATTCTAATACTTACCCAAATCCAATAGATGTAAATAAATTTAAATGTTAAAGAATAAAAATAACAAGTATTATCATTTAAATTAAATAAATTAATGTATGTATGTATGTTAGCATGTTGGCCAAGTCTACCCCTTCCTTGAGGGCACCGCCGATTTTGAGAGGCTGAGCATGAATAGCAAGGGTCGAGGCCTGCATGTCTTTGTAGGTAGCCCCTACAGCTAGGACTAATCCCTTCATATATGGACTCATGGCCTCTCGACCTCCATATCCACCACCAAAAGATCCACATACTAAGCTGGATCAAGCTTTCTAGACACTGTTTGTTTCAGTTCCGAACCCTCCCGCAACACGTCCTCCATCTTCAAACTTTGTGAAGCGAGTAGCAGTTCCAAAAGTCCAAATCATGTCAGCAGCTTCACGAATGAAAGCTTTGGCTTTGAGCAAGAGATGGTTAATAGGATAGTTCTCAGGAATATGGCCATCTTCAAAATCCATGGAGATCTGGATCTCTAAAAACTGGTTGCCTCTCATCAATGGGGGTTTGCAACATTGTTTCTGTGGTAAAGGATTTTACACTTTTCTGTTCGAAAACAAGGAAGATAGAGATCTTATTTTCTGAAATGGACCGTACTTCATGGGCTCCCGAGGCCTATATCTCAACTGATGGAACCTATCCTTTGATCCAAAAAAGGATGTCCCCTCAGCGGTGTCGGTCTGGGTTCGGTTGCCTCATTTACCTCTCCACTGCTAGAATGATGAAGCCCTACAAGCGATCGAGAACTCTCTAGGAAGATACATAGACAAAGCTGAACCAAAAGGATGTCTATTCGCTTGTTCCAGGATCTATGTAGAGGTAGATCTAGAGAAAGGATTGCCAAAAGGAGTTGATCTACTCATGGATGGATGGGAATTCTATCAGAAGGTAGATTATGAACAATTGCCATTCAAATCCAGGAAATGTCAAAAATACAGAAACTTCGTAAAGAACTGCCCTAAGTCTCCATAAGAAGAAGGGGAAAAAATTCGGAAGAAGGCTGGCATCAAGCAAAAGGGGGGAAAAAAACAAACCCCACTACTACCAGTAACTCTGGAAAAGGTCAAGAAAAAACCCAAGATCAATCTACCAAAAGAAAAGGAGCCTTTATCAACAATCAATTTGATGCCCTCCAAGTTGAAGAAGGGGAAATACCCAATCTAGAAAATAATAACAAGGAAGACAGAATAGAAAGCAGTAGGACTAAAACTCTGCCAACATTTTCCCCAATAGTGGTAAAATAGGTCTCAAAAAATGAACCTAACATATTCGTCTCCCTAGGAGGTTCTTGGGAAGATATGGTGGCAGAAGATGAAGATAACACTGGGAAAAAAGAAGAGGAGGAGATCTTGGGGAAAGAAGATGGAAGATTGTCCTCCCCTGGAGGAACATGGCCAGAAATGGTCAAGCATAGCAGTATCAACCCAAAGAAAGCATCCCTAGTACAATCATCATCTCAAGAATCATAGGAAATAGTAGGGAAAGGGCCATCCCAAGCCACGAGAGGAAGAAGATCTCAAAGACAACAATGTGAACAAGAGGCAGCAAGAGAACTAGAACTAGGAAGATAACTCAGCATAGAAGAAACCGAATTGCTCTAGAATTCTAAATCCTCTGGAGTCAAAGACTTCAGATCCCAAGCAGGATCTAATACATTCAAGAAATAATGAATCTAGTCTCTTGGAATTGTAGAGGCCTGGGTGGATCAGTCAAGGTAGAAGCTTTGAAAAACATTATAAACACTGAGAAACTAGACATCTTGCTCATCCAGGAGACTAAAATGCCAGAAGATGAGGTATTGAGCAGATCATCCCTCTTCTAGAAATTCAGCGTCGGGAAAGCTATTAATTCTAGAGGAGCTTCAGGAGGAACAACAACCTTATACAAAGTAGACAAATTCATCATCAAATCAACAAAAGAAAACACTCACTGGATCTTAGTAGAAGTGCAAAATAAAAACAATCAAGAAATGATATACATTTGCAATGTATATGGACGAACCCATTATAGAGAAAAAATGGATTTCTGGGACTCTTTACTATCCCTAAAAATGGATCTACAGGGGAACGATGTCATCATTGCTAGAGATTTCAATACAACAAAATCGAGCTCAGGAAAAAGAGGAGGATCGATCATCAGAGACCCCTTTGGCCAAAATATTGAAGACCTGATGGTAGAACTTGATCTGATAGACCCCATGCCCAAAAATGGGAGATTCACTTGGAGCAACAAGCGAGCCGGACCAGGACATGTTGCAACATGACTAGACCACTTTCTGGTAAGTACCTTCTTCCTGCAAAAGGATTTTCTTCGTATCTCTCGCATTATTTCTTCAGCTACCTCTGACCACAAACCCATCTTCCATACCTTCCCCATACCTACAAATCTAGACCCTATTCCTTTCAGATTCAACCCCCTATGGTTGAATAATTCTAAAACCCTAGAAATCATTCATTCAGCCCAGAATCAATCCTTTTCTAGATCCCTCAACTACAATTGGGAGTCTGAGCTTAGGGTTGTCTGCTCTTCCTTGAAAAAATGGGCAGCTACCTCCTACTCAGAACTTGCCAAATTAAAATTAAGCCTACAATAATACCCAATTACCCTTCACTCCAAAATGGATAAAGAAGAGATCACTCATGAAATCTTAGCCTATGAGAAGACCCTGAATAGTGAAATCCTCAAAGCTGCCAAACATGATGAAGAGTCTTTAAGAATTAAATCTCTCCAACTTTGGCTAAAGGGAGGAGATAAAAATACCAGCTACTTCCATAAACAAACCAAGATCAGATCAAGCTTCAACTTCATCAACTAATTAAAAAACAACAGTAATCAAACCATCTCTGGACAAGACAATATCAAGAATCTGGCTCTACAACATTTCAAACAGCTTTACTCAGATAGTGGTGAGACGGACCCTTACTCCCAAGCGGACCTGCTTTCATGCATTCATTCCATTGTGTCCGAAGAAGAGAATAACGAGCTGGGTAAACCCATTTCTAAAAATGAGATCATAGAAGCAATCTGGAACCTTCATCCTGATAAATCCCTAGGTCCTGATGGCTTCACCATCAGATTCTATTGAGCTACTTGGGACATCATCAAAGAAGACCTAAAGAAAATGCTAAATTGGACCAGAAAAAAAAGAGAAAGTTGGAGGAGCCACCAATTCCACCTTCCTGGCTTTGATACCAAAAGAAAAAAATCCTCTCTCAATTGAAAGGTTCCACCCAATCTCACTCTTTAACACTTCTTACAAAATACTCACCAAAATCCTTGCTACAAGAATGAAAAAGATTATGACAAAAATTATTTTGGAAACATAGGAAGGTTTCATTGCAGGAAGGCAGATCATGGACAACATAATCATAGTCCAAGAATCCATCCACTCAAGCATAGAGCGCAGGCAGCAAGGAATGGCCATCAAGTTAGACATGGAAAATGATTTCGACAGGGTTAACCACTTCTTTTTGTTTGAGATCATGCTCAAACTGGGATTTTCAAAAATTTTCTGCATATGGATCAAAGCTTGCATAGGTAGCCCATGGATTGCTCCACTTGTCAATGGCAGACCAACAAGCTTCTTCCAAACCTCCCGAGGACTCCGCCAAGGCTATCCATTATCCTCCTTTTTATACCTCATTGTAGCTGAATCTATGAGCAAGAAGTTACAGGCCATGCAAAACAACTGTGAACTCAGAGGTCTAAAAATTGCCAGAGGAGTAAAAAAAGCCAATCACTCTCAATTTGCAGATGATACTGTTCTTCTTGGAGGAGGCTCTGTCATAATTGCAGAAAGATTTAAAGAGGTCATTTCCATATTTCTCAAAGCTTCTGACGGGAAAGTTAATGCTGTCAAAACTAAAATATATGGCTCGAATTTCCTTGCCATAACCATGGCCACAATTGCCAAGAGGCTAGGTTATGACGCCACCACAAACTGGAACTCCTTCAGATACCTCGAAATTTCGATTCACAAAGGGACCAAGAAAAAAACAGACTGGAAGGATTTGGTTCAAAAAATAAAGAATAAAATTCATTCAATGGGAGCCATGTGGCTCAATCCAGCAGGAAAACTAATTCTTATCAATGTTGTAATGGCTGCATTCCCAGTCTTCACGTGTTCCATCTCTTTAGCCCCTAAATCGATCATCCAAGAGATCAAGAAAGAGCTCAGACGGTTTTTATGGCAAGGAGGAAAGCAAGATGGATCTAAAACTGGAAGGATTTGGTTCAAAAAATAAAGAATAAAATTCATTCAATGGGAGCCATGTGGCTCAATATAGCAGGAAAACTAATTCTTATCAATGTTGTAATGGTTGAGTTCCCAGTATTCACGTGTTCCATCTCTTTAGCCCCTAAATCGATCATCCAAGAGATTGAGAAAGAGCTCAGACGGTTTTTATGGCAAGGAGGAAAGCAAGACGGATCTAAAAAACTGCATCTCATCAGTTGGGAAATGATCTGCAGAAAAAAAAGAAGCTGGAGGAGCAGGAGTCAAAGACTTGGTGATCATGAACATGGCATTAGGTGCTAAAATCATCTAGCAAATGATCACAGGCAAAAGATCCTGGTGGAGGGAAGCATTAAGAAAAAAATATCTCACTGGGAACAGAGCCAGAGCCAGATGCTTGACTCTCATTCCAAACAATCCAAACGCATCTCCAATTTGGAAACTATGTAAAAATTCAGCTTTCATCATCTAAGATAATCTTCGATGGGAAATGGGAAATGGAAGGAAAATTCGGCTTTGGGAGGACATTGTGGATATTGCACACGAGAGTGACAGATTCGCTGAAGTAAAAAGTTGGATGGATACTCTTGGAATCTCCACGATTGCTGACTTATCGAGCTGGAATATTAGTGGGAGATGGGCTGGGTGGAGATCTTTGGAAATGCCGGATCACTTGAAGACCGATTACAACCATCTTTAGTCGCTTCTCCAAGGATACATGCCTATCCATAACAACTTAATAGATGCCAGAAGATGGGGAAATGCATGAATTTACAAAGTTAAAGCTGGATACAATGCAATTAAAAATGATAGCAGAAAATAGAGCATCTGGAAAAATGTATGGAACAGAGATGGACTCCCAAAAATTAATTTTTTTTGTTGGCTTTTAGTTCACCAAAAAATCCTGACTGTAGAGAACTTTAAAAAGAAGGGAATTGAAGGACCGTCACGCTGTATTATTTGCAAAAAAGCAGAAGAAACACAAAAGCATCTATTTCTAGATTGTTCCTTTGCAAATGAGGTCTGGAGCTTAGCTATCAAAGAGCTACAACATAATATCATCCTCCCTACTAACTGGAGATATCTTTTCGCATCCCGAAAAGACTATTACCAAGGATCCTTGTTTAAAAAACCAGATTTCACAAGAGCATGGCTTGCACTACCAAAATATGTCTGTTGGAAGATTTGGACAGCTAGAAACAAAGGCCTATTTGAAAATCTGAAGCCCTCTCCCGATAAAGTCTCCTCCTCTACCAAAGCACTATGGGCCGGAGCTCTCCTTTCCAATGGATTGAGGTATTTACATATTGAACCTTTGAATTTCAAGGAGAAAAGTTGGATCAGAGATCTTCTTTGCCACCTTAAGAGTTCTCCAACAGTTGTTAAAAAACCCAACCATACAAGATGGCGGATTCGAAAGAACCCAGAATCTTTTAACAATTGGTGGACGAAGTTGGATTGTCACACTGATTTTTGATGGTGCCTCCAAAGGGAACCCGGGATTGTCAGGTGCGGGTGGGGTAATCTTTGATCTGGGAGGAAACAAACAGAATGAATTTTCCCGAGGCATTGGAAGGAACCCCAACAACTATGTGGAGTGGCTAGCCTTGCTGAAAGGGATGGAAATTGCTATCACCTTGGGAACCAAAGAACTAGCAATGTTTGGGGATTCACTATTAGTAATCGGAGAGCTAAGAAAGCTGGTCAAAAATTATAAAAGTCCCTCCAACAAGATGCACCACATCTTCATCATCCTTATCAATGAATTTAAAGCTGTCAATTTTCTTCATATTCTTCGAGAAAACAATCAACATGCAGATCAAATGGAAAACTCAGGAGTGCAACTCAACTACGGTTGCATGATTAGCAATGGAAACACTTCAGAACATTGTTGGGTTCCTTGGCCTTGGTTCAGCTTTGTCTTTTAGCCTTTGAGCAATTCTTTGGGTTGATTGTGTTGGGATTTAGGACTACTATAAAACTTCTGCAATGTACACCTTTTGTCTCTTCATTCTCAGGGAATTTGTAAAGATCTATAGTCACCTCATATATGGAAAGTTTAGAAAAAAGACTCAATTAGAAAGCGAAGAACAAGATTTTATGGCTCTTGAAGTCTAAGGAACCCAATCCATAAGTCTGCTATTGTAATTTCCTGCTTCTTTTTTAAAAGCCTGCTATTGTAATTTCTTGCTTCTTTTTTAAATCAATATACACCTACCCGTTCTTGTTAAAAAAAACATGTTTAGTTGAATAACAAATGCATACTTAATATAGTGTAAAAAATGTATGTTAAACTTTCATTTATGTAAATATTCCACTCAAACATCTTCTACAATGACCTTATAATGCCTCTTATCAACATTTTTGAAATAGTAATAGGGAGATACCTTGAATTAGAAATGCATATTTAGCAATAAAGAAGGCTCTATTTTTTAAACATCAATAAACGCTCTTTAAACATGATTTGAGAAAATATTCCAAAATCACTTCATTTTTTATCTTATTGGAGTCCATAATTTCTTTTTTAAATCAATATACACCTACTAGTTCTTGTTAAAAAAAAAACATATTTAGTTCAATAACAAATGCATACTTAATATAGTGTAAAAATTGTATGTTAAACTTTCATTTATGTAAATATTTTTAAATTTTTAATATTATCAAATGGTAAATAATGAGCACATCTTAAATATAAAAAATTCTAAATTTAAATACATTGGAAACTGAGGCAGCTAAAACTGTTTTTTGGACACTTGCAACGCAACGCAGAAAATAAAATAAAAGTGAAAAAAAAAGCAACGGTTTTCCATTAGGCGTCTGGAAAGTAAGAAAATCGTCTCAGGCAACCTCGAGACTCGACAGTATTTACAAGTTCTCGAGAATATCCATGCTTTTAATGCAACCTCGAGACTCACAGTATTTTAATGCAACCTCGAGAATATCCATGCTTTTAATGCGACGGCGGTCGCATTGTCCGCCGGATCCGAGGGCGGACAATGCAACCGCCGTCGTATTAAATGCAGAGTATTGTTCGCCGAGACTCACAGTATTTATAAGTTCTAGAGAGTATCCATGCTTTTCCGGTATAGAAAACTGTGTTTGGCCGGCCAAGCTTTTCCGGTAAAAAGCAAAAAACAAAAAACAAAAAGTATGTAATTGAAGGCAATAGAGAGTATTTACAAGTTCTCTCCGGTATTGATCTATTGATCGACCTTGTGCTACTTGGATGTCTGTGATGCAGAGCTTCATTTATCTGATGGCTTGAAGTCATAGAGTGCAGCCTGCTTTGATGTCTGTGATGCAAAGCTTTTATCGATAACTTTTTTATCAGAGCTTTTACTTCGGTATTATCTGTGATGCAGAGCTTTTTATCATTCGTTTCTTTCTTTTGGATGTCTGGAACGCAGTGTTTTTTTCATTTGCTTTGCAGCCCCTGTTCTCTGTAATGGTATGCAACGGCAGTCGTCCAAGGCAATCGAGAGTATTTATAAGTTGCAATCGTATGCTTGTGCTTGCTTCAATGTATGTGATAAAGAGCTTTTGTCATTAGCGTTTTTTAATCATTGTTTTTTGTTTTGTTTTTTTTATATCAGTTTCCCTTTTTGCTTGGATGTATGTTCTCTTGTCTGTGATGCAACTGCAATCGTATGCAACGGCAGTCGTCCAAGGCAATCGACAGTTTTATAAGTTGCAATCGTATGCTTGTGCTTGCTTCAATGTCTGTGTAGCAGAGCTTTTGTCATTCGCTTTTTTTAATTATTGGCTTTTTGTTTTTTATTTTTCAGTTTCCTTTTATACTGGGATGTCTGTAATGCAGTGCTGGGATGTTTCATCAAGAAATTTAGCAGAATATTGAAATGTATGTTCATTCAAAGGAGTTTGTTTCACTAATTTTCTAGTCTCCTTTTATAAATTCTTGATCTCTGAGAATTTTAATTTATAAGATGCATATCATCAGAAATATTTAGGATGTATGTGATGCAGTGATGGGATGCCAGAAATTTGTAAGATGCAAATGTGTGCTTGCTTGGATGTAGTAGATATAGAAGTTGCCCCTTTTGCTGGATATCTGTGATGCAGTGCTGGTATGTCATCAAGTATGCAACGGCAATGGTCTAAGGCATTGAGAGGCTTGTATGTCTAAGGCATCTATAGTCTTTATAAGTTCTCTGTGGTATTGATTGAGCTTGTGTCTGCTTGTATGTCTGTGGTATTGATTGAGCTTGTGTCTCCTTGTATGTCTCTGATGTAGATGATTAGAAGTCACAAGAGTCCAGTCTTTGTGTATGTTTGGATATCTTTGATGCACTTTTTGTTTTTATTTAAAGTGCAATTTAAGTATTTATAAGTTTTTCTTATATTAATTTATGTCTATGATGCAGTGTTTTTTTGTTGGGATGTCTGTGATGCAGTGCTTTTTTCATTTGCTTTGTTCTTCATCTCATGACTTCAAGTCATCAAGTGCAGTGGCTGTTCTTTATTAATTTCTTTGGATCATAATTTTGTATTATTTCTATTTCCCACCATTTGTATGACTATTTTTTCACTATGCAGAACCCTTCTCCGAACCTTTTTCCAGTCAAATGCAGACATGGTGATTTGGAATGCATGCGGACATGGTGATTGCGCATAGAGGCGCTTTCTAGAGCTCAAATGGGTGAGATGTGTCCCGTCTGTAATGCTGACGTGGTGTAGGCTCAATAAAAATAATAATAATAAAAAGTAAAAAAAAAAAAAAACTTATAACATTTCGGCTTATTACTAAAAATATAAAACACATTTATGTAATTATATATCAAATTTCAATTTAAAATTTAGTTGACTTGAAACCTAAGCAAACATAATGTTAAGAATAAAAGAAATAAATTACAGAATAATAGCAGCCATTACAATTAAATATTACAACCATATTTATAAGGTTTTTTTAATGCAAATACAACTACCAAGAAACCACGGGCCACTAAAACCATGTGCCTTAAACCACTTACATCTTTACTCATTCCCAAGTCAAGGTTAACCCTAATATGTAATGTTCGTTTTTAGTTATACAGAAAAACAAGTCATTTTTGAAAAACATTTGGATAAATGTTTAAAATCTTGATTTGATGGTAAAATGTTTTTCAAATTCCAATAAATCTAGATTTTAAAATTTTTTATGGATTATTTTACTCATTAATTACTCTTAATCTTCATTATTAGTTTTAAAAAAAGACAAGTAAAGCAATTTTTGGAAAACTATTTGATTATATGATTAATAATGTGACTCATCTCATTCTTCTACTGGTATTTACTCTATTTTGAAATTACTTAAGCAAGTTAGTCATTTCTCTTCCAAGTAGGAATACTTATTAGACATTTTGTAAATTAAAAAGGGTTTGCACCTCAAGAGAACTTGATCCCTCTCCGTGCTTGGTAGAGCCATATTTAAGATGGATCTATACTGGTTAATAATGCATTTGACCTATATTTAAGTATTTGTGAGTCATGTGGTGCATTTTCTTCTTCATTTTAATCTGTCTTATCTCGGTTTGTATTTCTTGTTTTTGTATTTTCTTTTTGTATTTCTATAATTTTTTTGTTTTAGTTTGCTACTTATTTTGTCAGTGCCTATTTTGTGTTTTCTTTTTAAGTAGCTATGTTAATGTTTATGAATAATATTTATACAAAATTGATATCTTTTAGTATGTGCATTTTTTAGATATAAGTTGTTGAATGTTTTTTTTTACGTCAATGTCCACGGTTCATGATCAACTTGTTACGTTTGAACAATTATAATGAAGGCTGTTTTACTAACTTATTATGTTTGAACAATTATAATGAAGGCTGTTTCACTAACTTATTATGTTTTAACAATTATAATGAATGCTTTTACAAATTCTTAATCTCCATAACCTTTCATTTTCAGGATGTATATGATCAGAAATATATAGGAATATAATTTATTGATCTAAATTAAGTGTGTTGCTCTGTTATCAATAGAATCAATAGAATACAATCTAACAGTTTCAGTAAATTTTGTTGACTGAGTAAATTGCATGCTTGTTTTAACTTTTGTATTTCTTGTGATTTGTTTTGCTTTTAGCTTTTGTATTTCTTGTGATTTGTTTTACATTTTTGTTGTTTACTAATCAAAACTTTTAAAGGTAGAATCTGGAAGAGGAATGCTAACAAAGTTATTTTGGTTTGTGTTATTAGTCTATCATACTAATTTTTGTTATATGTGTATGTGCATTCTATAACTCTGCATTCTCTTCTAATAATTCCAATGTCTTTATAAGATTGACGTTTAGCTTGTTTGTTTGTATTCTCTTCTAATAATGCCCATGTCATTATATGATTACAATCAGCTTATTTGTTTTAAGTTTGAACAACATTAATAAATACAACTTACTTTGATTTTCTAACTTTTTAAATTATTCCTTGTACATAATATGAGAAATTTAGTAGAATATTGGATTGTTTTGTTCTCATAACTCATTAACATAATAAGGGACAAATTCATGAACTTCAGAGATTCAATTTTGTATTGGTGATGTTACATCTTGAAAAACAAGAAAAGGATTCATAAAGGCAAAGTAAGACCACTTTAATGCCAAAAGTATACACTACAACAAGTGGAAGTGTTTACACTTGTGAATATGGGTCGACGTGGGACAAAGAAGGATTTGTGCAGATTGATTGGTTATATGGCAGCACACACCTTTTAGGGATACCCCTTTAGACCAAAAAAGCATTAGAGTAAGTGAACAAAGAGGCATATAGCGACCTAACAGGGTTATGTGGCCTATAATTATTAGTCGGGTCTATTTGATGGCACCAACAAGTGGAGGAAATATTTATTTCATTAGGCTGGTTCCATTTGTAAGAGTTAATGGTCATGTATGCTAATGTTTGGGTATTGGATTTGTGCAGATTGATTAGTTATATGGCAGCACACACCTTTTAGGGATACTCCCTTTAGACCATAAAAGTATTAGAATGGGTGAAAAAAGAGGCATATAGCGACCTGACAGGGTTAGGGCCTATAATTATTAGTCAAGTCTATTTGATGGCACCAACAAGTGGAGGAAATGTTTATTTCATTATGCTGGTTCTATTTGTAAGAGTTAATGGTCATGTATGTTAATGTTTAGATATTCCTTACAGTAGAGTTAAGATAAATTTTGTTACAAAAAATTTACGCATTAGAGAAAATTTGTTTTCCTCTGGTATTTAAAGTTAAACTATTTTGTTATTAGGAAATGAATTTTTTGTTCTATTAAATTACAACATATTCTATTAATATAATGCAGGGGAATGGTTTCTATTGGATTTAAACACTTCAAGAAATCCTTAGATTTTTTTCAGGATGTGAGTGGGTAACATGCTCTTAAGTTGATTTTGCTACTTGTTTCCTGTTACATCACTTTTGACAGGATAACTGGATTTGCAGATTATGTTTTTTTTGGGTTCAAGCTATTACAACCCTAGTGACAAATTTAACAGCAATAACTTTGGAAGCATACAAAAAGAGTGTCCTAGTTTTTGTCATTCACACTAGCTAGGCTAGTTCTTCTTTTCTTAGTTTGTTAATGTTAATATATAGCATGCTGCTAGAAAATACTTAGTTTACATTTAGAATTATGTGTTTAGTTTACATTTAGAATTATGTGTTGAAGGATGCCAAACAAATAATGTCCCATTCAAACTAATGGAAATTTACTAAACACACAACATTCCATTCAAGTCAAACTAACATTTTTGCCAGTGTGACAAATATGACATCCATTTAATCTGGGTAGATTCTATAAAGATACAATATTAAATAAATATGTAGTGAGCTTATGGAATGTGGTCAATTTCTGTCATTAGAGTAAAACTGGTTTATGCACAAATAAAAATGAATGCTTGTAAATCATCTATAAGATACTAGTTTTTGAAAATATGTGTAGAATATGGGTGCACATGATCTTATCTATTCATTCTTAATTCGCTTAATTTCTCTTAGAGCTGACGCTTTTTCAAAATTTATTACAGGTTCCATTATTCACAAGATATACACAATCACATGCTGTTTACCAAAAAAAAAATGAAATCTTGCACTCAGGTGATGCAGTCCCTTTGACCTATTAAATTGGCTCTATAAACCTTGCCAATCTTGAATGTTCACTGATCAATCTAATGCAACTGAAAAGGAGAAGCACCAAAACATTCACCCACCTTCTAGAGGGTGCATAAATCTGATTTCCAGTTGTAGGGTATAAAAGATCCACTCCTTCAACCATCTTGTATTGGAATTAACTTCATTTATAGTAGACATCAAGATCTTGTACAAAGATTAAACAAATGATATGCATATTTATATGTTCGTCTGTAATGAAACAATTCCTAGTAGATATTTTTCAAGGAATTGATTTTATGTTCTTTAATCTTAAGCAATTTATTCAAATGAAGTTGTTTAAAGACATGTTCAAGTACATGGTTTTGTTGAATTTTATTTTTTATTAACATTATTGACATGCAAAAGTCTCTTGGTTGCCTAAATCCAACCTTGATGGCTTGACCAAATGTTCTGAATCTTATTATCATTAATTTTTTTGATAAACATATGAACCTTTGTACAGATATTTTATGCAATTATATGAATGACACTCTATACATAAATACAATCCTTCATCCACTGTCACCCAATTACCTATAATTGGCATCTGATAGGATTTAAAGTTTTCATGATAATGCTTACTCCACTAGGTCTCTAAATAGGAATACACAAAAGCAATTGACAAGATGCTTCTGACATAACTCTAAGTGGTTCCTTCTTTTTGCAAGAGCATCATATTTTTTAACTGGACTGTGTAGTATTGTTTTTGTAATATTAATGACATTCTATACATGCATACCTAAGATCTAGTCCTCCATATGCAATCACCCAACCTATTATTGGCATCTAGGTTATACATACATACCTAAGATCTGGTCCTCCATCTGCAATCACCCAACCTGTTATTGGCATCTAGGTTATACATACATACCTAAGATCTGGTCCTCCATCTGCAATCACCCAACCTCTTATTGGCATCTAGGGTTTCAAGATTTCAGGATATTACTTACAGGGAATTACATCATTGAGATGGTATAATTTTGAAATATTAGAAAAAACATCCATAGTTGTTGGTATTCCACAACTTTGTCACATTATTGAATTTTCCATGTAGATATTGAAGTCTTGGTCCTGTTCTGTTTTCACTGAGGGAAGATGATTCATTTTTTCCTCTGATTTGCTCTTAACTTCATCTACATTTTGAGTATCCACTCATCTAATTGGTTTTTAGCAAATGCCTCTATACTTGGTTCATATCTTTTTTTTAGACATCTACATACATTTCAAAGAGAAAAATGAGTGCCAACCTTCCCAAAATCCTAAACATTGGGGGTACATAAAGGCTTGGTACATCTTTTTTTATCTGATACTCTCATATATAATACAATCCAATGGAAATGTTGCAATCTTGTCAATCCTCACGGTTAAATCTACTTAATTCTGAATGGGATATGAAATTATGTTTTCTTCTCTTAATTTTAAATGAGACATGAAATTATATTTTCTTACTATGAAGTTTAATGAAGTTGAAACCACTCTCAAACACCCTAAAACAATTCATAGTAAAAATATAAGTAAAAGATAAAAAAGAGTGTTAACTTTTTACTATAAGAATTTAATATTACTAATAAGTTACCAAAGAGGGAGGGAAAATGAAAGTAATATCATAGTAATTTAATTTTTTGTTTTACACAATGGATATAGACGTCAAATTCCAATGTAAGACTAACATGATTGGTATGGGAAGGATAATGGTCCCAATGCTTGAACGACGTTCTTGCTATACCAATCCTGTCGATGGAATGTCAGAATTTAGATGGTTGGTCAATGGTTTGGGGTCAAGGAGTTGTTGATTTTTCAAACTTATATTCTGATTTCAAATAATATATCTTTGTGTCCCATCTACATACTGACCTTATGACATCACTAAGGTATCAATTAAGTATCATTATTCCTGGAGTTCATTTAAGGATGTCATTTTTTCTTCCATAGACAACAAGTACTCTAATATAATATCTATATGTTTTATGCTAGTTTTTCGAGCACTAACATTAACATGGACATGGACATGATATCTCATTCAAGATATAGGCTTCACAGCATAATATTATCCAACCTGTCATATCTAGTGTGATAGAAATAGACTCCAATAAACATTACAACTTTTAATTACTACTTTAACAAAATTATGAAACATCTCTAGTGTTACTGTTACTAGGAGTTGCAAGAACCTTTACTTTCTTCTCTAAAGCAAGAATTGTTTGTTGGCATGCACTAATCTTTTTGGCAGCAACTAAAGTATCTCTTTTTTCCCTGCTTGCATTTCATCCCCATCAATGAAGTAGTGTAAACTTTAAAGCTGCCATCTTTCCATCTCTTGAAGTGTCAAGTTTGTGTACTCTACTCTCTAGCTATATTTGCGGGTCAGGACATGTGGTCTCCAATTGCTGGAAACAACTGTCTTTCTTTCCAAATTCTGATTGGAATGATGTATTTTTTCTTTAAATTGATTTCAGTTCAGCTCGAGCAACCCTAAGTTGGAGTTCAAGATCTTCATTTAGAGAGACTTGATTTCTATTTGATCATTCCTCCATTTTCTTCAACTCTTTAGTTGCGACAAGTTTTGTCTGTAAATTAGTGTGACTTTTTTTCTCTAATTGTAGGAGTTGAGCCATGAGAGACTATTAGATTGTCGTTTTCCAATTGAAACAACCCTTCTCGCTCTTCCTTTTCAGTTTGATGAGCCTTGAGAGCCTATAGATTGTTGTTTTCCTTTTGAAACAACCCTTCTAGCTCTTCCTCTTCAGAATTTATGATATTAGGATGCCTTTTTGGTTTGTTGATTTCTTCATTTAACTAACACATGCAATATTTTCTTTTTCTAATAGGAAATTTTCAACTCTCCCTACAATTGTTAAAAACAGAGTTCGACTCAAAATATCCAACAGAAAGTGTAGTCCAATTAAAGGTTCATTTTCATTTGCAGTTGGAGATTTTGATTCATGATTCATCATCCCATTTGAGTTGTATCTTGGTTGTGGCCCTCATGGTTAATACACATTGAAGTGAGAAAATAATTTACAAGCAAGTCAAGTGTAGAACCCACTTCTCCCACAAACTCTACTATTTGATTTTTTCCTAGAAGGAGATTTACGGTAAACATTGACAAGCCTTTGAATGATAGAATCCAATTCTGGATTTTGTCCCTAGAGGACACATTGTATAGCCTAGGGGTTTTAAGAATGTAGAGAACTAGAAGTAGTGAATGTCATGCTCTTTAATAAGTCCCATTATTTTATGATAGATGCATTTGATCTCTAACTATGAGAGGACATTTTGGTCCATTTGGAAGAAGTAAATGGACCTATTTCATCTTCATAATACCTTTCTTTAGAGAGATATCTTGGTGAAAAATAATATGACATTACTCCCTCTAGATAACTATTGCTCAATCCATCATTGTTTAAAACATTCATACAACTTAACCTTTCTTTTATTTTGTTAATTTGTTCAGCTTCAATGTTGTGATTTTGGAATAAAAACTTTCACCTTCTCTAAGACTCCATCCAAGCTTTTCCCTTTTGCATGAGCATCCAAAATCATGCAAAAAGATCTCTGGGACTAGAAAAGGCTACCTCATTGGCTAAATTTTCAGATTGTAAGGTAGAAAATTGTTGGTCTCATGTAATATCCCAAATCCTGATATTTTATATTTCTATGCAAATTTACTGAAATAGTTGGGCATGCAAACTGCCATGCAAAATTTCCCTATTTTATAGCTGAAATTAGGGTTAGGGTTTGCAGTATGCAAATTTACTGAAATAGTTGGGCATGCAAACTGCCATGCAAAATTTCCCTATTTTATAGCTGAAATTAGGGTTAGGGTTTGCAGGATAGAATGAACACTTACCACTGATAAGTTGGCTGAATATGCTCCAGAGAGAATACGCATGCAAGATGAGCTGAGCACTGATAAGCCGGCTGAATATGCTCCAGAGAGAATACACATGCAAGATGAGCTGAGCTGATGAAGAAATGACCTTGTTTTCTGCTGCAATACCCCAGATGGATGAATCAAACAAGTGTGACGTTTTTGCTAAAGGGATGGTCAGTTTCAGCTGGAAATAAGTCAAAAGGAAGGTGTGCCCGTGCTGGAGAGGATGGCTGGAGCATGCAAGAGTTTTTACCTCTCCAAATTCCCTAGCAAATTTATCTCCCAGTTTGCTGCTTACGCCCCCACAACCCTATAAACTGCTGCTAGCTACCCTGGATAGACAATCTGATAGCTGATAATCACCCAATGTAGTAGAGTGATCCTATCAGTGAGGATGCAGACTGCATGCAGAAGAAATACGGTGATCTAGAGTCTTGGTGAATGACTAGGGTTTCCTAGCTAAATTCCCCCAGCTGTACGGATGAAGCTGCAATAACCTTCGGACTTATACTGGAATACCAGATAATGATGAATGCAATAGATACGGTGACAAACCTGGATGGTTTATCCTGAAGGAGACTAGGGCAGATGTCTCACTACCGAAATCTCATTAGTTGAATACACCGTCTCCAACCCCAACTACTGTGGCCGCACACTGTGCTTCTACTCAAGAGCTCCAAAATCAATAATAATCCAAAAGTAAAGTCTCCATTTACTTTATCTTTCTTTTATAACTTTCAACTATGAAAACCCTAAATTTTGACCTAATTAGGTCACTTTAACTTCTAATTTGCAGTTGAAATACATGCATGTGCATGGAGACTTAATTGGGTGCATGCATCATTAAAAAATGATTAGATGTCATGCATGTCACTTTTAGGGTTTGCATGCATGCCATTTTTAGGGTTTGCATGCATGTCACTTTTGGGAACATTATAGTCCTCCCTCGCCAAAGATTGCTTGTCCTCAAGCAATGCCAATGCAACTCCCCAATGAATCAAACTAAAGCAATTGAATCCAGGGATGATCCCAGGGTCCCAAATTATCCTCGGAGATCTGTAGCACCCTCTGCTCTAAGCACCGCACTGCATGGTACCATCACAAGATATACCATAGAATCCTCCTCTAAATAGAGTAACTAACCACGGTATAAACAAGGTACCATCACAAGAGACCTCTTGAAAGCATCCTCTAGCAATCACTAAAGTGCCAGTCACTGTAATCCCAGGGTCCCAAATCAATATGAGAATTGCAGAGGTCAAAATGCATCCACCACTACCCTGCGTAGTATAGAAACAAGGAGCATCCTGTAGACTCCCAAGTAACCCCATCAGTAAACATTGTATCCTTCCCTCATAAGGTGTGCATAAGGTCTCCCACCTAGATCCGAATGCAAACTTGTGCATCTTTCATCCCAAATATCCCAAGGCTCTTGTGGGACTATACCCCTAGCTAGGAATGTCTTCCCAAGAATCACACACTCAATAGGATACCAACCCTTAATCTCATCCAACCCCCAAAAAGGACCTTGTCCATAAACACCATCACAAGGAATAATCCTACCAAGCTGACATTCTGCCCTTCTGATTTCAACTGGAATGCTCATATACTGCTGCCCAATTTCTCGATCTTGGCCAACCTGTAAAAACCATCCGCCATTATGAAAATGTGAACTCAAGCTACTGCAATCCTTGTCTATGTACTCCTGAAGAAGACTGTTTTGAAATGCAATAGTATGTTTCTTCTGTTTCCCCATCAAGTAATCCAACTGCTCTTCAATACTAGAAAGCCTGACCATTGACTCAGCACAAACAACTCGAAGAGATGTAAGATCAACATCTCGTTGTAATATGGTGTTCCGAAGCATCTTGGTCCTCTCTTTCATTGCTAGAATGCTTTCTCTAAAATGTTCAATCTTCTTTCGGTGACTATCATCTGGAAGCTCTATCTCATGACTGTATAAACTCTCCCTAACCTCCATGTGTGACTGCTCACTGTCTCGACTGCTGTGCTCATTTCCTTGTACCTCATGTATTTTTCCTTCCATAACTATTTGGGCCCCTGCTGTAGGTGATGAAGAGTGTACCAACTCCAACTCATCACACGACTTGTCCACAATCCGACAACCGAATGTGCTTGTGTCGCTAGACTCACAAGATGGCTCTAATGCTATCTCCTCATGCACATCCTCATCATGTACTGCTATCATCTGAAACTCTGAAATAAATGCATCTGCACTACCTGTCTGCTTGAGTTGTGCCAGCTCTATAAAGTGTACCTCAGGGTCCTTCCGATCAAATAGCTCAATGAGCCTTTGTGTAAAATCTGGGTACGATGTGATGGTATTGTGACCCAGTGTCACTAACCCGTGGTACCACCACTCATGGACTTCTCCATCCAAATGAAAAGTAGCCAATTTAATGGCATATGTCTCAATCATGGGGTTGAGCTAGAAGTATGTATCCAACTTTTGCACCTAATTCCTGGCTGGGCTACCCCGAGTGCCCTCAAAGGTAGGGATAGTCAGTTTCCCTACGGTTCGCTGTAGCTCATAGTTCTGGGTAAATGGCCTATTGTAAGCTTTGGGTTTGTTCTTACTTTAAAAGTGGCAGAAGTCATTGAAGGTCATGGCTGAATGGAATTCCTCTCCTAAAGCTCTATATTCTCTCAGATAGGCACTCATGGGTTCTTCAGGTTCTGCTTGTGCTAGAGGCACTACAGTTGGACTATCTAAGAATTGAGGCATGGTAGGTCAAAAACACTTGTATATATGGGGATGACTCTGCATGTTGGTATGTAAGTGCTCCCTACTACTGCTGGTGGATACCCTATCACTGTTGGGAAACAAGGAACTATGTGGGATGGGTCGATTCTTCTCAGTCATTTGCCTGAAGGTACTCATCATTCCATTTTTCCCAGTAATGAGTTCTTTTATGGCTAATATGAGACTATTGAAAGTTGTTCTATCATCATCATCCATTGTTTCTTTTCCCTTTCTAGACTGATACTCTAAGTACTCTAACTCCTCTTCTTTGTCTCTACACCTCTGTCTCCAATGAGTAATGTTGTATGGACCCTCTGAATTCATTTATAATTTTGCATGCCCATAGCTAGCAAGAAAAATAGCTTTGATACCATTGTAATATCCCAAATCCTGATATTTTATATTTCTATGCAAATTTACTGAAATAGTCGGGCATGCAAACTACCATGCAAAATTTCCCTATTTTATAGCTGAAATTAGAGTTAGGGTTTGCAGGATAGAATGAACACTTACTACTGATAAGTCGGCTGAATATGCTCCAGAGAGAATACACATGCAAGATGATCTGAGCAATGATAAGTCGACTGAATATGCTCCAGAGAGAATACACATGCAAGATGAGCTGAGCTGATGAAGAAATGACCTTGTTTTCTGTTGCAATACCCCGAATGGATGAATCAAACAAGTGTGATGTTTTTGCTGAAGGGATGGTCAGTTTCAGCTGGAAATAAGTTGAAAGGAAGGTGTGCCCATGCCGGAGAGGATGGCCGGAGCATGCAAGAGTTTTGACCTCTACAGATGCCCTAACGAATTTATCTCCTAGTTTGCTGCTCACGCCCCCACAACCCTGTAAACTGCTGCTAGCTACCCCAGATGGAAAATATGATAGCTGATAATCACCCAATGCAGTAGAGTGATCCTATCAGTGAGGATACAGGCTGCATGCGGAAGAAATATGGTGATCCAGAGTCCTGGTGAATGACTAGGGTTTCCCAACTAAATGCCCCCAGATGTACGGATGAAGCGGCAATAACCTTTGGACTTATACTGGAATACTAGATAATGATGAATGCAATAGATATGGTGACAAACCTGGATGGTTTATCCTGAAGGAGACTAGGGCAGATGTCTCACTACCGAAAGCCCGTTAGCTGAAGACGCCGTCTCCAACCCCAACTGCTGTGGCCACACACTGTGCTACTACTCAAGAGCTCCAAAATCATTAATAATCCAAAAGTAAAGTCTCCATTTACTTTATCTTTCTTTTATAACTTTCAACTGTGAAAACCCTAACTTTTGACCTAATTAGGTCACTTTAACTTCTAATTTGTAGTTGACTTGCATGCATGCACATGGAGACTTAATTGGGTGCATGCATCATTAAATAATGCTTAGATGTCATGCATGTCACTTTTAGGGTTTGCATGCATGTCACTTTTAGGGTTTGCATGCATGTCATTTTTAGGGTTTGCATGCATGTCACTTTTGGGAACATTACATCTCACGTTGTGCATTTATTAGTGACTAGAATCTCTATTTTTGTTTTTTTAGTGGCAACTTCTAAAGCACCTTTCTTCTCCATCATAGGTAAGGCATTGCTATTTTTGGTCCATATTCTCTTCAATAGGTCTCTATGATTGCACTTCTAGTTTTTCAAAAACTATTACAGACTCTGCAATCTGGTCAAACGAAACTATTGCTAACTATCCCATCTCAATGAGATCATCCTTCAAATTAAGAAACGTAACCTAGCAGTTTATTAGAAAGCGTGTTAGGATCTTAAAATGTGTAAGTACAAAAATCAATGCAAATGCCCAAGAATCAACATACGTGGTGGCAATGAAGCTTCATATTCATTGCCACCACCTTCAAAAAATGAAGCAAGACTTTATTCGTAGCTTTTGAAAATTCAACAACATCATCAATAACCATGCAATTTATTTGACCAATACCATGGCATCTACAGAAAGAATGATCATCAATAACCATGCAATTCATTTGACCAATACCACGACCTCTACACAAAGCATTTAGTTGTGACTCAACTTGTAATAATTGCGTCGAAGAGGTGCATTCTCCAACCCAGTAGGGGGACATGTAACTCCTTCCATGCTCATTTTAGAGTTGACACGTGCCCTTTATAAAAACTAATACAATATTATAAAAAAATGACATGTAGATTTAAACATTTACAATGACATATATATAAAACAAAACAAATTAGATAAATTAAAACTCTTCCTCAACATTTGCACTCTAAAAGTCGGTTTCCATCTCGAGAGATTTCTATTCCTCTCTGCACTTGGTATTTCCCTTTTTAAGATGGATCTATGCTGGTTTATTAGTCGTCCTTACACACATGAGCCTTGAAAACTAAAGTTCATTATTCCTATTTACTAGAGTTTATTAAAGATGTCATTTATTTTTCCATAGACAAAAAACACTCTAATAGAATATTTATATGTTATATGGTAGTTTTGTTGGTTGATGAAACCAAATTACGACAATAAGGAACCGTTGAGATCCGGCTCACCAACCCATTTCCAGCTCATTGATTTAGTTGCGGTTGGTGGTTTCAAACATGAATGCTGTATTAAATGATCAGAGACTTCCTAAAGAAGTCAATCCCCACACCGACATCCATCGAAGGCTCTAAACGCCCTATTTTCGAGATATCTCCAATGTAATTATTCCTGCAATGTAGTTTGAGTTGGTTTTCTTTATCAGGGCTGTTGGTTGATGTAAAAAGGAACACTGAAGGAAATAAAAATACATTTTTGTTTCCATAAATATTTCTGAGTCTGTGTATATTCAATATAATTTTATTCTGTGTATTCACTTCCTGATGCTTGTCTGTGACTACATACACCATATGCTATAGTTAGTTTTATTGGATATGTTGTGTATTGAATAAAAGGCTATCTGTTGTCCATATTCCAAAAATCTATAGGTGGAGAATTGGTTGTGGCTAAGAAACAGGGGACTGAAGGAAGTTGTTAACAGATTTATGGTATAGAGATTCAGATGTTAGCTGCTCTATTCTCAACAACTAGTACCAGATCCAACCTCTGCTATAGAAGAAGTTGTCCATTCGAGGTTGTCTAGTGTGCATTTTCTCTCCATGTAAGCCTGTGAAATTCTATGGAGGTCAGAATTGGAGAGTGGGAGTTTCAGTAGTATTATTTGAAGCAGCATGGAAACTACAACTGTGAGTGACATGGAGAAGCTAGATGGGACTAATTTTGCTCTGTCGAAAGCACAAATGGAAGACATGCTAATCTTAAAAGATCAATATTTTCCCATTGAAGGAGCAACAAGTAAACCTTCATCAATGACATATGAAGAATGGAACAAGCTTGACAGGAAGGCCATTGCTACAATCAGGAAATGCTTAGCAAAGGATGTCTACTTCAATGTGGTTGGAGAGAAGGCGGCAATAGATATATGGAAGAAACTACATGATCTGTATGAGAAAAACACAACATCAAACAAGCTATTTTTTATGAAGAAGTTGTACAATTTGAAGATGAAGGAGGGTGTGATCCAGGTCATGCCCAGGTGCACGCTAGGGACAAATGTCGACTAAATGAGTCGAGTACCATTATGGTGGAAGCTTATAAAAAGAAAAGCAAAGAAGAAAACACACTAGATCAATAAGAAATATGCAAGAATTTGAAAGATGGAGGAATCAGATTGATTTTTATATTACACATTGTACATGCTTATATAGGATGCTGAGACGCTTGGGTGAGTACCCGCTACGTTCACTTACAAAAGAAGTTATAATGGTCAGAATTTCAACCATCATAGAGCATGTTGATATGTTGTATTCAAGGCGAATCTATCAAATGCGAACTTGTCGGGTGAAAAATTCAAGGCGAACCTGTCGGTTGCTGGTCGGATCATTCCTCCTTCCTTAAGAAACAATGGTATCCATTGTGTATTCGTTCAGGTTAGGAAACTTTTCGGTGACTTCATTAGCAAAGTATCATTTTCCTTGCACGGGGAGTTGTCCATCTTTAGCCACTTGAAATAAGGGAATGGAGTTCGTCCTTGTATGGCATATGTGTTGTCCCACAATGGTATCAAAAAGAAGAGGTTCCTGAACATCTGTATGGATGTCTTTGGGTTCTGTTGTTTGCAAGTCATTTTGTTCCAACAATGGTGCATGGTATGGTTGAAGTAGATCTACATTGAAAACTGGATGTAGGCCAAGGCATGCAGGAATGCCAAGCTGAAAAGCGTGAGTCTCCAATCTGTTTAAGGATATTGTATGGACCATATCGCAGAGGTTTCATCTTTATGTATGGACCAATGAAGTGCTCCTTATTCATATGTAACCAGACATGATCCCTAATTTGAAATGAATGAGGAATACAGTGCTTTTCATGTTGGGCCTTAGATTTTTCATTTGCTCGTTGCAACATCTCATGTGATTCCTTTTGGATGTTGTAGATTTGATCTCTGAACTTCAATGCTTTCTCCACTTCTCATCCTTCGAATTCGGTGGCGTTTGACTGTGTCAAGGAAATGATTAAGTTGACAGGCACTGAGGGTTGAAATCTGTAATAGATCTCAAATGGAATCTTGCCTATAGAGATTTGTTGAGCACAATTGTAGTTTTGTTGTATGTATGGGAGGATGTCATCCCATGTTCAACGATGCTTGTGGTTGTACATGCGAAGCAATTGTACAACTAAGCGATTTACAACTTTCATCTATCCATCTGTCTGCAGATGGAAGGCCATCGACAAAGAGAGTCTCATGTCGAGCTGTTGCCAGAGATTTTTCCAAAAGGTGCTAACAAATATAGCATCTCTTTCAGAAATAATGGTCGTCAGGAGGCCATGATGTTTCCACACATGTTCAAAGAAGAGATGAGCAGCCTGTTGTGCTGTCATAGTCTTCTTGCATGGTATGAGTATAGCCATCTTGGAAAACCTGTCGACTACTAGTATCGTTTCATGCTGATGTTTGGTAGTAGGATATACCGTCAAGTAGTACATAGAAATAGATTCCCATGGTCGACTAGGAACTGGAAGGGGTGTGTACAGTCCTTGTCGTCGATTCGGTGGTTTAGAAATGGCACAAACCACACACGATCGAATGTACTTGTGGATGTAAGATTTAAGTTAAGGCCAATAAAAATAATTTTGGAGGATAACAAGTGTTTTTGCGACTCCAAAATGTCATGCAGTCTTGCTGTAGTGCGCGTCCCAAATGAGCTCCTGTCTGTGCTCACCAGTCGGTACACAAAGTTGTCCAAACATGTATAGCAAGGTGTCTTTTAGGAAGTATTCGGTAGTTGAAAACTTTTCAGTCTGAAGTTGTTGATAGATTGTAGAAAAATCGTAGACTGCTGAGTACAACCATGGCTAAGTAGTGGTGTCATAACCCTGCATGCTCATCACTGTAGACAGTAGATTAATGGGTGGTCTGCTGAGACAATCAATTGGGGCATTAGATTTTCCTTTTCAATACTTAATTACCAACTGAAATTGTTACAGGTAATTAATCCACTTGAGTTGTAGGGTTGTCTATAGTTTCAACTGAGTTAGAGCGAACTGCAAAGGTTTATGGTCAGTGAGGATGACCGTTTCCTTTCCAAGACTGTAGTTTCTCCATTGCTTGAGAGCTTGCACAATGGCATACAATTATTTTTCATATGTCGAGTATCTTCGAACAGTGTCACTAAAATTATCAGAATGAAATGCGACAGGGTGACCTAAATGAGTGATCATTGCGTTGAGGGCATAGTCCGATGCATTCGTTTAAATCTCAAAGGGCTGATGCAAATCAGGTAACACAATTACTGGTGCAGTACAAAGCTTGTTTTTTATTTGTTCAAAAGCTTGTTGTTGTGTCAGTGTCCATTTGAAGTCAAAAGTTTCCCTTTCCTTTCATCAACTGATTCAAAGGCCATGCGATGTGGCTAAAGCCAAGAATGAAATGTCGATAGAAATTCACCAAACCAAGAAAACTTCTTAGTTTTTGAATGTTTTGAGGAATGGGCCAATCTTTGAGGATCTGTACTTTTTCTGGGTCGACATGAATGTTTGCAGAGTCAATTACATACCCCAAATACTTGATGCTGGTCATCACAAATGATAATTTGTCCATTTTTAGATATAGTCGATGTTGTTGGAGAGTGTCGAAGTTGTTTGACATGTTCTTCCCATGATCGACTGAAAATCAATATATTGTCAAGATAGACAATGCCACATTTACCGATGAAAGTTTGTAGAATGTCATCCATATATCTCATGAAGGTTGCAAGTGCATTGGTTAAGCCGAAAGGAATGACTAACCTTTTGAACAATCCTGCCTTGGTCTTGAAATCCATTTTCCATACATCGGTGGACTTGATTGGAATTTGGTGGTATCCCGACTTGAGGTCTAGTTCGTAAAGAACTTAGCACCTTTCAGATTGTCGATGAGTTTATCAATCTGTGGAAGAGGGTATATGTTCTTCACTGAAATTTTGTTGAGAGACCGGTAGTCGATGCACATGCGCCAAGTCTCGTCTTTCTTTGAACTAAGAAGACTGGTCTTCCACAAGGAGAGGCGTTGGGGAGGATATGACCCTTGTCGATCAAATCCTGTATTTGTCTACAGATCTCTTCATTTTCGGGAATGCATATTATGTAAAGAGATGCGTTAGGTAATGAAGAACCAGGAACAAGTTCAATGCAGTGTTTTACGTGACAATGTAGAGGTACTCCGTCTGGTGCTTGAAATATGTTCCAGTATTCTTTAAGGATGTTGTCGATCTGTTGTTGTTGTCAGGAGCTACGTTGGTCGGTGAGTCAACTCGTTGATGTAGTCTTCCTGGAATGTTGAGGCTTGATCATGATTAATGCAAACTTTTGAGCATGATTGATAAGCTTCTTCGTTTGTTTGGCATATATCATAGCAACCGTTGATGTGGGTTGTCGCTCTAGTATTCCATACCATCGATTCTGGATTTTGAAAATCACCTTCTGAGGCCGTGAATGATATGTACCATTTCGATCCCATAGGTAGGGTTTACAGAATAGGGCGTTGGCTATGAAAATCGGTTCCACGTCACAGAGTACTCCATCTTCAAAAGGCTTAATGAAGTAGGCGAGTCAGAATTATCATGTGATCCTTAGTTCATGCCCATCCTTCATCCAACCAATATCGTAAATGGTGAGATGGTGAGATGGTATTGTATTTTATTGGGATGTAGGAGTTGGTATTTGTTGTACAGGATAATTCACCTAATAACCTAGGCCTGGGGGGTTACCAACATACTCATTACTTGCAGACAATTTGACTCTAAAAGCACAGAATGGGAAATAGGAAAGTAGAAGGACTTACTTGTATTAAATGAAGGCCGATCCTTGCTATCTTCTCCCTCTCTGATCCACTTCCAAAGTCTCCAGGCTAGTTCCTCCTTCACCTGTTAATAAACACTCTTCCAGATACAAAGTAATTCATATATATAGATGCAGGTTAGGCAAATCATATATCATATTGAAATGTAAACATTTACCAATCCACAAGATATGAAACACATATGGAAGAAGTAATATCTTTATTAACAATAATAGAAAGAGTTTAGGTTACAACCCAATGTCTGAACAAGGACTCCTCTGTCACCAAAGGACTCTGAGTTTCTCTGCTCCAAAGATTTCTGTAGACAATCCACCAGCATAACTTTGCTCTCCAAGTATGACTCTCCAACCCCTTCCCCAAGGCCTCTATTTATATGGATGAAATGAGGCAGTTCTCGAAGGTTAGGGAGGTTGTGGCAGTTAAGAAGATTAAGTTAAATGAGTAAACTAATCTTCCATTAGCGCGACGTTTTATGTTTTAATGTTGAGGAAACCATTCGTGGGTCTGTAGTAGAGCAACCCGCGAATGATTCGCGACTCTATAGAAGAGCAACCCGCGAATACAAGGATTCGCGACTTGCTGTATATGAGAATCACGAATGATGCGCGAGTTGTCAATATAGAGAGTCGCGAATACAACTCAACATGGCAAAATGGCAAAGTAATCAGCTGGGTATATAGGGAATGTACTTCATCATAAGCAAAGGTATAGTGAATATGGGCAACCTCAATCCATAACTGTCCTTTTGTGTGCCGACATGAGGGATATCAGCACTCGGACGGAGAGGTGCCATTCAGGTGTATAACAGATGCCCCCTAATGTGTGAGGTCAGAGGGGAACGATGGCCGAAATACATTATAATTTTTAACTCAGGAGAAACTCAGAAATCCAATGGAGCAGAAGGAGTACCTGAAACAAATACATAGTAATGTCATATACAAAGTTACATCTGAGGATGCTATGTTCATTTTATTGGAACACTAGCTCCTTTACAATATTTAAGTACATCATATGATATGGGTAAAAACCACATATTTACAAACGTGGATCAAAGCCACAATACAATAATGATGAGTCTTCAAAGATATGGAAGCTGGATATAGAAATGGAACATAGTCTTGCGCAACTTAGTTCATAAGTGAGGAACTAAGGTCTTCATAAAAGATCCCAAAGAACCAGTACAATCCAAGCCATGTGAATAAGGGTAAGCTGAAGTCGAACATGGAAAGGATTCAACAGTTTGTCAACCAATAGATGATAATTGACAACTGAAGCAAAGGAGTTCACCAATGATGAAAGTGAATCCAGAGGTACTATCGTCAAAACTCTAGGTCTTCGCCATCAGGAGGTGCTGAAACGGAACCATACTGTGATAAGGAAGGCAATGGATCCTCTAACGGGTCACAAGAGTGACTAGGAACTGGGAAAAAGAAGGGATACACAAGTAAATGGATAACAGATATAACAGTGATAGGATCAGGTGATAGATCAGACATTAGGTATAATCCTTGAACAGTGAGCATGACACAGAGATGACCCAAGGCAGCATACAACGGATAGATAGAACAACTAGACTTATCTGTCATGTAGGAGACATGAGCAGATTCCCTAGGTAGAACAGACAAGAGGAGGAGTCAAAAACTCAAAGTGATAGCTGAACACAAGTGTATACTGAAACATGGATATCGGAAGGCAAAGAGTGCTATGTTCAAGGATGACAAGCTGCCATTACTAAAAATAAGAGAAAACTTCTTCCTTACCTTCCCTGTTAAGTTTTAACGAGTCCAGGAAATCCAACTCGGTTCCCTCTTCATTTTTTAACAAGCTTGAGGAGATGGAAAAATAATACTTGATACACTGATCCGTGGATTTAATGAGCCCGAACTAGTACATGCTCATGTGGTATTTTCACATTTAGAGAGTCTGAAAATGCCAAAGAAGACTCCAGGGGGGTCCTTTTTCATCCAATTTAGTCTCTTGAGGCCGAAAAAGTATAAAACAAACCACAAAAGAACTCTCTTAACTTCCGAAGAAGAAAAGGTGAACATTTTTTGTACTTAGTCGGGGAGGTCCGAAAAATGTTAAATTACCACCTACCCAACGCTCCTTCCATAACAGCATAAAATAGCTTGAGTTTTACGAGTGTGAAGGAAAGCAAGATCACTCGGAAAGATCCATTTGGTTACGAGAAATGGGGCTTACAACAATAAACTCGTTGCTTTGTTCTTTAGTGTTTAACGAGCATGACAAAGACACAAAGTACACTCGGAATCTTTTTCATGTTTGGGTCCAGAGCACGAAAAAGAGAAAACTAAGCTCAAACCGGGTGTTCCTTTTCCGTAAATTTAGTCCCTCAGGTCCGGAAAAGTGATAAACCTATACCTGAGAATACTCTTCTCAATTCCGAAGAAAAGAGAGTGATCCTTTCTCGTATTATTCCGCATGGTCCGAGAAAGAGATAACCTACCACCAATGCGGATGCCCGTTCACATATTCTTAACGAGCTTGAACGGACGAGATAAATCGGCAGTCAAGTCTGTTTTGAAGGAGTCAGACCTGGGCCTAAAGAAACTCCATAAGGGCGGGGAGTCCTATAAAGGGATAACTTGTAAAGAGAGATTCATAAGAAGCTCTATTTGACGTGAAAAATAGCTATGAGGAAACCCCTGGGCATGAAACAGTGACGGAAATGAGTATCAAAGGATGGCAATAGCATATAAGAATGATACCCATAAAAAGGGATCCTAGCCACGGAAGAACAATGGTAGAGACAAGGGACTAATGGCTTAGAATACCATAGTCCATGGCAAAAATGTTGAGTACTAAGGTTAATGTGGAGTGATAAGATGCCAACAAGTGTTGGAATGAGCAAAAACCACCCTATAGAAGCATCAACACTTTGTAAAAGTAGGTAAACCTGTTCCAAGGCACAAAAGGGGTAATATTAATCAATTGTCATTTCAAACTATATAAAAAGACCCACTTTAGGAAATTTTATTTTTATTAATAGTTTGAAAATCAAATCATTTCTTACCATTTGCACTTTTTGAGCCAAAAAAGGAAAGTTTACCCTCTATCTTTGATTGCTTGCTGTGGACAATTGGACCGTCAGAATTCAGATCCGTCAGCTACAGGTAACTCTACACCCTGAGCTCTTCATTTTCATCCAAACAAATTTTAAAATTGATGGTCAATTCAGTTTATTTCATCAACATAAAAAATAGCAAAGTGTATTCGCAGGTTGCTACGCATGAAATCCGCGAATACGCGTTTCATGCGCGAGTTGCTGCATAGGGAAGTCGCGAATGACTCGCGACTTGTCCTAATGGACAGTCGCGCATGCTGCGCAAAGGATAAAAGCTTTAAAAATGGTTAAAATTTTTAAATTTTTATGGTGAAATACTGAGTTGAACTATGTTTATTTGTTAGGGAAAACATGGTGCTGGAGTGGAGGGAGAGGGAACATGAGATGATGGACCAAGCGGCTCTCCAAATCCCGCCAACCATCCAAGCATTGCGGAATAGTGGGCTGCTCAAGTTCTTTTGCACATCACTTATGCGGGCCAATGTCTGCATATTAGAGTTCTTAGTCCATTACTGGGACCATGACCTGAGGATGTTCAATATCCAGGGTGAGACTTTGGAGCTTACCACACAGGACATCTATTTCATAACCGGGTTATCACATCGGGGAGCACCGGTGAACCTGGAGGGCACTGGCAGGGGTGGGGACCCCTTGAGTGTCCAGAACTATGTCGATGTATTCTGCAGGCCGGGTACTCAAAAGAAGGGCAGCAGCGTTCTCATAGCAAATATTCAGGATCTTGCATTACAGGTATTAGCCAGTACTATAGTGAGACTTGCAGGGTCGGCAGGATTACACGTGGCCACCAGGACTCAGATGAGAGTGGCGGTGGACTGCTTTAGAGGCACACTCTTTGATTGGTGTACAGGGATTGCCCCCATCATGAGGAGGCAATTATCCGACTGTAGGAGGGGGAGACGGAAGAACTTTGGCTATGTTAGTATATTGGTAGCGTTCTTCTTTGAGAGGGTGCCAGCTATGAGTCCTGCGATACCCTTACAGGTCCATCATCCACGGCAGCCGAGGCTGAGCCGGTGGGGAGATATCTTCCTCCATCAAGGAGGAGGAGATGTAGTACAGAGCATGTATGATGATGATTTCTATTCATGGTGGGAACGACAGGTGCCGACATTGGAGCAGTTTCCATACGCTGGGCTAGATTTCCGAGGTGATCCAGACCTAGTCTTCCCTCCAAGAGGAGCATGGGGAGAGATGGGTAAGTTATTTTTATTTTTATCATTATCAAATTTTTATGGATTTTCAAATGATAGGATATATACATATTCACAAGTCTAAACCCTCTTATGTGTCAACATGCAGATATTGGACCAGTCCGCCCTGTAGGGCACCCACGTACCTTCGTACGTCCTGTTGCAGGGGGAGACCGAGGATTGATCACGGTACTCGAGGCGAAGCTAGGCAGGCTGACCAAGCGAGTACCTACGATACGGATAGAGCATCTCCCTGTAGCTATGCAGGAGTCAGTAGTTGGGGTTCCACCGGCCTGGCTACGTCTTTTCAGACGGGTAGCCAGAGCAGTATGTGTATATAGAGATGCAGTGGAGGCTGCCGAAGCCGAGGAGGCTGAGGAAGCCAGGGGGCACAGAGATCACGGGGACCAACCAGGTCCCAGTGGCCATGGCGGGAAGTCTTAGTGCTAGGCATTTTGATGGATGTTGATCCACTTTTTGTATATTTGTACATGATGGGATCTACGGATCAGACTTGACCTATCCTATGTATGAACAGATTTTTACATATATATATATATATATTTGTTTGGTTGTCAGTTTATTTACACATGTTTCTTATGTATTTGCTGTATATTTTATGGAATGTGTGTGAGATGCCAGTCCAAAATATAATTAGCATATGCATCAGTTAATGAATTTTGGTTTTGTGGAATGTGATTAAAAGTAATAACTTCAAAATGTCTTTCCGGTAAACGTATTTGGATGAACTGATGCAACAATGTAGGATTACGCACCTGGTAAGCTCGATTGAGCTGGGAAACAACCAACTGAGAATCCAAACGGACTTCCAGCTGTGTGATGCCTCGTGACAAAGCATCCCATAGGAGCTCAATAACAGCCCTATACTCAGCAACATTATTGGAAGCAGGACCTAAACAAGCGCCACCCGCGGCAACAAGCTGTCCTGAAGGGGAATAGATAACCCATGTTGCCGAAGCCAGGTTACAAGTGTGACGGCTGGCGCCATCAGCAAAACCTACATACATCTCACAAGACATCTGCAACAACCAACAGATAGTATAAAAAATGAAATTGACAACCTAATGTACATAAAAATACATACATTAATATACAAGAAAAAGTGCTAAGCCTAGGCATAGTACTTCTTCAGGTAGAGCCCATTTCTAGGCTCAGGCAGCTTATTCCCATCATAATCCACTAATTCATATGCGCCTTTACTCAAAAATTTAGACACAACATAGGGTCCCAACCACATAGCCTTGAATTTTCCTGCCCTCAGGGTCTCTTTATCTTGATCCCAGAGCAAGACAAGTTCCCCCTTAGAGAAAACCCGAGGTTTGACCGTTTTATCATATTGAGATTTACCCCTATTCTTATGAGCTTGATTTGCAATCAACGCATCTCTACATTGTTCATCAAGGTGTTCTAAATGGAGCAACCGTTCTTCAAGCTCAGTTGTGTTAGGTAGCACATGAATAGCTATCTGCAAGGATGGGATTTCGCATTCAATCAGTGTAATAGCTTCCACCCCGTGAACGAGTTGGAAGGGGGAAAAACCCGTAGCAGTTTTGACATTGGTTCGATAAGCCCAAAGAGCAGGATATAACATGATGTGCCAATTTGAACGGGCTGCATCAATAGTACGTTTAAGTATAGTTTTTAAAGTTTTGTTTACAGCCTCGACCTGACCATTTGCTTGCGGATAATAAGGAGAAGAATGTTCTTGTCGAAATCCGAGCATGGTGGTCAGCTCTGTCATCATGTGATTTTGGAAATGACTACCATGGTCAATGACAATCACTTTGGGAATACCAAACCTAGCAATAATCTGATTAAACACGAAGTAAGCTGCTGTTTCCCCATTGTCTTTGAAAGTAGGCATTGCCTCTGCCCATTTTGTGAAATAGTTGACAGTGACAATGATGTATTTGTGCCCCCCAGCTGAGGCTGGGTTGCATGTCATATAATCGATCCCCCACTTCATGAAGGGGCCTACCGAGACAACAGGAAACAAGGGAGCAGGATGTGACTGCATTTTTCTGGTGTAAAGTTGACATGGATGGCAGCGTTTTACAGCTTCCACACAATCTTTAAAGATGGTGGGCCAGAAATACCCGGCACGTAATATCTTCTGGGCTGTTGCTAACCCAGATAAATGACCCCCACATGCTCCGCTATGGGAATCATTTAGGACAATCTCTGCTTCCTCATGAGTAAGGCAGCGACGTAAGACAGAATCTACCCCTCTTCGATATAATGTATCTCCTATTATGAGGTAGTTTTTAGCATGAAGACGTAACTTGCGTTGGTATTCCCTAGAGTAAGCGGTAGGATACTTCAAAGTCTGGAGATATATAAGAATATCTCCATACCAAGGATCAGAGGTTGATATAAGGAAGATGTGCTCATCTGAAAATGAGTCATCTTGAACCACTACATCTTCTTCCGTAGGGAATTCTGCTATAAGCTCGGCAAAAACTAAGGACTTTTTGGATTTAGCAGATTAGAAAACCAAGTCAAACTCTTGGAGAATGACTATCCACTTATTGAATTTTCCCCCAACAATCCGTCGGGATAAAACATATTGGAAAGGGTTTACATCCGCCACTACAGTAGTGGTCCTCAGTAAGATGTAGTGCCGTAACCTCTGTACAGCATAAACATCCGCTAAGGCTAACTTTTCGATGTGGGAGTACTTAAGCTCAGGCCCAACCAGAGCACGGCTAAGATAATAGACAGCATGCTCAACGAGCTTGTCATCCTCCTGAACTACCACTACCCCAATGGTAGACTCCGACGTGGCCAGATATAATAAAAAATCCCTAGAGTAATCTGGCGGGCGTAATAAAGGAGCCGACAACAAGGCTTTCTTCAATGCCTCGAACGCGAGTTGTGCAGTTTCATCCCATACAAATGGGGTGTCCTGTTTAAGCAGGCGCATGAAACCTTTTGTGATCTTGGCATAATTAACGATAAAACGTCGAAGGAAGTTAGACTTACCTTGTAGACTCTGAAGTTGCCTAAGTGAACGAGGAGGAAGCAGATTTACAATGGCCTCGACTTTTAAGGGATCCACCTGAATGCCCCTACTAGAGACAATGAATCCAAGCAATCTACCTGATTCGACGCAGAAAACACACTTGTGGGGATTCAAGCGAATTTTATAGTATCTGCATCTCTCAAAAATCAACCGTAGATGATCTAGATGCTGGATCCTCTTGCGAGAATGAGCAGGCAGATCATCCAGGTAAGGCTCGACAATGGATTTTATATCGTGAAAAGCAAAGTTCATGGCTCGTTGAAAGGTTGCCCCTGCATTTTTCAATCCAAAGGGCATTTTTCTATAAGTGAATGTACCCCAAGGGCAAATAAAAGCAGTTTTATGCTGGTCTTCCGGTTTGATTTGCATTTGATTGTAGCCGGAAAAACCATCCATAAACGAGAATACTTCACTACCCGCACATGCATCGATGATTTGAGCAATAAACGGTGTAGGGTAGTTGTCCTTGGGACAGGCTTTGTTAAGGTCTTGAAAGTCCATACAAACGCGAATAGTCCCTTGATTTTTATCAACAGGAACTGGGTTGGACACCCACTCAGTCAAAGCAACGGGATATATAAAGCCTGCTTTCAACAGCTTTTTGACCTCTGCCTTCACAGCCACCGCTTTACGCGGGTTCACGGGGCGTAATTTTTGCCGAACCGGCTTAGCATCAGGATAGGTTGGGATCTCATGTTGAACAATAGATGGATCAATACCTGGAATCTCCTCATATGACCAAGCAAAGATATCGTGGAATCTCCTCATATGAGTTTGCACCTATATAGATATTTTCCACGACATCTAGCTTTACAGAGATGATGATCGGTATAGTAGTGGAAATGTTTTCCATATTCCCCTCGGTAAACACTCCTTCCCTAGGTAAAGGGTTGACAGGTATATCAACATCATCCGACAATCTCACATGGAACTCTTGGTTTTCTATCTTGCTTAGCTCTGGAAGGAAATAAGATCGGTGATGAAGATCCTCACATATCTTATCACGTGAACACATAGCTTCCAGAATAGCTTCATCTGAAGGTAAAACAGTGTCGAAGAAATCTATGGAATGTAAAGAGTTATCCACCCATGCAGGCATATAAACTTCTTCCAGATCATCCGAGACTGTAAGAGGATCTAGAATGGGATCTACAGTGGTTTGGGTAATAGCTTGATACGCCACTTCCACTGCTGACAAGGGCACTTCCGGTTCCTGAGGGGTTGGGAGGACCCAAGGATCAGTGCTATCGACCACCGAATCAATGTACTTCCCTACAGTAGTAGAACCGAGATAAAGGACTGGAGCTGGAATATCGAATGTGCCCATCAATGATGCGTACAGTCTAGCCCCCAAGCTTTGTGCAGCAGGTTTGGCCTGATCAACCAATGGCACAGTGGAATATTTAGACTCTAAGCGGCCTTTACGAGTAAAATCAAGTTGGTCAATAGTGACCAGCTTTCCCTCATGTGGAAATACCATGACACGAAAGACAGCAGATGCAACAGCAGACATTGCATAAGTCCAATTCCTACCCATAAGCAAATTGTAGTCCAATGGAGCATCAATCACTTCGACTTCAACAAAGACTGCTTTTCCAGCTAACTTAATCTCAAAAATTGGTAGGATACCATGTGGACGGAAAGACCTTCCATCAAAAGCATTAAGTAAAGTGGTTGATGGGACCAGCTCTGGGGATCCGAGAGCTTTCCAACAAGCCAGGGACATAACACAAGTAGAGGCTCCCTCATCAACAACCGCTCGTCCAATGGTCTTACCACCATGGACAACATCTATCGATAAAGCTACATGATAAGGGAGGCGAATTTTAACCTCAGAGAGATTAAATTTCGCTAAGAGACTTGAAGAGTCCATGCTACCTAGAGCTGCTAAGAGGGAATTCCGCTGAGCAGGACAACTCTGTAGCACCTCCAAAGCTGACATTGCACACGGAGTCTTGGCCAAGTCTTCA